>JANAVB010003820.1:0-200937 GCA_029216955.1 Iris pallida | reverse complement strand
GCCTCAGTATATGTAGCTAATAAGTTTATTGTTAGCAAATATTTTAGAATAATTTATGAAATCATAATGTTATAGATTCAAATATACTTTGTGGGAATATATATAAAAATATATATATTTAATATATATATATATAATAAAATATATATTATATATATATATATCTATAATATATATATTTATATATATATAATATATATTATATATATTATATTTTATTTATATATAATTTTTTTTTTATATTTATATATATATATATATATATATATATATATATATATATATATATATTATATATATATATATATATAAATATAAATATATATAATAATATTATATATATATATAATCTATATATATATATATATATATATATATATATATATATATAATATATATTATATATATATATATGTATAATATATATATAATATATATATTATATAATATTATTAATAATATATATATAATATATATTTTTTTTTAAAAATATATATATATATATATATATATTATATATATTATATATATATATATATATATATTGGGAATAAAGTAGAAAAAAAATAAGATTTTTTACAATTTATTTTAAGTTATTATTGAGTATTTGAGCATTTAGGATTAAAGAAAAAATATTTATATACAAACAAAACTAAAAAAGAAAAAAAAAAAAAAATCCCATCCACTTAAAAGTGGGCGGGCCCCTCCCTTCACTCATGTAAAGTAGCAACACCTCCAAACCCGTAAGCAAAGGCCCCCACCATGAGTTGCCCTTAATCCTAAGCCTAGTAGTATTAGGTCTAGCTCAACTTGTCATATATATAACTCCCTCCATATACCTCAAAACCTTAGACCTTCAAAACGAAAATTTACGGCAAACATCCCCTCTTCGTATACAAATTTGTTTCACCAGCAACAGAGTTTTTGTCACTCCCCGTTCCCAGAATGCGTATTTTTATACATGTACAACTCATGAGTATTTATTTAATATTTATCATGTATTATCCTGTATTTAAATTCCTTTAATTTCATGTTAATCAATTAATCTGCTCTTTAAATTTTCATGTTAATTTATTTCCTGCAATTATATTTCTGCAATTATTTCTGCACTTTATTTCCTGCTTTTATTCTCTGCTTTAGCTAGGCTTTGGGTTCGGGTTGGCTTTGGTTGGATCCCCTACAACCTGACTATTGGACCCATTGGACCCGTTGGACCCGGCCCAACTCCCACCTACCACCCCCTTTTCTATTTAAAGCTTACATCTCTTTCTCTCTCCTCATAAACTCACATTCTCACCATTACTCCTCTTCTTCTTCTTCATTACTCTCTCCACCTACCAAACCGTAGGCAAGTACAACTTGCTCCACATGAGAACCCATGTTTTATGGTTCATTTATCTCCTCTCGTAATCCTAAGAGAGTTTAGAACTTGGCATTTTCATTTCGAAGTCTTAATTTTTGTAGATCTAGAAATGAGTTATTTTCGGAGTTTGGTGGTTTTGATCTATCAAACTTCTTTGTTTTCAAGTTTTGATGGTTCTATGTTGTAGAGAGTTTTATTCTACCCAATTTGACCTTTGGAAAGTTGGATTTGGACTTGTTTTGACCAAGTTATGGACCTTTGAAGCTTTGGGGTGCAACCATAGAGTTCTTGCTGTTTGGAGAAGACAGTGAGCAGTGTACACTAGCTTTTTAGCTTGCGTCACTGAGCTGTGCGCGCTCTTTAGTGCAGCGCAGTCTGGAGTCCATACGCTACCTTTTTAGGAAGCGTGTGTCTTGCATACGCTACCTTTTGGAAGCGTATATCGTATGGAGTTCATACGCTACCTTTTGGGAGCGTATGACTTGCATACGCTGACTTGAATGGTCAGGAGTCGTATGGAGTTCATACGCTACCTTTTGGGAGCGTATGACTTGCATACGCTGACTTGAATGGTCAGGAGTCGATAAAATCATGATATGATAATATTGTTAATATCAATTGTTATGTGGAATGTGCCTTGTGTCCCGATTGATTTTTGGGATACCCAGTATGACTGGGACTTGACCATGAGAGTTGTAGACTCGACCCCCGTTTAATGCTAATTGACTTTCATGCCTTGTCACCATTGATAATAATGGTTATCTTGACTAAATTAATCATGCGTTCCTAGTCGGAACTAAGAGACTGGCTAGTCGTCTTATTTAATTGAATGAATGAGACACGTTCATGTTATGGACTATTGTAATCGACTGGCTGATCCCGAATATTGACTTACATGCACATGCAGGCTTCAATCTATTATTTATTTATTTACTTATTTATTTTCTACAAAAGAAGTATGTGTACTTTATGGTCAAGGCATGATTACCGTAGTTAGATTTGATTGTTGCATTACGCTATGTAAGACCTGCAACCTAACCGTACTGGTATCATTGTAGAGTTGTGCATATCTTACCCCGTACGAAAGTACTCATTTGAATGACCATGATCCACGGCATGGGATTTCACTCAACGTAGGGACTATTAAGTTAAATAAAATAATGATGGCATGGAGAGAATGGATTCCCGAGTTCTTACATGGCAGCCCCCTTGGGACAAGTAATACCCGACGGACCGGCTGGTTCCCACAGATACTGTAAAACTGCCACACGGGCAGGGAACAGTATCTGCTTTTATTATTATTATATATTGTATATTGACGGGCATCCTACTAGGACTCGTCTAATTCATGCATGGCGCACATGATTGACTGGATAGACTAGCCTTGCTCGCACATGGTAAGAACTGAGGAATCCCTAATTGCATTATTCCAGGATAACTTGGGACTCACAATAGCAAGCCGTTGTAGTTGAATGGCCGTTTAAATTGATTTGTTTGTGCACTGTACCTACTCTGTTACCTAACGGGGATGATCAGAATGTCAGGACATGACGGGCCAACTTCTGTCCTTGTTTGGTTGGGAGGTTGGTTCGAAGTGTCGTGATGTGATGTGAATCCTAGTGGAAAGCAGAGATCTATTATTATATTCTCTTACTTACTGGTTTTAGTTCTCATGTTGTGCTTCCTTGTGGTACTTGCTATTAGAGGTCTAACCTCTCTGGTTTTGCATGGCCAGATTTAGAGCCGGTGCCCGAGGATCCAGCTTACTTCTACCTCCAAGATGGTCAACACTAGAGGGATGATCGCATAAGGACTCGAGTGGGTTTCTTACTTCACCGCTCGTTTTGTTACTTACTTTATACTTGGCCATTTGGCACAGACATGTTAATCGGATTGTCTTGTACTTACTTTTACATAATTGTAATTAAAGTCAGACTGCAGCTGATAACAATTGTGTATACTTTTGCTACATCAATCTGGCTATGTTTTGTAAAGCCAGATATCAAAAACATTTGACAGAGCGTTTGGGACGCCTTACTGCTTTATCTTACATGTTCTCTATTACTGTTTCTTGTTTGAATGATTGAGACAATAGATGTGAAGAGACCATAGTGAGACTTTCATGTAGTATGCACCCCCTCGTCTTTTAGACAACATTGATCGTATTATACGGTATTCATCTACCCGTAATACGTAGCTGGCTGAGTCATTCCCCCGCTCTCCAGTATTCTTGTTCTGGGGCGTGACAAGGTTTTAGTGGTGGCCCATGCAGGTTTGATTTCAGACTTGTGGGGTGTTTTGATTTATAGGATGTCTCAATCACACATGTTCCTCCTTGATCTCATGATTTGTTGATTCTCAACTCCAGCTTGACATTCCAGTCTCCCTTGACTTCATTGATCCTTCATGTCCGGTCGTTTGATTGTTCTCTTGTCCCTTTTCTTAGGGGCACCTCGTCCGTATCTGTCAGAGCTGGACAACAAAACATGGACAGCAGCATGGACAACCTGACCAGGTTGGTCAGCAACAAGGGTCAGAACCACTTCATGAGGCTATTCAAGAAGAGGTGATAGTGGAACCAGCGGTCGGACCGCAGTATCCGGAGGTTCCAACACCACTAATAGTTCCACCTACCCCTGTGGAGATGGACACACCAGCCCTTCTGGAGATCATGAGAGGAATGATGGCTACTCAGCAACACCAGATGTTAGCCCAGCAGCACATGCACGCTCAGTTGCAAGAACAAATGTACTACTCAACCAAGGATTACAGACGGCATTAAAAAGAGGGGCGAGGCCAGATTCAGGAGCGTCAGCCCGGTTTTGCAAGTATAACCCCCGCCGTTTCGAGGGCACGGAGGATGCCATCTCAGCAGATGCATGACTTAAGGATATTGAGGCTATCCTGACAGCCGCTAAGGTGCCGACCGAAGAGCGTGTGGATCTAGTGAAGTTGTTACTTTAGGATCTTGCACGTGATTGGTGGAAAGCAGAGGAAGTAGGCATCAGACTTCCTATTGCTTGGGACGATTTTACTGCAAGGTTCAAGACGAAGTATTATGGAGTTGTGGTGCAGTTTGAGCTACAATAGAAGTTTATTAACCTCAGACAGGCTGGCAAGACTGTAGATGCTTATGCAGCGGAGTTCTGCAGATTGAGTAGGTTCGCCCTAGTGATGGTGGCGACGGAGCGCCAGAGGGCGATAAGGTTCCAGCAAGGGTTCATCTTGAGCTCTTACAATTGATAGAGGGGCACAATTACCAGACTTTTGATGAGATATTGACGGCAACCCGAAGGCATGAGATCACCATTCAGAGGCTTGCGGCAAGGACTGGGGGTCAGAAGAGATCCCACAGTCAGATTGAAGGAGGAGGGGGAGCAGCGCCCCGAACAACAGCACCACCTGCTGGCATTCGTATCTACGATGTGGCGATGCGAGGGCCAGCACCACCACCCAGGCAGCAGCAACAGCAACAGAGAAAGAACCAGCAACCCCCAGTGGGTTGCACTTATTGTGGAAAGATGGGACACACTAGAGATGTGTGTCAGACATTGAACGGACTGTGTCTGATATGTGGAAATCCAGACCATCGGGTTACCACATGTCCTATGAATTCGAGGTCAAGAGGACCAGTAGCAGTTTCCTGCTCTGCCAGCACCAGAAGCAGGGCAGTATCGAGGACCAGCGGTAGCAGTGAGGCCGTTGGCACAGCGTCTGTTAGTACCGCAGGCTCAGATGTTTCGGCAGTAGGGACCGTCGATGCAGTAACACCAGCATAGACCACCTCAGCATCATCAAGGAAGGGGCCAGCAGCAGCACCAGGCTAGGCCGCAACATAGGAACCAGCAAGGAGGTCGAGGACAGGCATTCACTCTGTCCTTGGAAGAGGCATTAGCATCGGAAGATGTTGTGGCAGGTAACATTCTCGTTGCCTCATATCCCGCAGTAGCATTGTTTGATTCGGGAGCATCACAATTATTTATATTTGCACGATTTGCGACACGGCTAGGAATGGAGTTCGAGGCATTGCCAGGGAGGTTGAATATACTCACTGGTGATGGGCTCGTAGGAGTTAGTAGAGTTATTCTAGTGTGTAGTGTTGTAGTTTACGGGCATTCCTTACCCGCCTAGTTGATAGAATTCCCTGTTGGAAATTTTGACGTTATCTTAGGCATGGACTGGCTGAAAGACAGTTATGCGACAATAGATTATCGTAGTGGAAGTGTATTTTGATATTCCAGGCATGAAGAGATTCACCTTAGTCAGATCGGAGGCAACTCAGCAAGAGCAGGGAGTAGTAACGGCAATGGAAGAAGTTCAGGTTCCGAAGGTAGTTGAAGAATTTTTAGACGTGTTTTCCGAAGAACTTCTCGGTCTGCCACCGGTTAGAGATATTGAGTTCAGTATAGAATTGGCACCTGGAACTAAACCGATATCAGATCGGGTTTACAGAATGGCGGATTCGGACCAGGCCAAGGTATCAACATATAGAGGAATTGAAGGAGAAAAAGTTTATCCAAGCTAGCGTATCGCCGTGGGCAGCACCAGTGGTACTTATGGGGAAGAAGGATGGATCATCCAGATTGTGCATCGATTACAGGAAGCTTAACGCGGCAACAGTGAAGAACAAGTACCCACTACCAAGGATCGACGACTTGTTTGATCAGTTGAGCAGGGCTAGAGTTTTCTCTAAGATAGATCTTCGTTCAGGGTACCATCAGGTGAGGGTTCGGAAGGAAGACATTCCGAAGACAGTATTTAGGTCGAAGTATGGACATTATGAATTCTTGGTAACGCCGTTGGTTTGACCAATGCTCCAGCAATATTCATGGATTTGATGAACCGTATCTTTATGTCGTACTTAGATCAGTTTGTCGTGGTGTTTCTCGACGACATTCTTGTATACTCTGCTAGTAAAGAGGAGCATGAAGACTACCTTAGGAAAGTGTTGCAGGTTTAGAGAGAGAACCAGTTGTATGCCAAGCTCAGCAAGTGTGAGTTCTGGACGGATCATTTTATTTTTGGGTTATTGTATCAGGAGCTGGAGTAGCAGTAGATCCCAAGAAGGTAGAAGCAGTAAGAGAGTTGGCCAGTACCCAAGACCGTAGCTGATGTACGGAGTTTCTTGGGATTGGCAGGATATTACAGAAGATTTGTGTCAGATTTTGCAAGACTTTCAGCACCCATGACCCGCTTGACACGGAAGGATGTGCCATTTGTTTGGTCGACAGAATGTTAGGCATCATTTGAGAATTTGAAGCAGAAGTTGATATCAGCGCCTATTCTTACATTGCCAGTCGGACCCAGAGGTTTTGCAGTATATTGTGATACGTCAGGTAAAGGACTTGGATGTGTCCTCATGCAGCACGGGAAGGTGATAGCATATGCATCTAGGCAGCTTCGGGACCACGAGAAGAATTATCCAACTCATGATTTAGAGTTGGCGGCAGTAGTATTTGCTTTGAAGCTATGGAGGTATTTATATGGTGACCGAGTAGACATGTACACAGACCACAAAAGTCTGAAGTACATCTTTACTCAGAAGGAGCTGAACATGAGGCAGAGAAGATGGTTAGAACTGATCAAGGATTATGACGTGGAGCTTCAGTATCATCCAGGCAAGGCTAATGTGGTAGCAGACGCTCTTAGCAGAAGAGGCGGCACATTTATGTTAACAACGCAAAAGCATATCTTAGAAGGCCTTCAGGAGATGGGCATAGAAGTTATACTTCCTAGCGATGTAGGAGTTCTGGCAAGTCTACAAGTCCAATCTGACTTGGTAGATAGGATCAAGGCAGCTCAGGCACAAGACCCAAGGATTCAGAAGCTTAGGGCAGAATGTGAGTCAGGGCACAGAAAGGAGTTAAAAATTCATGAAGATGGTACACTTAGGTTTGGATCACGTCTATGTGTGCCTAGTGGAGATATCAGACAGGAAGTTATGGCAGAAGCTCACAGTTCCCAATATTCTGTACATCCTGGAGGGACCAAGATGTACCAAGATATCAAGCAGTACTTCTGGTGGAACGGGATGAAGAGAGAGATAGCTAGATTTGTTTCCCGTTGCTTGGTATGTCAGCAAGTGAAGGCAGAACAGCAGAGGCCAGCTGGATTATTGCAACCGCTTCCTATCCCGGAATGGAAATGGGAGCATATTACAATGGACTTTGTGACCGATTTACCGAGATCACCAAGTGGTAAAGATGCTATTTGGGTGATAGTAGATCGGCTTACAAAGGTAGCACACTTTCTTCCTTTCAGAGTAGGACAATCTACAAAAAGTTGGCAGAGTTGTACATGCAATAAATAGTCAGGCAGCATGGAGTCCCTGTCAGTATTATGTCAGACAGAGATACCCGTTTCATATCATATTTCTAGAAGAGCTTGCATCATAGTCTGGGTACCAAGTTAAGATTTTAGCACGGCTTACCATCCACAGACGGATGGGCAATCAGAAAGAACAATTCAGACTTTGGAAGATATGTTGCGAGCTTGCACTCTGGATTTTGGAGGATCTTGGGAAAGCTACCTGCACTTAGTTGAGTTCTCATACAACAACAGTTATCAAGCCAGTATCCAGATGGCGCCATTTGAGGCACTATATGGTAAGAAGTGTAGATCGCCACTAGCATGGGATGATATCGGAGAAAGGAAGATGCTAGGCCCAGAAATGATTATTCAGACGGTTGAAGTGATTAAGGGAATTAGAGAGCGACTTCGTGTTGCGCAAGATCGGCATTGTCATTGGGCGGACCAGCATCGTAGGCCGCTAGAGTTTTCTGTTGGGGACCACGTGTTCTTGCGGATCTCACCAACCCGTGGGGTCATTAGATTTGGCGTTCGCGGGAAGTTGAGTCCGCGATACGTAGGCCCATTTGCTATTCTTGATAGGGTAGGCGATGTTGCTTATCGTTTATCCCTTCCACATTCGTTATGAGAGGTGCATGACGTGTTTTATGTATCTCAATTACGAAGGTATGTATCGGACCCCAGCTATATCCTCGATCATTCAGAACTGGTTGTTGGTACCAACCTGTCTTACGAGGAACAGCCTGTGTCCATCTTGGACCGAAGAGAGAAGATACTCAAGAACCAAACAATTAACCTTGTCCGGGTTGCTTGGGGTCATCACTCTTTGGGAGAGTCAACGTGGGAACGTAAGGATGATATCCGATCACGGTATCCACATCTATTTGACTCACAAGGTATATCTTTTTCTGTGTACCTGATTATCTTGATTCCTCATGCTTATCACCTTATGGGTAGAATTGCTTGATATCGTAAATTGATGGATTTACATATATGTTACTTGCTATGGACATTATAAAATGATTGCTTGATTAAATTAGTTGTACTTAGATTAGTTTAGCCCCGATATTTCTATCCTGCTTAGGGTTTGAAATTCCGAGGACGGAATTTTCCTAAGGAGGGTAGAAATGTCACTCCCCGTTCCCAGAATGCGTATTTTTATACATGTACAACTCATGAGTATTTATTTAATATTTATCATGTATTATCCTGTATTTAAATTCCTTTAATTTCATGTTAATCAATTAATCTGCTCTTTAAATTTTCATGTTAATTTATTTCCTGCAATTATATTTCTGTAATTTTATTTCTGCACTTTATTTCCTGCTTTTATTCTCTGCTTTAGCTAGACTTTGGGTTCGGGTTGGCTTTGGTTGGATCCCCTACAACCCGATCCATTAGACCCGGCCCAACTCCCACATACCACCCCCTTTTCTATTTAAAGCTTACATCTCTTTCTTTCTCCTCATAAACTCACATTCTCACCATTACTCCTCTTCTTCTTCTTCATTACTCTCTCCACCTACCAAACCGTAGGCAAGTACAACTTGCTCCACATGAGAACCCATGTTTTTATGGTTCATTTATCTTCCTCTCGTGATCCTAAGAGAGTTTAGAACTTGGCATTTTTCATTTCGAAGTCTTAATTTTTGTAGATCTAGAAATGAGTTATTTTCGGAGTTTGGTGGTTTTGATCTATCAAACTTTTTTGTTTTCATGTTTTGATGGTTCTATGTTGTAGAGAGTTTTATTCTACCCAATTTTGACCTTTAGAAAGTTGGATTTGGACTTGTTTTGACCAAGTTATGGACCTTTGAAGCTTTGGGGTGCAACCATGGAGTTCTTGCTGTTTGGAGAAGACAGTGAGCAGTGTACACTAGCTTTTTAGCTTGCGTCACTGAGCTGTGCGCGCTCTTTAGCGCAGCGCAGTCTGGAGTCCATACGCTACCTTTTTAGGAAGCGTGTGTCTTGCATACGCTACCTTTTGGAAGCGTATATCGTATGGAGTTCATACGCTACCTTTTGGGAGCGTATGACTTGCATACGCTGACTTGAATGGTCAGGAGTCGTATGGAGTTCATACGCTACCTTTTGGGAGCGTATGACTTGCATACGCTGACTTGAATGGTCAGGAGTCATATGGAGTTCATACGCTACCTTTTGGGAGCGTATGACTTGCATACGCTCACTTGTATGGAGTTCATACGCTACCTTTTTGGCATAAATTCGATAGAATCATGATATGATAATATTGTTAATATCAATTGTTATGTGGAATGTGCCTTGTGTCCCGATTGATTTTTGGGATACCCAGTATGACTGGGACTTGACCATGAGAGTTGTAGACTCGACCCCCGTTTAATGCTAATTGACTTTCATGCCTTGTCACCATTGATAATAATGGTTATCTTGACTAAATTAATCATGCGTTCCTAGTCGGAACTAAGAGACTGGCTAGTCGTCTTATTTAATTGAATGAATGAGACACGTTCATGTTATGGACTATTGTAATCGACTGGCTGATCCCGAATATTGACTTACATGCACATACAGGCTTCAATCTATTTATTTATTTATTTATTTATTTATTTTCTACAAAGAAGTATGTATACTTTATGGTCAAGGCATGATTACCGTGGTTAGATTTGATTGTTGTATTACGCTATGTAAGACCTGCAACCTAACCGCACTGGTATCGTTGTAGAGTTGTGCATATCGTACCCCGTACGAAAGTACTCATTTGAATGACCATGATCCACGGCATGGGATTTCACTCAACGTAGGGACTATTAAGTTAAATAAAATAATGATGGCATGGAGAGAATGGAATCCCGAGTTCTTACATGGCAGTCCCCTTGGGACAAGTAATACCCGATGGGCCGGCTGGTTCCCACAGATACTGTAAAACTGCCACACGGGCAGGGAACAGTATCTGCTTTTATTATTATTGTATATTATATATTGACGGGCGTCCTGCTAGGACTCGTCTAATTCATACATGGCGCACATGATTGACTGGATAGACTAGCCTTGCTCGCACATGGTAAGAACTGAGGAATCCCTAATTGCATTATTCCAGGATAACTTGGGACTCACAATAGCAAGTCGTAGTAGTTGAATGGCCATTTAAATTGATTTGTTTGTGCACTGTACCTACTCTGTTACCTAACTGGGATGATCAGAATGTCAGGACATGACGGGCCAACTTCTGTCCTTGTTTGGTTGGGAGGTTGGTTCGAATTGTCGTGATGTGATGTGAATCCTAGTGGAAAGCAGAGATCTATTATTATATTCTCTTACTTACTGGTTTTAGTTCTCATGTCGTGCTTCCTTGTGGTACTTGCTATTAGAGGTCTAACCTCTCTGGTTTTGCATGGCCAGATTTAGAGCCGGTCCCCGAGGATCCAGCTTACTTCTACCTCCAAGATGGTCAACACTAGAGGGATGATCGCAGGAGGACTCGAGTGGGTTCCTTACTTCACCGCTCGTTTTGTCACTTACTTTATACTTGGCCGTTTGGCACCGACATGTTAGTCGGATTGTCTTGTACTTATTTTTACATAATTGTAATTAAAGTCAGACTGCAGCTGATAACAATTGTGTATACTTTTGCTACATCAATCTGGCTATATTTTGTATAGCCAGATATCAAGAACATTTGACGGAGCGTTTGGGATGCCTTACTGCTTTATCTTACATGTTCTCTTTTACTGTTTCTTGTTTGAATGATTCTGATGCCTTACTGCTTTATCTTACATGTTCTCTATTACTGTTTCTTGTTTGAATGATTGAGACAATAGATGTGAAGAGACCATAGTGAGACTTTAATGTAGTATGCACCCCCTCGTCTTTTAGACAGCATTGATCGTATTATACGGTATTTATCTACCCGTAATACGTAGCTGGCTGAGTCATTCCCCCGCTCTCCAGTATTCTGGTTCTGGGGCGTGGCAGTTTTCTACACGACGAACGGAGCATCGGAAGTCAGTCCCTCGTCATCCGCGGAGTAGTTTTCCCACTCAAGGTACCCTACTTTCCGACCACGTAACTTTTACTCGTAACTCTGATTTTCGATCCGTAAGATTTTCTGGAAAGAAGACTTGACCCTCTTCGCAACCATATAGGATTTCACTATTCTTTAGCAAATAAAATTAGGTGAAACTGGACGTAAACTTTTGATAAAAATCTAAAATTGTGACAGATCTTTTTCAATAGAAATCAACAACTTGACGATCGATTTTTTTCTAAACCATGCGTCTTTTGTGGAAACTTTCAACATGACTTCGAATAACAACATATACGAGAATAAAATCTAGTTTGTAGATTGTGAATTCATTGCGTACACAGGAAGTTATTCGATTGCAAAAATTAGAGAAAAATTAGTCCTTAAACTGAAATTTTTAGAAAAATCTCCTGATACGACGTGCGTCCTGCCAAACCGGATGATGTGGTCACGAACCAAAAGCATCAAAAGGTGCGTATCGACTTCGTAAATGTGTGGGCTTTGACGAAATTCAAATTGGTTGCGCGTGCGCGACGAATTTGATGCGTATCCGTCAAAATTCACCGTATCAGCCTCTTTGCAAATTTCCTAATTACTTTGTACACGTTAATCAAATCGAAATAAAACTTACGCCAGCAGGACCGTATTATTTTTCTGGTCCTATATGCCAAGTTTGGTCCGATTCTGAGAAAGTTGAACGAAACGCCTTTTTGGTGGGCCCGCGACTCGATCCAATGGGCGATTTTGTGCACGGCTCCTCGGAATCCAAAATTGGACATACCATTGAGTTTGTCTCCTTAAATCAAATTTGTAGACATATAGTTTGATAACTTTTGAGACCATAGACATTGGCACGCGTTTCAGTACAAACGTGTCCAACGGCGGACATCTTTTTGACCCAAAATTATGATTTTGCCCCTGTTCCAGAATTGGACTTTTAGACAGGTATTTCCTAGATATACCTTTTACACCGAGAACATTCTTGATGTTTATTTCAGCATCGAGAGCCGTTCGTGGATTTTGAGTTCCCATTGCTGACGTGATTGATTGTTTGGAGCCGCCATCCTTGCACTACCAGGCAAGATACGTGGCCACCTTACTCCGTGATTTACTAGTTCTTATTTTTAGTTATTTACATTCAGCATTACTTACATGTTGATAGTATTATATCACTGTGCGTCCAAGTAACACTTGGGTGCAAGCGACTTTATCGATCGTTTGTATTACTTTTATTTATTTCTCTTACATTGGCTTAGTTTAGTGACCAACATTGATGATGAGGTATTGGTATACCTCATGCGGCCTTGACACGTACTTTATCACATGATGTGAGTCACATGTAGGACACGTACTCGCGTAGTCGGCCGGCCACCGATACGTATGAGGCATGCGACGGTTAGGAGTAACTGCCAATAGAATTGTATGCTAGTAGATTTGGCAGTTACTAGAGGTTTCTATGAGTCATGGATGTGACCCTACTAGGCATTGGATGGGGAGAACAATTCCATAATATATGGGCCACGTATGCACTTCCCTATTATTGTTGGTTATTTCTGCTGGAGATACGGTCCTAGATCCTGATACTTGATTTCCAGGTGGCCTCTGACATTCGGTGAATGTTATGCTTTAAGGTCCCTAGTATCCTGGTGGGACCATACCTAAGTTTCCTGTACCTATAGCTAGAGTGCCCATGCGTTGAATGTTTTTTCTTAAATGCATTTTCACTGTAGAACTGGTAGACACCCTATTGCATGCATCCCCTTTTACTCTCTATTATATATCACAGATTATATAGAATGTTTTTTATGTATCTTGTTACGTCCCTCTGAGGGCCTGGTTATCTCTCCAGGTGTGTACTTTGTGACTTTTGCAGGGGTTATAGCCAAGGCCGTGATCTTCTCCATTTCTTCGAGGATGATTGCTCTTGGTTCATCTTGCCATTTTATCGATCATTTCCTTGTATATTTTCTTTTCTTTAAAATGGTTGGTAGTGGATTTGTCTCTGCCCAACTACATATATAAGTGACAAATTCTTGAGTTGATTATAATATTATTCTTTATTATTGCGGATGAGATTTAGTTATCATGGTTTTACTATATTTTATAGCTTATGTATACATACGGGGTTCTATACATTGGAGTATACTTCATACAAATACAGCTGGCATGTCTACATACTTAGTCCTAAGTATTTTAGGACTGAAGCATTATAGGCAGTGCAGGCATTGCAATACACTTGTGTACTACACTGCAGAGCAAGGGTTGGACAGGGCCACAGGCTTTGGGTGGTGCCACCTATACACTGGTTGCACAGGCAAGCAGGTTGGTAGCAGGGCATCTGGTGTATCTGAGCACTGGCTATTGGCCAAGTGCTTGGGACAGGCCACTTTGGGCCAGTCCAGATTCTTGCAGTAGAGTGTGAAGGGTTGGTTGCAGACTAGAGTGTGAGGGGAGTTGGAGTGAAGAGTATATGTGGATACATGAATGCCACATGTTTTTATAGGTTACATGTATAGCTAAGTGAGGTTTTGGTCTATTAGGAAGTGAGGAGGAGGGAACCTAGTGGCACGGTCATGTATCAAGTCTTTGATAGGATATCAGTGGTTAGATTGAATAAGGTAGGGTATGGGATGTTGGTAGCATAGAAAATTGTTTGCGTGTGTTAAATAGATATAGGTGTATTGTATTTAGTGGCGTATATTGAATGAGTAGGGTATTAATATGATTATATATACTAGTATGAGTATGGATACATACTATAAGAGCCTAGACTAGTAAGGCCAATTTGACTACCATAACTAGATGATGACAAATTGTCACGTCCCGATTCCGTAGAATCGATAGTCGTCCCCCGGGCGTGATGCCATGTGAACCTAAATTGCGCTCGCACAAGGCATAGTCATAAGGTTATCCCAAACACAACAACAAGAGAATGCGCAGAGTAAATTGAACACACATTATAAAGAAGAAAACTTAAGCTTTATTGATATGAACATCATTTTACAGACTCGATACAAGGACACCGCGCGGGCTTTTTACAAACTGACTCCATTATAAAATGAACGTCGACGAGATAGCCATTCCATACATTCTATCCAATGATTATACAACTAGCATTTCAAAACCACCTGGGATGGCGGGAAGTCGCTCCATCTGTCTTCTGATCTTCAACAACGGAGTCTTTAAAAGATTAGATCCAAGCTTCGACCGTACGGACAAAGCTTCAAAACACACGAACGTTGCCTCCCTTCACGCGGCACACTCCTCCTGATTTATTGTACATGTAGAGAGAGCAAGGATCAGTACAATCAACATATACTGGCGAGTGACTAATTAATTTCCAGGCTCTTATTTGGTTCAAGAATTTAGATAAAAATTACACAACTTACTTTTTGTGAATCTTTCTAACCATCCTAGGTATTTTTATATGAAGCATTTTGACGAAACATAAAGCAAGTAAGTTACACCAGAATTTCCTTCGGCAGAGCGCGCCGTACAACAAAAAACTTACCATCACCTTCCCTGTTAGTTGATAACAATTTATATCAAGTGTTTGATGTGGAGGTCACTGGCATTAACTAGCCATCCTGGACATAGCCTAGTAAACTGGACCCTTGCAACGCAAGTAGCGAGCACCGATGCAAGTCCGCGTATTAACGATTGTCTATTACCCAGCTCGGCTATAACCTGTTTCTTCCTATGTCGAGTCGGTCCCGTGGCCCTGGGTTGCCGCTCGAAGAAACCATAGCCCTTGTCGACAAGTTGTCCATGACCGTGATAGGTTAACATGGTATATTTTTGGGTACCGTTGGGACTTGTTATGTAATCGATTCATTTACTTGGTTGTTTTGCAGGCCTAAATAATTCTATCTATTTTCTACACAACTCATCTTTTTCTCTTCTAGCATATACGACTTGTATTCTTCAAGCGAATCCTTCAAATTCGATATCAATACCCGAGTTCTCATTTTGAAATAGACGGTCAAGACGAAGGAGGTCAGCCACTCACCTTAGTATTTACTTAAGGCGAGAAACTGGTTGGCCACGCTAGACGTCGCCTACGCGATTACCTGAAATCGTACAAGCAACCGATTAGAACACTATATGTATTATACAAGAAGTTCGATAGGAAATGCGAATTCGAAATGTAAGCCATAAAAATCATCAAAAATATTCACAAAAATGTATTCGGAAAACCAAAGCCAAAACCAACGCAAGCGGCGTGAAAAACAGAGCAACGGGAGGTCTCTCCCGACTCAGCCACAGAGTCAATCCTTGAGGCGCTACCCACTGAATATGGGACTTGGTTTCGAAGAAGCCATTCCATAACGGGGAATGGATCTTAATTCAACCGTTCCCGTTCGATCGACTCTGCCGATTCCGACCTATCGGTCCCGACCGAATCGATAGCGACAGTGTTTCTTCTCGCGCATCCCGTAGACAAAATCGGGGCACGATGTAGAGACGGGGCACTATACCATAACCAACAAAGAAAAATTTTCGTCCTCGAAACTTAAGAACAAAACCTACCTCTATGAAAATAATGAAGGAAACTTTTTCTTCATCTCTGACTCGAGTTCCCATGTCGACTCTTCCGCCGCATGATTCCTCCAGAGTACGCGAATAAGAGGGATCACTCGATTTCACAGCAGCTTATCCTTGCGTTCTAAAATTTGAACTGGCTCTTCAACATAGGATAAGTCAGACTTCAGCTCCAGCTGGCCAAAATCCACCACGTGGCTAGGGTCGTGCACGTACTTTCGCAACTGGGAGACGTGGAAGACATCGTGCACACCTTCAAGCGCCGACGGTAGGGCAATTTTATAGGCTACTGGGGCGATCCGCTCGAGTATTTCGAATGGCCCAACGAATCTCGGACTCAGCTTTCCCTTCGCATCGAACCGAGTAACTCCTCGCATGAGCGACACCTTCAGGAACACGTGATCGCCCTCCAGAAACTCAAGTGGTCTTCGATGGGTTTCGACGTAGCTCTTTTGTCGACTCTGTGCAATCTTCAGTCTTTTCTGAATTAGCTTGACCTTTTCCACTGTCTGTTCTACCAGCTCCGGGCCGAGTATCTGCCGTTCCCCGACTTTATCCCAGCAAATGGGCGATCTGTACTTCCGGCCGTACAAAGCTTCATACGGCGCCATTTGGATGCTGGACTGGTAGCTATTGTTGTATGCAAATTCTGCCAGCGGTAGGTGGATGTCCCAGCTTGATTTGATGTCAATTGCACAGAGTCGTAGCATGTCTTCAAGAATCTGATTAACGCACTCCGTTTGGCCGTCGGTCTGAAGATGGTAAGCTGAGCTGAACTGCAACTTGGTACCCAGCGCCGACTGAAGGCTACTCCAGAATTGTGACATGAACCGTGAATCCCGATCAGAGACGATGGATACTGGAACTCCGTGCAGCCGTACTATCTCATCAAGATAAATCTGCGCTAGGCGATCAACGCTCCAAGTAACTTTGATGGCAATAAAGTGTGCTGACTTGGTTAATCGATCGACGATGACCCAGATGGCGTCGTTCTCCCGTGGTGTCTTTGGCAGGCCAACAATAAAGTCCATGGTGACGTGATCCCATTTCCACTCTGGTATAGCAAGGTTCTGTATCTCTTCGCCCGGTCGCTGATGCTCAGCTTTCACCTGTTGACAGGCCATGTATTGTGACACGAAGAACGCCATATCTCTCTTCATCCCGTGCCACCAGAAGGTCGTGCGGAGGTCCTTATATATCTTGGTACTGCCTGGATGCAAGGTATATTTCACATAATACGTCTCTGATATTATCTCCTTTCATAGTTCTGAATCATCCGGAACACATAGTCGGCCATTCAATCTCAGCACACGGGTCTTATCTTCCGCAAAGTCGGTCGCACTACCTGTTGAAATTCGCTCGCACATTTTCTTCAGGTACGGATCATCCTTCTGAGCGGTCATGATCTTTTCCAACAAACTCGGCTCTAACTGCAGCTGCGCCAACCGTACATCCCTGAATCGAACCCGGAGGTCGATACCCATTTTTTCTAGATCTTGTAGTAGTCTACGGTTGATGGATAGCGAGGCAAGATATTTTTGACTCAGAGCGTCCGCCATAATATTTTCCTTGCCCGGAGTGTAGTCGATCGTCAAGTCATAGTCTTTGATCAGTTCGAGCCAGCGCCTCTGTCGCAAGTTCAATTCCTTCTGGGTGAAGAGATACTTGAGGCTCTTGTGGTCAGTATAGATCCCGCACGCCACACCATATAGATAGTGATGCCATAATTTCAACGTGAACACAAGCGCCGCTAACTCCAAGTCGTGCGTAGGATAGTTCTTCTAGTGCGACTTCAGCTATCAGGAGGCGAAGGATATCACCTTGTTTCGCTGCACGAGCACACATCCCAAGCCCTTGCCTGAAGCATCGCTGAATATCTAAAAACCCTCTGGCCCATCCGGAAGTGCGAGTATAGGTGCTGAAATTAGTCGCTGTTTTAGCTCCTGGAAGGAAGCTTGACAGTCATCCGACCACTCATACACGACTCCCTTTTGAGTGAGGCGAGTCAATGGCGATGCAATCTTCGTAAAGTCTTTCACGAAGCGTCGATAGTATCCTGCCAAACCAAGAAAGCTTCGAATCTCACTAGCAGACGCAGGCCGCTTCCAATCAGCAACAGCTTCCACTTTCTTCGGATCGACTGAAATGCCTTCGGACGAAATAATGTGACCAAGAAAGGATACGCTGCTTAGCCAAAATTCGCACTTACTCTGCTTTGCATACAACTCATTCTCTCGAAGTGTCAGGAGCACGGCCCGTAGATGTTCTACATGCTGCGCCCTATCCTTCGAGTAGACGAGAATGTCGTCAATAAAGACTACCACAAATTTATCAAGAAAGGGTCGAAATACCCGATTCATCAGATCCATGAAGGCAGCAGGGGCGTTCGTCAGGCCGAATGGCATCACCAGGAACTCGTAGAGGCCGTACCGAGTGCGAAAGGCTGACTTTTGTACGTCGTCTGACTTGATCTTAAGTTGATGATAGCCCGAACGGAGATCAATCTTCGAAAATACCGAGGCGCCTTGCAGCTGATCGAATAAGTCGTCTATGCAGGGCAATGGGTACTTGTTCCGGATGGTAGCCTTGTTCAGCTCTCGGTAATCGACGCACAGATGCATGGACCCATCCTTTTTCTTCACGAATAATACAAGCGCTCCCCACGGTGAAACACTAGGCCAAATAAATCCTCTGTCGAGTAACTCTTGTAACTGGACCTTGAGTTCCTTCAGCTAGGTGGGGGCCATTCTGTACGGGGCCTTGGAAATTGGTCGAGTATCGGGGAATGTATCGATGCTGAATTCGATTTCTCGGTCGGGGGGCAAGTCGGGTAGCTCGTCCGAAAACACATCAGGGAATTCTGCCATAACGTTGGTCTGACCCGCGTTTGTACCATCCTGTCGCATGTATAGGACAGACACCAAATAGCCTTTGCGCCCAGAATACAGCATCCTTCGAGCAGAAATTATCGAGATCAGCATGTAGGTCTTCGACACCTCACCATACGAAAAGCATAATTCAGGCACTCCTGGTATGCGGAAGGTGACCGTCTTTTCGGCGCAGTCTATGGTTGCGTTGCACGGCCCGAACCAATCCATTCCCAGAATGATGTCAAAGTCCTTCATGTCTAGAACTATCATGTCAAGACCGATCTTCTGACCGCCAATACAGATAATCCCGTCGGCGTAGGCTAAATTGGTGAGTATTGGTGTGCTCGAAGGTGTACTTACACTAAGGTCGAGATCTAATAATATTATCGGAAATTTATGCTCGGCGGCAAAGTCCGTCGATATGAAACTATACGAAGCGCCTGAATCAAATAGTACACGAGCAGACACATTATTGAAATTTAGTATACCTGTCACGACCGTATCTGATGCAAGTACTTTATCTCGAGTCATGGCGTAAACGCAGCCCTGGGCATTGGGGCGACGGTCTTGGCCATTTTGCGGTGCGGGTTAAGGGGCTCGAGGCACTGGACCTTGATTTCCTGGACGATGCTGTTGGGGTACCATTGGACAGTGTTGTTGGGGTGCCATTGGGTTCGGCCTTCTGGTTGGACAATCAGCACGAACGTGGCCCCTCTTGCCACAGTTCCAGCATCCACCCTCTGGTATCTGCCAGGTGTCGATAGTATGACCGACATGGTGACATCGGTTACAGTAAGGCCGTAGATCACGCCCTTGATATTCGCTTTGTTGCCCATTGTTTGGACGCTTAGTCACATTATTTCCTCCTGTATGGCTAGGGCATTTGTGATTGTATGCATGCACAGCGCTGGCAGCACCTGGAGGGTATTGGCGTTCAAGACGGAGGGCATGGTTGAGAGACTCCCCCAACGTTTTGTATTGCAAAATAGACACATAGGCGTAGATAGATGGTCGTAGACCCACTTTAAACCGTCGAGCACGACTCGCCAGGGAGGGTAGGAATTCTCCAGCAAATTTGGCTAACTTGTTGAACTCTGCTGCATACTGCCGCACCTTTATATTCCCTTGCCTTAGCTGCATAAATTTATTTTCCTTCTCTTGTCGAACGGCTTCAAGGAGGTACTCGATCTCGAAAGCCATTCGGAAGGTGGCCCAAGAAATTGCAGATGTCTCGTTGTCGCGTCTGATCGCTCGCTTTTGTACGGCCCACCAGTCGTGCGTGTTCAATCGGAGTAGAAGTTGAGCGCATGCGACTTTCTTTGACTCTTCGACACCCAAAAGCTCGAATTAATCTTCCAACTCCTCTAACCAGTCGATCGCCACGGAGGGATCTTCTTTGCCGTTAAAAGAAGTGCGGCAGCTTTTTGTGAATTTTGACACGTCGAAGTTGGAACTTCTCGGTGCTGCAGGTGTAGGCTCGAAAACCTTCGGTTTGACTTCACTTTGTCTGGCCGCAGGCTCGGTTACGGCATGGGTTGTCGCAGAGTTGTTGTTGTTGGCCACAACTGTCTGAACAATCTGCTGAAGAGTATCAAGCTCCTTCTGCTGCAACTTGAATTGTGCGTCGAATCGGGCATCGAACTACGTCTGGTGTGCCTCCGTCTGCCGTCGATGTTGCTCATTCAGACATTGACTCTGCTGAGCTTATTGTTGTTGCGCTTCCAGCATACGCAAGATCCTTTCCTTAGTGTCGTTAGAGGGTCCAGGACTCGAGCTACTCGAGCCGCTCGAAGCACTTTCTTCGTTCGCCGCCACGTTCACCGCCGCACCTTCTGGGATTTTGACGGCAAAATACATTAGTCACAAAACTTATTACGGACTCACTCGTATGGAACATCATATCTCATCGACATGAGACCAATGGTTTTGAGACTGGAAACTCGACACTGGAGGCCAAGGACGTAAAGCCGTGCTCTGATACCATTATGTCATGCTCCGATTCCGTAGAATCGATAGTCGTCCCCCGGGCGTGATGCCGTACGAACCTAAATTGTGCTCGCACAAGGCATAGTCATAAGGTTATTCGAAACACAACAACAAGAGAATGCGTAGAGTAAATTGAACACATATTATAAAGAAAAAAACTTAAGCTTTATTGATATGAACATCATTTTACAGACTCGATACAAGGACACTGTGCGGGCTTTTTACAAACTGACTCTATTATAAAATAAACGTCGACGAGATAGACATTCTATACATTTGATCCATTGATTATACAACCAGCATTTCAAAACCACCTAGGATGGCGGGAAGTCGCTCCATCTGTCTTCTGATCTTCAACAGCAGAGTCTTCAAAAGATTGGATCCAAGCTTCGACCGCACGGATAAAGCTTCAAAACACACGAACGTTGCCTCCCTTCATGCGGTACACTCCTTCCAATTTATCGTACCTGTAGAAAGAGCGAGGATCGGTACAATCAACATGTATTGGCGAGTGACTAATTAATTTCCAGGCTCTCATTTGGTTCAAGAATTTAGATAAAAATTACACAACTTGCTTTTTGTGAAACTTTCTAACCATCCTAGGTATTTTCATACGAAGCATTTTGACGAAACATAAAACAAGTAAGTTACACCAGTATTTTCCTCGGCAGAGTGCGTCGTACAACATAAAACTTACCATCACCTTTCCTGTTAGTTGATAACAATTTATATCAAGTGTTTGATGTGGAGGTCACTGTCATTAACTAGCCATCCTGGACATAGCCTGGTAAACGGGACCCTTGTAACGCAAGTAGCGAGCTCCGATGCAAGTCCCCGTATTGCCGATTGCCTATTACCCAGCTCGGCTATAACATGTTTCTTCCTAGGCCGAGTCGGTCCCGTGGCCCCGGGTTGCTGCTCGAAGAAACCATCGCCCTTGTCGATAAGTTGTCCATGACCGTGATAGGTTAACATGGTATATTTTAGTGTGCCGTTGGGGCTTGTTATGTAATCGATTCATTTACTTGGTTGTTTTGCAGGCCTAAATAATTCTCTCTTTTATACACAACTCATCTTTTTCTCTTCTAGCACATAGGACTTGTATTCTTCAAGCAAATCCTTCAAATTTGATATCAATACCCGAGTTCTCATTTTAAAATAGAGGGTCGAGACGAAGGAGGTCAGCCACTCACCTTAGCATTTACTTGAGGTGAGAAACTGGTTGGCCGTGCTAGACGTCGCCTACGCGAATACCTAAAATCGTACAAGCAACCGATTAGAACACTGTATGTATTTTGCAAGAAGTTCGATAGGAAATGTGAGTTCGAAATGTAAGCCATGAAAACCATCGAAAACATTCACGAAAACGCATTCGGAAACCAAAGCCAAAACCAACGCAAGCGGCGTAAAAAAACAGAGCAACGGGAGGTCTCTCCCGACTCAGCCGCAGAGTCAATCCTTGAGGCGCTACCCGATGAGTATGGGACTTGGTTTCGAAGAAGCCATTCCATAATGGGGAATGGACCATAATTAAACCGTTCCCGTTTGATCGACTCGGCCGATTTTGACCTATCGGTCCCGACCGAATCGATAGCGATAGTGTTCCTTTCTCGCGCACCCTATGGACGGAAACGGGGCACGATGTATGGACGGGGCACTACACAAATAGACCAAGTTTGACCTAGTTGACTGATGTTGACCTAAATTGACCATTTTGATTTAGATTAACTAAGTTGACCAATGTTGACCCATAATTGACTAATTAATCAGAATTGACCAAATTGACTTGTACTGACCTAGAAAGGCCTAGAAGCATGAAATTAATACATTTAGATTCACTGTTCACTCTAGAACCATCAACAACTATGTACATCTCATATATAGGGTTGTGTGACACCACATTGAGCATCGATCCTCATACATCGCTCTAGACAACAGGCGAGAACATTCTCTGATAGTTCTTTTATTTATTTGATGACTACTGTGATTCAGTTCAAGTATAGTTCTATTTGATTCTATGTCACAACATATATTGGTATTCTGGATTCATTTACTCGAAATACATGTATTTGACTCGTCTAGCCTCTATTACTCGAACCACTCACAAGAACCATTTACTCAAAACACCTACAAGTACTAAATATTCAAATCATACAAAAATTATCACTATAAGCAAGATAGTTGTCGTTGCTGGGCCCGGTGTGCAACGTGTTGTATTCAACAAGAACCACCTTACAAGAAATATAGCCATCGCCGCTTGGCCGAGCGTACGATGTGTCATATTTACTCGTATAAACAAGAAAGATAGCCATTGCCGCTTGGCCGAGCGTGCGACGTGCCGTATTTACTTGTCTAAACAAGAAAGATAGCCATCGCCGCTTGGTCGAGCGTATGATGTGCCGTATTTAATCGTCTAAACAAGAAAGATAGCTATCGTACACTTACCAAGTGTACGGTGTGCCATATTTACTCGCTACTCATTTTTATGACAAAATCAGTATCTCAAACACACTGGATTAATGACTTATACTAGAATCATATTGTCTCATGTTTTATAGATTTGACTCGTATCATATTGTTCTAGTTAGTTGTCGCTATTTACAGTTTTCATTGCCATGCTCTCGTATTTCTCTGTATTTACTTTCCTTGTTTGACTGTTGTCCTATTTTATTACTAGTCTCAACCTTCTATGATTCATCAAGTATAACTGTCTATAACTGATTTATAGTCTTTATCATTTACTTGGAATTGCTAGATGAGATATGCTCGTTCCATCCTGACTGGATATATTTTTCAGATGATTGCCCGGAGGATACGTGTCCTACCTATTATGGATCCGAGGAGGGGATAGCTACCTTGGGTCTTGATTTCCAAGAGTGACCGAGAGACCAGTTTAGTAGACTTGTTTTAGATTATTTGTTTAGAACTTGAATTGTAATAAGTGGAGATTTTGACATTGTATTTGAGATTTGTTACAGATATTATTTAGTTGTTGTTTGTTGAGTCTTTATAGTTACTTTAGACTTCTTTGATATCTTATCGTGCTTTAGACTGTGATTGAGTATTATCATATCTTTATACTTGTCCTACATTTGGAGTTGAGATCTATGATAGGTACAATATATTTGTGTGAGTTGTTAGTTAGCGACCTAGAACAGTGTTCTACCGCCGATTCTACGACGTAGGCTGGGTGTTGTTACGCACTCGTGCCCCTATACTGGGTGCGGGTCGTGACGGAGTCCAAATAGTGCGTGCCCTGTTCTTGACAGCAGCAGTAGTGGCGCGCTTGGCAAACCCTGTGCCAATTATGGTGTCGTAGGCAGTTTGGTCGACTTTCACGACCAAAGTTTTCTGCATCATGTCGACGGACGCAACATCGCATTGAGTTATCACTTTCTCGTCGGAGGAGAAAGTCGTCCCCAGCAGAGTCGCCATTTTGTTTGCAAAAATAAAAGTTTCTTTACAAACTGAGAAAAAAGTACAATAGTACAATTGATTTCTGGAGAAGTACAACTATAAGAGTCTGATCAGAAGATGATCACTTTATCCCTTAGATGATACGATGTCAAAAAAGAAAGCCTAAGAAGAGTGCTGCAGCAAGTGCTCAGGAGATTATAATCATTAGTGATTCTTTAAAAGTGATTTGGAACTCTATTTATAGAGTTATGATCATTAGTAATGCCTTTGGAGAGTGCTGCAGCAAGTGCTCAGGAGATTATGATCATTAATGTAATGCCCTGTCCCGTTCAGCTCAATCGGAAGGATCAAAATGCCAACGGTGTTGGACTTAGCCATGCAACGGCCTGCTCGAAGTCCTGCTCGGTCGAGGTGACTCCTGGCTCAGGTGGGTGGCTTCGGTGAACTTGCCTCAGCTTGGCCTTCACACTAATAAAACGAAAGTTTTGAAATGCACAAGTAGGCTTGATAATAAAAGAGGCAAATCCACATAGCTAAGGGAATAATCTCAAGTCAGGTCAGATTGAGTTAGAATATTGAAAGGTCCCACGATCGGCTTAGAAGTGATGTACGACGTGCTTTCAAAATGACACTCGGTCCTTCGTCCCGTAGCTTGGGAGAAGGAAAGTTGGTCTTCGCCTCAAAGCTATGAATTAGCCTAAGTCATAGGCGTCACCCGCGTAAATGCTTAATAAAGCATGCACGGTCCCATCGTCCAAGGCTTGGCATAGCCTTTGCTCGCCCCACGGGTTAAGTTGTATCGCACTTGTGGCATAAGTCTAGGCACCCAAAGAAATTTGTTGTTCAAGTTGAACGCGTGCACGATGTCACGTCCCGCTCCCGTAGGAGTGATCGCCCTCGCTAAGGCGTGATGCCGTACGAGCCTAGATTGCGCTCGTACAAGGCAGGTTCCATAACGGCCAATTTCAGTGGCTGCGACGGGGTCATCGCACAGAAGTCCCAAGCAGAAACATTAAATAATACCAGCAGAAATTTGAAGCCAAACACAAGTTATTCAAAACTAGCTCTTTATTGATATTGAAACAAAGGTTACAAAGGGTGCAAGGCCAAGATTACAAGTCACTCAATCTCACTCTTCTCACATTACAAGTCACTCAGCTCTCTTTCATCTCTGTAATACAAGTCTTGAGCCAGCGGATGCTTCGGAAGGCGACGTCCATACATTATATCCCGTATAAGTATTGACTCCATGCGGATGCACGTTTCGAATCGCCAAGGAACTCCGTGCCTCGATGCATCCAAGTGAGCTCCGTGCCACGAGCTTCTACCTGTGCCTCTACATAAAAACTATGTGGGTGTCAGTACTCAACTGTACTGGTGGAATGAGCTCCTCGCCCCTCCATACAAAACCAACACGTTTGATTTACTTTGTGCAACATAGTCCCTTCTTATCAATTGTCTTTCTAGTCTTGTCTTAGGATTAGTTTTATGACCGACGCTTTAGCCTATTTTGGGTCTCTAGACCATCCCGTGCTTGCAACATAAACGTTAACCTATCAAGTCGTGCTTGTCTTTCGGCCCGTAATCAAAGACGCAACTACTCGGTAAGACTCCATTTTCATGTGACCGTGCTACAAATCCATTGTGTCGTGCCTCGCAACTCAGTGTGACGTAACCATGTCGCCCCCTTGCGGCCCTTGCTACTTTGATCACCAACTGACCCAATCAAGACTTGTGGGCTAAGTGTCACCCGACCGACTTTGCCTTGCAGCATTTTCTGACATAAACTCAAGACAACTCAAACCAACTTATGCAACTTATATACCGACAACTCAAGACTCGACACCACATCTCGTGCTAAAGCACGGTGTCTTTGTTGCAGCCAAATCTTAGGCCCAAATATTGTCTTTCGATCGTGCACGCATTTGACTCGACTCGTTGATATAGTGAACACAATAATCGACTCAATCCAGGATCACCGCCTATGCCGACTCATCTATATAAACTATTCACTAGCTCCCAGCGCTATAATGGACTCCCTTTGTAGCTTTTGATTAGATGGACGCCCCTTGCCAGTGCGAGTAGCTAGCTCTGCTGTAAGTCCCCGCTAACTCGTACGGTCATCCAGTACAGCTACGAATGTCTACCATCAAAACGGTTCCTATGGACCGCCTGGGTTGCCGTTCGAGAAATAGTTTATTTTACCTTGTACAAGTTGTCCAATGACCATGCAAGACATGACTCAAACTGACGCCTCACACAGTTAATCTACTTCTAGTGTTACCATCTCTTTCAGGGCCAAGTTCAATACTTCTCACATCTGAGACCTTGCCTCGACGACCCAGTCGCGAGCATTCTTCTTTCTTGCCCTATTAATTTACTCAACTCAAGAACAACCATTTGAAGCACTTTCTAAACTCAATGAATCAACCGTGACCCGTGCCTTAAACTACTAAGTCTGTGACATCGTGTCTTAAACCAACTTGAACTCTTATGCGACACCACCACCCAAGTCATACTCTATATGACGGGCCTTGAGACTGTAAGACTATGTGGTTATGCCCTGCCGTAGAACTCATAGGACCGTGTTTGCTACTACTCCGATAGATTAACATATTTTGCCTAACTTTACTTTGCAATAACTCGACGAGCAAAGGCTGCGTCAAGCCTTGCATTGTGGGAACGTGTCGTGCACGCGTTCGACTTTGAACAACCAAGTTATTTGGGGTGCCTAGACTTATGCCACAAGCCGTACAATACAACTTAACCCGTCGGCGAGCAGAGGCCATGCCACGCCTTGGGCGATGAGATCGCGCATGCTTTATGAAGCATTTGTGCGGGCAACGCCTATGAATTTGGCTAACTCATAGCTTGTGGCAAAGACCAACTTTTTCTTCCCCCAACCCACGGGACGAAGGACCAAGTGTCATTTTCAAAGCAGTCCGTGCACCAACTCTAAGCCGACCGTTGGACCTTTCCATATTCTAACTCAATTCGACATGTCGGGATTATTTTCTTAGCTATGTGGATTCGTCTCTTTTATTATCAAGCCTACTTCTATAAGTTAAAAACATGCGATTTATTATGTGAAGGCTAAGATGAGGTTAGTTCACCGAAACTACCCCACCTGAGTAAGAGGTCGCCTCGACCGAGCGATATCTTCGAGCAGCCGTGGCAAGGCTAAGTCCGAACGCCGTCGGCATTCCGATTCCTCCGATTGACTAAGCCGGACGGGACACTACATCATACACCACTCAGAAGAGGTTTCATCCTCGAAACTAACTGAGTACTTACATATTGACTTATTATTTTACTCAACATTCAAAAACTCTCGCACCCGCTACGCCTATGCGTTTCCTCAATCCGAGCCAGGCTCGCACTATCCTCAATCTTTTCTTTGAAACACTATTTCGAAATCCTCAACACTTTTCCATTCCTCTAGTCTTACTTGATTCAACATATCACTTAGTTGGATCGTGCACATATTCCAGGCGTCCCCGAAATACATGCATTTCAGCCAAGCCTCGTAATAAAGAATCCTCCATTACCACTCGAGTCGGATCGTGCATATATTCGGGCGTCCCTGATATACGTGCATGTCAACCGAGCCTTGTGAGTGGTGCCTCCACAATTTCAATCGCTCCGCACTGGAACGTCTGTCTATCCGCTAGGCTATATCTCTAGACTATCTATCTTTTTCAGTCCAAGGTCAATCGTCATTATTGGAATCGTAGTTTCCAAACAACAATATCAATACTGACCCTATCCTAAGGTCAAACCAAATTGATAGTACGGGATTTTCTACCCAAGCTTGCATCACTCCGATTTCCAAACATCGAGCATAAATTTCCTACACACATCCCAACATTCGCCGTACGAGGTCCGAGTCATTCAGCAAAGCCATCCAACGACCACTTACGTTCAACCAATTCCACGACATATCAATATCGCTCGTTCAACAAACCATATTACATAATCTATCCCTTCAAATACGTTTGATATAGTTCGCCTATCAATCCTTCTCAAATCAAGCATGCTAGGACACAATTCGTCGCTAACCAAAATTTTACATTCCACATTTCCTAAGTCGTTCATCACAATTCACGTATTCGATCGTAAGGTCGTCTAGCTTAACAATATGTTGTGCCCCGATCTCACGCGATTCAGATTATCTACGGTGGGCATGAATCACCATGCACACTCCCGCGGGATAGTCATCCTCATCGGGACGTAACTCTTGTTTTGTGTCTAGACAAATTCATTCTCGATACGTATATTGGATCTATTCAATCCTCAAGTTTACTCAATCATCAATCGCAAGTTCAAATATCCTCGAATTTTCCTTCGCATCAAACTAACAAGTCGAGGCAAACAAAGTTGCCGTGTCCTGATTTTCCGAGTTCGATCATTCCTGCGACATGAATCACCATGTCTGCGCTCACGCGAAATGATCACCCCAAATCCGATGCGATGCATGTGCGAAGCTAGAGTTGCACTCGCGTAAGACAAGATCGTCGACGTTGTGGTTATCAACTTAACCATCAAGACACGATCATTTTCATCCAACATTCATCCCAATTTAAAATCCAAAGTATAGTATCCGTCAGAACGATAACACTTGCACGATCGTCATTCGTCGAGTCAGAGTACCCCCGAGTTATCGTATATCGATCTTTGATACGCCTCAATACCATCGATGACATGCGTAACCTGACGATCTTCCTTTGCAACAAATTCTGAGTCGTGCGAATGATACTATCGTCCGACTGGATAATCTCCTCGACATTCAAATTTAAGTTCGATCATTATCCCTCGAATCATTCACAACATCAATTTCCTCAAACACAAATTTGCATATTGTTCATCCGTCTATCTTAAGTCATCGAGCAATATTTTTCTCTAAATCACATCATTCCTTGCTAACTCAAATTATCGAGCAACATCCGATCCAATCCTTAAAGTCATTCGCGTAACTTCAAAATTCAACTTTCTCATGCACGCTATCTTCCCATCGCACTACTTTTCGTATACTATTCTTATCAATTTCTTCGATCAAGTCATCCATTCATACACCCTAACTTTTCCTCGATTCGATTCCACCTACTCAATCATTTTCAATTTCATACCCGCGCAATCCTCAATCCCGTGCACGTTTCGTGTGCGTCAATTTCTAGATTGTTCGAATCGACTCGTCAAAATCTTCAAGACTATATTTTGCTCAATCTAAGGCTTTGCATACACGTGATGCTTGCTGATAGACTCACCGACAACCCACATCCTCAATCGATCGATCGACATCCCTGAGGCTATCGTATACACCACTCAGGGATGAAGTCATTCAACAAATCTTCAGCTTATCATTCGATTCACAATCTATTTCCTCGAATTTTCGTCTGAACGATTCCTTAAATTTTAAGCACGCTCATCTATATCGCACCGATAATAACATCGTCGTTCGATAGCACCCCTATCGATAGTCATCTCATTTACTCAATCAAGTGTAACTCATTCTTGCTTGAAACATTACAAATCCTGTACTCGACTTTGCTAAGGTCGACACAATCCTTGGTGTATATGCCCAGCCCGACTTAGCCAACCGTGCTTACGCGAACCATCTTTTTGTTTCTTGTCAAAAACTGTTCTCCTACATTTTGTAAAATAGATAGACTTATTGTATGGACATCCTATAGGACATTTGAGAGCGAACGCACCAACGATATCAACATGTTGAAGTAACACTTCAGAGTTTGCGAAAACAGTAGAGTTAATGAATTCAATCGATAGCCCATGGACGTAAAGCCGTGCTCTGATACCATTATGTCATGCCCCGCTCACGTAGGAGCGATCGTCCTCGCTAAGGCATGATGCCGCACGAGCCTAGATTATGCTCATATAAGGCGGGTTCCATAACGGCCGATTTCAGCGACTACGACGAGGTCGTCGCACAGATGTCCCAAGCAGAGACATTGAATGATAGCAGCAAAAATTTGAAGCCAAACACAAGTAATTCAAAACTATCTCTTTATTGATATTGAAACAAAGGTTACAAAGGGCACAAGGCCAAGATTACAAGTCACTCAAGCTAACTCTTCTCACATTATAAGTCACTCACCTCTCTCTCATCTCTTAAATACAAGTCTTGAGCCAGCGGATGCTTCGAAAGGCGACACCTATACATTGTGTCTCATATAAGTCTGGACTCCATGCGGCCGTACGTTTCGAATCTCTAAGGAACTCCGTGCCTCGACGCATCCAAGCGAGCTCCGTGCCACGAGCTTCTACCTGTGCCTGCACATGAAAACTATATGGGTGTCAGTACTCAACTGTACTGGTGGAATGAGCTCCTCGCCCACCCATAAAAAGCCAACACGTTTGATTTAATAGGACCGTGCTTGCTACTACTCCGATAGCTTAACATAACTTGCCTAACTTTACTTTGCAAGAACTCGACAAGCAAAGGATGCGTCAAGCCTTGCATTGTGGGAATGTGCCATACACGCGTTCGACTTTGAACAACCAAGTTATTTGGGGTGCCTAGACTTATGCCACAAGCCGTGCAATACAACTTAACCCGTCGGCGAACAGAGGCCATGCCACGCCTTGGGCGATGAGATCGTACATGCTTTATGAAGCATTTGTGCGGGCAACGCCTATGAATTTGGCTAACTCATAGCTTGTGGCAAAGACCAACTTTTCCTTCTCCCAAGCCACGGGACGAAGGACCGAGTATCATTTTCAAAGCATGTCGTGCACCAACTCTAAGCCGACCGTTGGACCTTTCCATATTCTAACTCAATTCGACCTGTCGGGATTATTCCCTTAGCTATGTGAATTTATCTCTTTTATTATCAAGCCTACTTGTGCAAGCTGAAAACATGCAATTTATTATGTGAATGCGAAGATGAGGTGAGTTCACCGAAACTACCCTACCTGAGCGAGCGGTCGCCTCGACCGTACGATATCTTCGAGCAGCTGTTGCAAGGCTAAGTCCGAACGCCGTCGGCGTTCCGATTCCTCCGATTGACTGAGCGAGACGGGGCACTACACATGGCACATTCCTACGATGCAAGGCTTGACGCAGCCTTTGCTCGTCAAGTTATTGCACGATTAAGTTAGGCAGAGTATTACTGGGCTATCGAAGTCATAGCAAGCACTGTCCCATGTTTTTTGCGATTTTCAAGTCACATAGTCCCAGGATCTTAAGGCTCGTCATATAAAGTATGACTTAGGTTGTAGTGTCGCGTAGAACACAAGTCGGTTTAAGGCACGGGCCACGGTTGGTTCAATAAAAAGTTAGCCATGGTCTACGGCACCTAAAGAACACGCTTTGTTTAAGTTATACTTGAAGGCTATCACTTAGCCATTCATGAGTTGAGTCAATAAGAGCATAGAAATTCGTCGGATGGTGTGCCACCTAACCCAATGGGTACACCGTAGAGCGAGTAGTATAGGAAATTCGGCGAGATTGTGCTTCGTTGTATACGAACGTACCGTATTACCCAATTTAGGTCCAAGTATAGCTTGTGGTGCTAATGACCTTTCATATAAATGAATCGGCATAAGAGAGGCTATCCGCGTGCATGCCTTAAGCACGTTAAGATGTGTGTGCACGGTTTGAGTGGGTTACGAAGTATTTTCTTGGTATGCGACACAGTCGATAAGTCTAAGATTTTTCTATAACCAAGGCACGTGCTTCGGCACGAGATGTGGGTTGACTAATGAGTTTGTTGGCACAGAGTGCATAGGTTCGAATTGAGTCATTTCAAAGTTAAGTCAGGAAGGGCCATCGGGCAAGTTGGTTAAGGCAAGTTGAGTTACGAGGCACGACCTCTATATGTCATGGCACGACCACGCTGTTATGACACGAGCATAGGTGAAAGACTAAGCAGGGAGGCACTGCCTCGATTATATTGAAGCACGAATAGAGTATATCACGACCATGTCGTTACGTCGCTAAGTACAGGCCGAAAGACAAGCACGAGTCGGTGCATTCATGTTACAAGTACGAGAATGGTCTAGAGGCACAACGATAAGTAAGTTATCGGTGATAGACATGGTGATGGCCTAGAGACACAAATAGGCCAGGCATCGATGTCCTAAAATCGATCCAAAGGCAAGAATAGAAAGAAAATCATAAAGGGATTATGTTGCACAAACTAAATAAACGTGTTGGTTTTGTATGGGTGGGCGAGGAGCTCACTCCACCAGTACAGTTGAGTACTGACACCCACACAATTTTTATGTACAGGCACAGGTAGAAGCTCGTTGGCACGGAGCACGGCTTAGATACGTCGAGGCATGGAGTTCCTTGGTGTTTCAAGACGTGCGGTCGCATGGAGTCAGAACTTATACAAAACATAATGTATGGACATCGCATATCTGAAGCATCCGCAAGTTGCAGACTTGAAGCTTGTATTGAGAAATGAGAGTGAGCTAAGTGACTTGTAATTTGAGAGAAAAGTGAGCTTGAAAGACATATAAATCTTGGCCACGTGCCACATTGCAATCTTGTTTTCTATATCAATAAAGACTCTGGTTTTGGACAATGCTTGTGTTGCCTTTTTCATTCAATATTTTTGCTCGGGACTTCTGTGCGACGACCCCGTCGCAAGCCGCTGTAATCGACCTTTATGGAACCCACCTTGCACGAGCGCAACCTAGGCCCATGCAACATCATGCCTTAGCGAGGACGATCGGTTCTACGGGACCGACGCGTGACATAAAGGTATCAGAGCACGGCTTTACGTCCTTGGACTTCGATTGAATTCTTTAACTTTGATAATGTTCCACAAACTCTGATGTTCCGCAATCGATACCATTGGTGCGCTCTCTCTCAAATATCCCACGGGATGTCCATACAATTAGTTTATATATTTTGCAAAATTGTACGAAAGAAAATTGGTTGAACTTAAAAATGGTTCCACAATAAGCACGATTGGGTAAGTCGGGTTGGGCATATACACCAAGAATTGAGTTGACCTTTGAAAAAAAGTCATGTGTGAAACTCGAATTGTTTCAAAGGGGATCTAAATTGACTTGACTTATAAATACGGGATGGCTATCGATAGGGGTGCCATCAGACGATATTATCGACGATGCGATATAGATGAGCATGCTTGGATTTTGAAGAACGGTTCGAATGGAAGTTCGAGGTAATCGAATGATGAATCAAAACTTGTTTCGAGGATTTGTGGAGTAACTTCATCACTGAGTCGTGTATAAGATAGCCTCGGGGATATCAATTGATTGAGAATACGGGGTGCCAGCGAGTCTATCAGCAAGCAATGATTATGCAAAGCCTTAGAATGAGTGCTTCAAGTTAGTATGAGTTTGATTCGAACGAACGAAGAAAACGACATGCATCAGATTAGGACTACGCTGAGCGTAAAATACAAAGCGATAAGAAAAGACAGATTGAATCGAGAAAAAGTTAAGGTGTACGAACGGATGACTCAATCGATGAAATCAATATGAATCATATACGAAAAGTTAGCACGATTGGATGATAGCATGCATAGAAATGATTCAAATATTTGAGAATGACTCTAAGAATTAGAGCAGATGTTGCTCGGTGATTTAAGTTAGCATAGATCGATACATTTTGAGAAAATATCTTGCTCGATGACTTAAGATAAACGAATGAACATATGTAAACATGGGTTTGAACGAATTGATCATGTGAATAGTTTGGGGATTACTGATCGAATTTTGATATTGAATATCGAGGAGACTGTGGTATATCCAACTCGAATGATAGCATCAGTTGTACGACTCTAAATTTGTTGCAAATGAAGATCGTCATGTAACGTATATCATTGATGGTATTCATGCGTATCAAAGATCGATATGCAATAATTCGGGGGTATCTGATTCGAGGAATGACGATCGTGTAAAAATATTATTGTTTCGATGGATGTTATGCTTGGAATTTTAATTGAAATGAATGCTTGGATGAAAATGATCGTGTCTTGATTTTTTCGATGATAACCACAACATCGACGATCTTGTCTTGCACGAGCGCAACTCCAGCCTTGCACATGCGTCACATCAGATTTGGGGCAATCATTCCATGTGAGCACTGACATGGTAATTCATGTCGCAGGAATGATCGAACTCGGGAGATCAGGGCGTGGCAATTTGGATTGCTTCGACTTGTAGTTTGATGCGAAGGTGAATTCGAGGATTGGTCGGACTTGTGATTGATGATTAAGTAAAAATTGAGGATTGAGTAGATCCAATACTCATATCGTGAAAAAATAAAAAAAAAGAGTTGCGCCCCAATAAGAACGATTATCCTGAGGGAATGCATGGTGATTTCATGTCCACCGCGGATAATCAGACTTGTATGAGATTGGTGCATGACATATTGTTATGCTAGAAGACCTTGTGATCGAATATGTGAATTGTGATAAGTGACTTAGGGAATATGGAATGAGGATTAAGGTTTAATGACAAATTATGTCGTAGCATGTTTGACTTGGGAAGAATGGATAGGTGGATTATATCGAACATGTTCGAAGAGATAGACTACGCAAGTTGCTTGTTGGACGAGCGATATTGATATGTCGAGGAATTGGTTGAGTAAACTTATGATAGGATGGCTTTGCTGAATGACTCGGACCGCTTGGACTAAGTGTTGTAAGTACGAATAGGAGAAATCTATGCTCGAAGTTTAGAAATCAGAGTGATGCAAGCTTGGATAGAAAACCTGTATTATCAACTTTGGTTTGACCTTAGGATTGGGGTCAGTATTGATATTATTGTTGGGGAACTATGATTCCAATACTGACGGATAACTTTATCTTAGAGAGATAGCCTAGTCGGTTAGGCAGGCATCCCTGTGCAGAGAAATTAGATATTGGCATTGGTGGTAGATTGTTCAAATTGAGGAAACCCCCTGTCACGACCCGCTACCCAAATTGTTGGGCCAGGCCGAGTCATGCCCAGCCTACGTTGAGATAAAACGTAGTAAGCTATTCTAAAGACAACAGGATAAGACTAAATGTGCTAACAGTTCTATAAGTGAAGATGAATCATAAATGCTCCAAACACAAAAGTCGTTGTATATAGTAAAATGTCCAAGTACAAGTGAACTAAAAAGTACAACTGGATATATGTCCAGTTACAAAAAGATATAGTCTAATACATGTATACTCTCAAAAGTCTAAGTAAACAAAAGACAACTAGGCGAGGTTCCCCGCAGGAACATCCTCGTAAAGCAGAGCCGGGTCCTCGGCAGTAACCCCATAATATGTGTCGCAGAGTAACTCCTCCTCAGTAAGGACACCTACAACGTTATCCTGTCAGGACAGGAGCAAGTACTGAATCTAACAAACTAGCATATGAAACATAGAAATGAACATAGGAGGAATAACTGGAAAGCATGGCATCACATAGTCTATCATGGCAAGGACACATATGTCAATAGAGACAGATGTATATATAATATTTAAAACTGTAGCAGGTACGTGATCGTCAATAGGTGTAAAATATACTATGGTACAAGTATATAAAATGTACTTTCGTACAAGTAAAACAAGCGATAGATGTACATACGTACAAATACAGCTGGTGCGCCTACGACAAGGTATACATAGAATGTCAACCTTGCTCGGTACGTACGTACGAGTAAGGGGGCATGATCACGTACGCTACTAACAGTTTCCCCATAACCCATATTCTAATCATGTGAGAGATACATCAAGACTGTTCTAAGCATGGTAGTAACTGAAAGTACAATATATAGAGATCTAACTTGCTACCCCAAGGATCAGCATTTAACAAGGTGGGGTTTGTAGTTCATTTATGTGACAATATGTAAAGTTCATAGAAAGTACTTGCCTCTAGCAAAGCAAAGCAAAATAAGCTGCGATAAAAGTGCTATGGATGTCCGGTAACTCGTCACTGTAGAAATAAATACAAAAACTTAGCTTTTACACTAAGCTAAAACACTAGGACACTAATTGGTGAAAAATGACTGTGACTGGGCACCTAGCCAAAATGATGACTTTGGCATAGGAGACCAATGTGGGGTGACATGCTACTTTAACTAACTTCCTAGGGTCTTTACACTAGTGAGGGGTGAGGTTCAACACAGCTAAAACTCAAAATAACACAAAAAGCTACAAGTCATAATTAATCAACAAATAAATCAAATGATTATTATGTTCTAACAATTTTAGAGATAGACAAAAAGCCTAGTTTTACTTAAAGTAAAGTATCAAAGTGATCCTAGTTAATCATAGAAATTTATTATAATTTTTCTGGAATTTATTAACCCGTACAAGTATTTTATAAAAATCAGTTTTCCTAAGTATACAGAAAAGGAGTTTTGGTTCCATATGCCAAACTAGTGGCAAAACTGTAATTTAAAGACTATAAAAGTTATACTAAATTAGCTAACTTAACATAGTATCTAAATACTATTTTTCCATAATTTTAGCAGTACTTTAAGTATTTTTAGAAAATCAAAAACAGTATTGCACACAATATAAATTAATTAATTAATTATCTGCGTATTTTGTCCATGTATATAATTTGAACCAAAGTTCAAATACAGGATCCAAGGCCATGAATCAAGTCCAATATGACTTGTACAGGTCTTGAATGTGTGAAAACACATTTGGGCCCAAAAACCCATGCTAGGCTTGGACACCAAATGGTTGCAGTAATTTAAATATACTAAAATACAATCTGGTAAAAGTGCAAAAATAATATTAATATTTTAATAAGGTAAAATTATACAAAATAAATATATACATACATATGTTGAAAGTACATATATCTATGTATAAGGAAAATACTTAATTTATAAAGTATATATATATATATATATATATATATATATATATATATATATATATATATATATATATATATATATATATACAAATATATATATATATATATATATATATATATATATATATAAGAAAACACTTAATTGTAAAGTGTATATATAATAATATATATATACACATGAAAATATATACATATATACAAACATATATATATATAAAATTTACTACCTATAAAATATATATACATACATATAAAATACTGTCTAAATACAGTATATACATATATATACTAATATATATATATACATATATATATAAAAAAAGAAAAAAAAAGAAAAGAAACAGAAAAAGAAAAAGAAAAGAAACAGAAAAAAGAAGAGGGGGGCTCGAACCCGAGCTGCACGGGGGGGGGGGTTAGGTTAGGACGGACTGGCCAGGGGGTCAGCCCATCAGTTGTGTTAAGGTTAGGTTTAGGTTAGTTTTATTAGGTTTTGTTTAACAAAAACATAAAAAAAATAATAAACACAAGCCTGTGTCCGGACAGTTAGGGACACAGGTATATACGTGTCTGGGCTAGCACGACACGTACGAGTCGATTCTTCCGTGTCCAGACCTATAGCTAGGTTCCCTGTGTCCAGGCGAACGTCGTGCGTGAGTTCGAGACACGCACGACACGAACTCAGGTCTGTTACTTACGTGTCCGGCTTCGGGGAGGGATTCGAAGGTCGTGGACGGCGGAGGAGGCGTCGGGACGGCGGCGCTCTGGTGGCGCTGGGGTCGTCTCGACAGGGCGCGTCGAATGGTGGTGGTGGTTGGTGACGACGACGGCTGTGGAGACGGCGCTGGGGATCGCCGGAGTTAGGGTTAGGGTTTAGGTTTGTCGGGGAAGAAAGGGGGGTTGGGGTGGTCGGTTAGGGTTAGGGTCGAGTCTGGGGAGAGGATGGGAGTTTAAATAGGGGCTTAGGTCGGTCGGGGGGCTGTGCGCTTGCCGGAGAACGCGGGTCGCCGTCGGCGTGGCAGTCGTCGGGGGTGGGTGAGCCCGATCGTGGCGGGGTAGGGTAGGTTAGCAGATAGGCCCTTAGACTTTAGGTTTTTACAATTAGGTCCCCTCTATAACTAAATGCAAATATTAATTTGCATAACTGAATTAAAATAATTCCTAAATTATAAACTGCTATAATAACAATTTAAATAATTACAAATCTGTATTAAAACAATTCTAATAATTGCAAAGTGATATTAAAACATTTAAATAAATTACAAAATGATATTTTTAATATGTAAAACTCATTTAAAAATCATTTAGAAATTCTAGGAAAATTCCTAAAAATCTAAATAATTATTTTAAGGCTAAATTGACACTAAAAATTAATTAACACTAATTAATTTGAAATTTGAAAAACAGGGGCTTACAAGTCTTTCCTCTTTGAAAAATTTCGTCCTCGAAATTTACAAGGAATGAAGACCCTACAATATTCTAACATAGCAAGCAGTGCAACAAAATGACTAAGGCTGCGATCGAAACTAACCTCTAAGGTATCAAGCGGGAACGGGTGATTCCCTCGCAGCGGTTGGATCGAACAAGTAAGGGTATCTCTCCCTCATGTCCGACTCCCTCTCCCAAGTAGATTCACCTGGGGAGTGACGGCTCCAAGCTACTCGTACTAGGGGTATAACCTTGTTCCTCAGCCTCTTCTCTCTCCTGTCTAATATCTCCACTGGCTGCTCAGAAACTGTAAGGGTCGGTCTGACCTCCAACTCTGAATGATCTAGCACATGACTGGGGTCTGGAACATATCTCCTCAGCTGAGATACGTGAAAGACGTCGTGAACTCCTGCTAGGTTGGGTGGAAGTGCAACCCTGTAAGCTACCTCTCCGATCTTGCCAAGTACCTCGAACGGCCCGATGTATCTGGGGCTCAGCTTCCCTCCTCGTCCGAACCGGATCGTCCCTCTGGTAGGTGATATCTTCACTAGCACCATATCACCGTCTGCAAACTCCATCGGTCTGCGACTAGCATCAGCCCAGTGTTTCTGCCTGTCCTGAGGTACTCTGAGCCTGTCTCTGATCATCCCGACTTTCTCTGCTGCATCCGTGATCATCTCTGGCCCAAGCATAACTCTGTCTCCAACATCATCCCAAAAGAGCGGTGTACGGCATCGTCGTCCATAAAGCGCCTCGAAAGGAGACATACCAATACTGGCCTGGTAGCTGTTGTTGTATGAAAACTCTACCAAGTGCAGATGGCTCTCCCAAGATCCTCCGAAGTCCAGCACGCAGGTCCTCAGCATATCCTCTAATGTCTGTATCGTCCTCTCGGACTGCCCATCTGTCTGCGGGTGGTACGCCGTACTGAACTTGAGCCTACTGTCCAACTCCTCCTGCAAGCTCCTCCAGTAGTGGGATGTAAATCTGATGTCTCTGTCCGACACGATGCTCACCGGCACTCCGTGTAGGAGAACTATCTGCTGCATGTATAGCTCCGCCAACTTTTCGGTGGAAAGCCCCACCTTGAAGGGTATGAAGTGCGCACACTTCGTCAGCCTGTCTACGATGACCTAAATGGCATCCTTCCCTCCTTGGGAACGAGAAAGCCCTGAAACGAAGTCCATCGTAATATGTTCCCACTTCCACTTAGGAATGGGTAACGGCTGCAACAAACCGGCTGGCCTCTGGCGCTCCGCCTTGACCTGCTGGCAAACTAGGCATCTCGAGATAAAACGTGATACATCCCTCTTCATCCCGTGCCACCAAAGATGTTCCCGCAAGTCACGGTACATCTTGTTAGCACCAGGGTGAATAGAATATCTCGATCGGTGCGTCTCCTGCAAGACTGCCTCTACCAGCTCTCCCTTTGGCACGCACAATCGGCTGCCATGCCTCAAGGATCCATCCTTTGCTATAGTGAAGTCTTCTAGCAATCCTGCTAAAGCCTGGGGTCGAAGCCTGCGAAGGCTCTCATCTGTAGACTGTGCCTCCCAGATCTGCTCCATCAAACCTGACTGAATGTCAAGTGCCATCATCTGTATCACTGATCCTGGCCGAACTAGCTCGATGCCGAGCTTCTCCAGATCCTCCCGTAAATGCCGATCAATCATCAGGTACCATGCCATCGGATGCCTACTCAGCGCATCCGCCACCAGATTTGCCTTCCCGGGGTGATACTGTAAATCGATGTCGAAGTCTTTCATCAAGTCCAACCATCGTCTTTGCCTCATGTTCAGCTCTTTCTGCGTGAACACATACTTCAAGCTTTTGTGGTCAGTAAAGATCTCCACACGCTCTCCGTATAAGTACTGTTTCCATAACTTGAGTGCAAAGATCACCGCAGCTAACTCTAGGTCATGGGTAGGATAATTCCGCTCATGAGTCCGCAATTGCGTAGATGCATAAGCAATCACTTTCCCATGCTGCTGTAGGACACATCCTAGCCCCTTTCCAGAAGCATCACTGTATATGGTGAAACCTCCCGAACCTGAAGGTAATGTCAAAACTGGAGCGGTCGTCAGCCTCCTCTTCAGCTCCTCAAACGCTGCCTGGCAGTCCTCTGACCAGATGTACTCTGCGTCCTTCCGTGTCAGCTTCGTCATGGGTTCAGCTATCCTAGCAAAGTCCTGGACGAACTTTCTATAATAGCCTACTAAACCCAGAAAGCTCCTGATCTCTGAAATTAACGTCGGAGCCTTCCACGTCTCAACTGCAGCAATCTTCTTAGGATCCACCGAGATTCCATCTCCAGTGACTACATGGCCAAGAAACTCCACTCGATCTAAAAAGAACTCGTACTTCGGCAATATGGCAAACAATCTCTCCTGCCTCAGAATCCCCAAAACTATCCGCAAGTGCTCTGCATGCTCCTTTGGCGTCTTCGAGTATATCAGGATGTCGTCGATAAACACTACGACGAACTTATCCAGATATTGGTAAAATATCTTATTCATTAAGTTCATAAAGACAGCTAGCGCATTTGTGAGACCAAATGGCATCACCAGAAACTCGTACTGCCCGTACTTCGTGTTGAACGCCGTCTTCTGGATGTCTGCTGCCCTAACCTTCACCTGGTGGTACCCGTATCTCAAGTCTATCCTGGAAAACACCTTCGCCCTGCTCAATTGGTCGAACAAATCATCTATCCTGGGCAGAGGATATTTGTTCTTGATGGTGATGGCATTCAATGCCCGGTAGTCAATACACAACCGGACTGTACCATCCTTCTTAGGCACAAAGAGCACTGGTGCTCCCTATGGAGAAGCACTGGATCGAATGAAACCCTTTTTCAACAGGTCATCAATCTGTTCTTTCATCTCTACGGCCTTCTTGGGATTCACTCTATAGCAAGCCCGGGGTACTGGTGATGAGCCCAGCACTAAATCTATAGTGAACTCCACATCTCTGTCAGGCGAAAGTCCTGGAAGATCCTCTGGGAATACATCCATAAACTCCCTAATGATAGGGTGTGGCGGTGCTGCGTCCCCAACTGTCGTACATAAGTTCGGCTCTAGGCTGATCTCCGGCCCTGTCCTCCTGACACTGAATGGTGCTGTACCTGGGGGACTGAACAAAATACTTCCCTCATGACAATCTATAGATGCATGGGCATAGCTAAGCCAGTCTATCCCCAATATGACATCATAATCGGGGAGTGGCATCACAAAGAATCGTCCGCTGAACTCCCTTCCGGCTATAAAAATAGAACATCTATAGATAGATCTAATAGGCACTGGTCCTCCTCCCGTCATCACTCTACTAATCTCCGCAGTAGGTGTAGCTACTAGATGGTGTTTATGCATAAACTCTAATGACAGGAAGCTATGAGATACACCAGAATCAAACAAGCATAGAGCTAGAAAAGTATGCAAATAAACATGACCTGTGATAACGTCAGCTAAGTAATCCGGCTCCGAAACCTGCTCCGGTTCCGGCTCAAGGGCTAGGCTATAAACCTTCCCCTGAGGTCCCTTCTGCTACTGCAGATGCTGTCCAAACCTCTGCTGCTGAGTCGGAAGCGGTCCTCTAGGTCCCTTGGCTACTGGGCATTCCCGTATCATGTGGGTGGCAGACCCACAAACTAAGCACTGCTTCAGCCTCTTCCTGCAGATGGAGTAATCGTGTAGGTCCCTTCTACTGCTGCTGCTGTCGGGGTCCCGGGGCTCGAACTGGCGGGGTCGGGTGATGTGATGTAGGGGGACGGTAAGTCTGCTGGGGTGGCGTCGGTGCTCTCTGCTGGAAAGCCTGACGCTTGGACGGTCCCTCATGATGTACAGAAGTCGACCTCTTGCTAGATAGAAGACGCTCCTCAATGCTCCGGGTCAACTCTAGGCTCTGGTAGTAGTCAGTCGTACCGTTCGCCACTATAAGGATGCCAATGTCTGGAACTAGACCATGGCAAAGCCTACGGGTCATCTCCTCTGGATCTGCAACCAGACTAGGAGCGAAACGGCTCAGGCGACTAAACTCTGCCGCATACTCGTCAACAGAACGGTTCCCCTGCTGGATGTTCTGGAATCGTAGCCCCATGGTACTCTAGCTGTGGTCGAGAAGAATTTCTTTTTGAACTGGGTCTTGAACTGATCCCAAGTGGCTCTCCCTCTCGCAAACAACGGTTCATTCCGGAACCAGACTCCTGCTAAGTCTATCAGCAGAAATCCCACTGCCTCGACCTGGAGGTCATCCGGCATCCTAACTCCCAGAAGCTTCCTCTCTACCGAATCTAGCCAGTCATCTGCTACTACTATGCCCTCAGTCCCTAAGAACTCCTTGGGATTCAGACCCATGAAGTCCTTGATCGTCCCCGCTCTCTGCCGTGGCTCTACATGTGGTAGGACCACGGGACGTCCCTCAGAACGCTCCATGCTCTGGCGGAGTAGGGTAGTCTGCTCCTGATGGGTTGTTAGGAACCCCTGAATCAGAGTGAGCAGCTGGTTCCCGTCGAGTGTGACGGAAGCCGGGGTGGGTATAGTGATAGGGGGTGGTAGAAGTATCGGGGCCTGCTGGGACTGGGATGTGGAAGGTGGTGGAGGCATCTGGGTCTGTAGATCTGTGGAGTGGGGGAATGTGGTAGGTGGAGGTGGGGGTGTATCAGTCGACTGGTCAGCTGACTGGATAAGGAGTGCACCATTATCAGGTGTAACATACTGGGACGAACGAGTAAGCACCATCTATATTACAAAATAAAAGGACTTATAAGGACTTATTTAAAGTAAGTAATCATATGCAAGGAAATCTAATTATAATAGCAAACATGTGATGTATTTCCTATGTTGCAATCCTAGCATTCCTCTAGGTGTTCTAAGCGTCATTCCTAATGTTGTCTAATTACCTTAAGTTCCTAATTGTAGGCATGCTTGGTACAATAACGTAACCAAACAATTTAGTCGGGACCTGCACGGGCCACCACTAAAAATATGTCACGACCCGCTACCCAAATTGTTGGGCCAGGCCGAGTCATGCCCAGCCTACGTTGAGATAAAACGTAGTAAGCTGTTCTAAAGACAACAGAATAAGACTAAATGTGCTAACAGTTCTATAAGTGAAGAAGAATCATAAATGCTCCAAACACAAAAGTCGTCGTATATAGTAAAATGTCCAAGTACAAGTGAACTGAAAAGTAAAACTGGATACATGTCCAGTTACAAAAAGATATAGTCTAATACATGTCTACTCTCAAAAGTCTAAGTAAACAAAAGACAACTAGGCGAGGTTCCCCGCAGGAACATCCTCGTAAAGCAGAGCCGGGACCTCGGCAGTAACCCCATAATATGTGTCGCAGAGTAACTCCTCCTCAGTAAGGACACCTACAAAGTTATCCTGTCAGGACGGGAGCAAGTACTGAATCTAACAAACTAGCATATGAAACATAGAAATGAACATAGGAGGAATAACTGGAAAGCATGGCATCACATAGTCTATCATGGCAAGGACACATATGTCATAGAGACAGATGTATATGTAATATTTAAAACTGTAGCAGGTACGTGATCGTCAATAGGTGTAAAATGTACCGTGGTACAAATATATAAAATGTACTTCCGTACAAGTAAAACAAGCGATAGATGTACATACGTACAAATACAGCTGGTGCGCCTACAACAAGGTATACATAGAATGTCAACCTTGCTCGGTACGTACGTACGAGTAAGGGGGCATGATCACGTACGCTACTAACAGTTTCCTCATAACCCATATTCTAATCATGTGAGAGATACATCAAGACTGTTCTAAGCATGGTAGTAACTGAAAGTACAATATGTAGAGATCTAACTTGCTACCCCAAGGATCAGCATTTAACATGGTAGGATTTGTAGTTCATTTATGTGACAATATGTAAAGTTCGTAGAAAGTACTTGCCTCTAGCAAAGCAAAGCAAAACAAGCTGCGATAAAAGTGCTATGGATGTCCGGTAACTCGTCACTGTAGAAATAAATACATAAACTTAGCTTTTACACTAAGCTAAAACACTAGGATACTAATTGGTGAAACACGACTGTGACTGGGCACCTAGCCAAAATGAAGACTTTGGCATAGGAGACCAATGTGGGGTGACATGCTACTTTAACTAACTTCCTAGGGTCTTTACACTAGTGAGGGGTGAGGTTCAACACGGCTAAAACTCAAAATAACACAAAAAGCTATAAGTCGTAATTAATCAACAAATAAATTAAATGATCATTGTGTTCTAACAATTTTAGAGATAGACAAAAAGCCTAGTTTTACTTAAAGTAAAGTATCAAAGTGATCCTAGTTAATCATAGAAATTTATTATAATTTTTTTGGAATTTATTAACCAGTACAAGTATTTTATAAAAATCAGTTTTTCTAAGTATACAGAAAAGGAGTTTTGGTTCCATATGCCAAACTAGTGGCAAAACTATAATTTAAATACTATAAAAATTATACTAAATTAGCTAACTTAACATAGTATCTAAATACTATTTTTCCATAATTTTAGCAGTACTTTAAGTATTTTTAGAAAATCAAAAACAGCATTACACACAATATAAATTAATTAATTAATTATTTGCGTATTTTGTCCATGTATATAATTTGAACCAAAGTTCAAATATAGGACCCAAGGCCATGAATCAAGTCCAATATGACTTGTACAGGTCTTGAATGTGTGAAAACACATTTGGGCCAAAAAATCCATGCTAGGCTTGGACACCAAATGGTTGCAGTAATTTAAATATACTAAAATACAATCTGGTAAAAGTACAAAAATAATATTAATATTTTAATAAGGTAAAATTATACAAAATAAATATATACATACATATGTTGAAAGTACATATATCTATGTATAAGGAAAATACTTAATTTATAAAGTATATATATATATATATATATATATATATATATATAAGAAAACACTTAATTATAAAGTGTTTATATAATAATATATTTTTTTTTTTTGAAAATATATACATATATACAAACATATATATATATATATATAAAATTTACTAACTATAAAATATATATACATACATATAAAATACTGTCTAAATACAGTATATACATATATATATACTAATATATATATATACATATATATATAAATATATATATAAAAACAGAAAAAGAAAAGAAACAGAAAAAGAAGAGGGGGGCTCGAACCCGAGCTGCACGGGGGGGGGGGGGGGGGTTTAGGTTAGGACGGGCTGGCCAGGGGGTCAGCCCATCAGTTGTGTTAGGGTTAGGTTTAAGTTAGTTTTATTAGGTTTTGTTTAACAAAAACATAAAAAAAAAATAAACACAAGCCTGTGTCCGGACAGTTAGGGACACAGGTATATACGTGTCTGGGCTAGCACGACACGTACGAGTCGATTCTTCCGTGTCCAGACCTATAGCTAGGTTCCCTGTGTCCAGGCGAACGTCGTGCGTGAGTTCGAGACACGCACGACACGAACTCAGGTCTGTAACTTACGTGTCCGGCTTCGGAGGGGATTCGAAGGTCGTGGACGGCGGAGGAGGCGTCGGGACGGTGGCGCTCTGGTGGCGCTGGGGTCGTCTCGACAGGGCGCGTCGAATGGTGGTGGTGGTTGGTGACGACGACGGCTGTGGAGGTGGCACTGCGGGTCGCCGGAGTTAGGGTTAGGGTTTAGGTTTGTCGGGGAAGAAAGGGGGGTTGGGGTGGTCGGTTAGGGTTAGGGTCGAGTCTGGGGAGAGGATGGGAGTTTAAATAGGGGCTTAGGTCGGTCCTAGGTCGGTCGGAGGGCTGTGCGCTGGCCGGAGAACGCGGGTCGCCGTCGGCGTGGCAGTCGTCGGGGGTGGGTGAGCCCAATCGTGGGGGGGTAGGGTAGGTTAGCAGATAGGCCCTTAGACTTTAGGTTTTTACAATTAGGTCCCCTCTATAACTAAATGCAAATATTAATTTGCATAACTGAATTAAAACAATTCCTAAATTACAAACTGCTATAATAATAATTTAAATAATTACAAATATGTATTAAAAAAAATCTAATAATTGCAAAGTGATATTAAAACATTTAAATAAATTACAAAATGATATTTTTAATATGTAAAACTCATTTAAAAATCATTTAGAAATTCTAGGAAAATTCCTAAAAATCTAAATAATTATTTTAAGGCTAAATTGACACTAAAAATTAATTAACACTAATTAATATGAAATTTGAAAAACAGGGGCTTACACCCCCACTCATGAGGCTCGACTGAAATGCATATATTTCAGGATGCCTGAATATGTGCACGATCCGACTCGAGTAAAAATAGTAGATTCTCTATCACGAGGCTTGGCTGAAATACATGTATTTTAGGGACGTCTGGAATATGTGCACGATCTAAGTGATACGTTGAATCCGAGTGAGACTAAAGGAACGAGACGGAATTGAGGATCTTGAGATATAGTTGTTCGGGGTGAGAAATAAATAAGGCACAATCGTAGCTCGGATTGAAAGAAATGCATAGGCAAAGTGTGTGCGAGAACCATCGGATAAGGAATCAAGTTATAATGATAAGTGTACTAAGTAAGTTTCGAGGATGAAACGTTTTCTGAGTGGTGTATAATGTAATGCCCCTTCCCGCTCAGCTTAATCGAAAGGATCAAAATGCCAACGGCGTTGGACTTAGCCAAGCAATGGCCTGCTCAAAGTGCCACTCGGCCGAAGCGACTCCTCGCTTAAGTGGGTGGCTTCGGTGAACTTGCCTCAGCTTGGCCTTCACACTAACAAAATAAAAGTTTTTAATTGCATAAGTAGGCTTGATAATAAAAGAGGTGAATCCACATAGCTAAGGAAATAATCCCAAGTCGGGTCGGATTGAGTTAGAATACGGAAAGGTCCCACGGTCGGCTTAGAAGTGATGCACGGCGTGCTTTCAAAATGACACTCGGTCCTTCATCCCGTGGCTTGGGAGAAGGAAAGTTGGTCTTCGCCTCAAAGCTATGAATTAGCCTAAGTCGTAGGCGTCGCCCGCGTAAATGCTTGATAAAGCATGCATGGTCCCATTGTCCAAGGCTTAGCATAGCCTTTACTCGCCCCACGGGTTAAGTTGTATCATACGGCTTGTGGCATAAGTCTAGGCACCCAAAGAAATTAGTTGTTCAAGTCGAACGCGTGCACCACGATACAAGGCTTGATGCAGCCTTTTCTCGTCAAGTTGTTGCATGATTAAGTTAGACAGAGTATTGCTGGGCTATCGAAGTCATAGCAAGCACTGTCCCACGTTTTCTGCGGTTGTCAAGTCACACAGTCCCATGATCTTAAGGCTCGTCATATAAAGTAGAACTTGGATTGTAGTATCGCGTAGAACACAAGTCGGCTTAAGGCATGAGCCACGGTTGGTTTAATAAAAAGTTAGCCATGGTCTACGGCACCTAAAGAACATGCTTTGTTCAAGTTATTCTTGAAGGCTATCACTTATCCATTCATGAGTTGAGTCAATAAGAGTATGGAAACAAAAGAAAAGATGTCAGAACTGTAGATCAGTCGTCGAGGTAACCCTGGTTTGGGCTCTGCAAAGAAGTATGTGAAGTAGAGAAGTGAATCAAAAAAATGAAATGATCATGAAATAAGGAAAGATGAGTCAAGTCTTGCATGGTCATTGGACAACGTGTCGACAAGGATGATTTTGTTCCTCAGACGGTACCTGCGGCCACAAGATCGGTCTGGCCTAGGAGGAACATGCTTGTGGGACCCTCAGATGGTGTGCGACCAGACCCGAGGGGTGCGCCGTAGAGCGGGTAGTACGAGAAGTTCGGCGAGATCGTGCTTCGTTGTATATGAACATACCATATTACCCAATTTAGGTCCAAGTATAGCTTGTGGTGCTAGTGACCTTTCATACAGATGAGTCGACATAAGAGTGGCTATCTGCATGCATGCCTTAAGCGCGTCAAGATGTGTGTATACGGTTTGAGTGGGTTATGAATTATTTGCTTGGTATATATGTAACACAGTCGATAAGTCTAAGATTTGGCTATAGCCAAGGCACGTGCTTCAGCACGAGATGTGGGTCGACTAATGAGTTCGTTGGCACAGAGTGCATAGGTTCGAACTGAGTCATTTCAAAGTTAAGTTAGGAAGGGCCGTAGGGCAAGTTGATTAAGGTAAGTTGAGTTACGAGTTACGACCTCTATATGTCATGGCACGACCACACTGTTATGACACGAGCATAGGTGAAAGACTAAGCGGGGAGGCACTGCCTCGATTATATTGAAGCACGAATAGAGTATAGCATGACCATATCATTGCGTCGCTAAGTATAGGCCGAAAGGCAAGCACGAGTCGGTGCGTTGATGTTGCAAGTACAAGAATAGTCTAGAGGTACAACGATAAGTAAGTTATCAGTGCTAGGCACGGTAATGGTCTAAAGACACAAATAGGCCAGTGTCGATGCCCTAAAATTGATCCTAAGGCAAGAATAGAAAGACAATCATAAAGGGATTATGTTGCACGAAGTAAATGAACATATTGATTTTGTATGGGTGGGCGAGGAGCTCACTCCAGCAGTACAGTTGAGTACTGACACCCATACAGTTTTTATGTGCAGGCACAGGTAGAAGCTCATTGGCGCGGAGTACGGCTTGGATGCATCGAAGCACGGAGTTCCTTGGTGTTTCAAGGTGTGGGGGCACATAGAGTCAGAACTTATACAGGACATAATGTATGGACATCGCCTATCTGAAGCATCTGCAAGTTGCAGTCTTAAAGCTTGTATTGAGAAATGAGAGAGAGCTGAGTGACTTATAATTTGAGAGAAAAGTGAGCTTGAGAGACATGTAATCTTGGCCACGTGCCACATTATAACCGTGTTTTCTATATCAATAAAGACTCTGATTTTGTTCAATGCTTATGTTTCCTTTTTTATTCAATTTTTTGCTTGGGACTTCAGTGCGACGACCCCGTCGCAAGCCGCTGTAATCGGCCGTTATGGAACCCTCCTTGCACGAACGCAACCTAGGCTCGTACGACATCACGCCTTAGCCAGGACAATCGGTCCTACGGGACCGGGGCGTGACACGCATGGCATTTTGTAAGAGAGATGAGCTTGGTCGTAGACAGTATCATGTGCACGTTCTTCGAGATTAGTGGCATGCGTGCCACGTCATCTAACTGCTTTCTATGATAATTTGATTTATTAGTGCCAACTGTTGAATGGCATCAGGTGCCATCTGCTATTTTAGTGCCATCTGATTAATTCATTGATTACTTCATGCCAACTATGAATGGCACGAGGCAGCTGTCAGTTATTATGATAAATCTGACAGAATCTCTTTGAGCACCGCATATTCGGGATTCGAAACGAATGTTCCTCGACTGACATACTATCAGTCATGATAATAGTCGTTTGGTCTCTCCGAGAAGACTGCCATGTGTCAGCCAGCGCCATTTGATGTCAGGCGTCATCTGTTGACCAGCACCATTTGATAACTTCAGTCTTGGTGCCTTTTGTAAGTAGCGCATGAAGATGATTATACTTTTTAGGCTTCTACAACTGGTATCTTCTGTCTGGCCTGTACAAATCGTATTGCTTAAGCGGGAAGCTGTCCTCGTGGATTCCCTTCCTGTGTTATAGGTTGACGCCTTGGGTAATCTCTAAACTGATGTTGATCTGAACCACAGTTTAAATATTGGCCTAGTCTCCAACAGCAATCACTTTAGCTATGTCCCTTTCTTTTGTAATACTGACACGTTGGAAGCTCTTGATTCTGGTATAGGACGGCTCTTGGTTGTTGATGATGCTGCTGTGCTAAGGTCTTCCCTGGAACGTTGGGACGTTTCGTGGATCCTAATTGGCTGCTACCTCCTTCGTATGCATCTCGGTCTCTCTTTGGCTTACGGTTCACCTTTTTCTCTATTGCTTGTACGACCTTCAAGATCTCCTTGTAGGTAGTGGCTTGACTGGCGATAGCTAGGCGAATCTTGCGAGATAATCCTTTTCTGACTCGTCGGGCCTTGCTTTCAGGGGTGTTGACCATGCTCTCTGCGAAACTGAGGCAATAAAACTTCAAGGTGTACTCGTCGACGGTGAGGTTTCCCTGCTCTAGACTCTCGAACTGACTCATTAACGCCTCTCGAGCTACCTGGGGTAGAACTTCTTCTTGAACAGTTGCTTGAACTCCTCCCAAGTTACATCTGGTACGAAAAGGCGGGGCTCATCTCTATACCACGTTCGGGCGATATCGTAGAGCTGTGCACTGGCTGACTCGACCTTCATGCCCTTCGAAACTCGGGCCATCCATAGAAATTGCTCCACGTTCTCTCACCACTCATCAACATAGAGAATCCCCAACGTTCCATAGAATTTCTTGGGCCTGAGATGCATGAAGTCCTTGGAACTTCCGGGGCACGTTTGGGGAGCATGAAGAGCCTCTCTCAAGGTGTCACAGAAGATGTTGGCCTGCTATCTGGGAAGCGATCAGCTGCGAGAAGATTTCGAAGAGTATAACATTGTTCAGTACAGGTGGCGGACGTAGAACAGGTACTGGATACATGACAGCTGCCGGATGCATAACAGGTGCTTGATGCATGGTGGGTGCTGGATACATAATAGGTGCTGGATGTATGGTAGGTGCTGGATGCAGAATATGTGCTGACAAAAAACATGTACTGGTGGTGGAACAGGTGCTGTGGGTAGAACGGTTGCTGGTGGTGGAGTCCGTGGAGGAAAATGTGGGGGTGGGGAATGTCGTCTCTGTGGAATCTCGAGAACTACAGCTGTGTCGGGTTGGCCAGATGAGTAAGCTGGCCTCCTTACGTCAGTGGGTCTCGTATGTGAAAAATTTACCTGCAGTCGGTGGGGTGTTCAGGGGAGCGATGTTCCTATCTTGAGAATCCATTTAACTATAAGAAAAGAAAACATTTTAGCCGCTGAAGAATTTTAAGCATTATGCAAGTCAAGGATTCAATAAAAATCAAGAATAGAGATCAATAATAAGTCAAGACATGTGGATGAGATCCTAAGAGTCTAATCCCATTTGCAGGCTCACGACAGTACAATAACCTAACCGAAGTAATTAACGTAGACCTACATGGGCCACAAAAAAAACTTGTCACGACCAGCACCCGCTTTTCGGATACTAGTCTGTGTCCAAGTCCAGCCTATGTCGCAGTATCGGTGGTAGAACGATGTCTATAAACTCACTGTCACAAAAGTAACAATCAAGGTAATCTATATCTCATCTATAGAAGTAAAGATACAATTAACTCCAATAAGTAACAAATAAATACTAAGAGCTGAATACTGGAGAATAATATAAAATGAAGTTTGAAGTTATCAAGAATTCAAGTCACGTCCAATGGATACAAATCCAATACCAGTAGACAAAAATGAAATAAAGACATAAAAATAAAATAACAGGATCCGACTATGCTAAGCATCAATGGCACCATCAGCTACAGTGATACCGTAACGCGGCTCATACACCTGCTCACCTGCACCTGGATCAACCTCGGATAAACCTGAAGTGATCATCATGTCCTCAGGGGACTAGCAAGATACATAAAAATATGCCTACTACTATGACAGTAACATGTATGGAAGATAAGAACGGTGCAATAAGAACATCTAAGAAACGACATGTCATGTGGAAAATGTAATACTAGACTTGGCTAACAATTAATCGAATAACTCCTATAGACTATACACAATACAAGATACTCCCAATCTATAGTATGTCTCGATTGTAGTACAATGCAAGATACTCTCAATCGAGAATAGCCAATCCTAGTATCAATCTCTTCTCCTACAAGATCCGGTCAAGTCAATCAAACGTATAGCGATATAGTACTGGACAATGATAATCTCAAGAAATGTACAAGAACACGAAGATCTAATATGACAAGCAATAATGGAAAATAAGAACAATTCTACGTACACGTGTAACGAGAAAACAAGTAAAGTAGTAGACGATATTCCAGGTATAACATGAGAAAAAAGAAACATGGAAAGATAAAACATGTAAATACTGCATAAGTTCCGCAAGGTATACTTGCATGTGGTCCTGAGCTACGGATACGGGTCCTATGCCAAACTTGAGTCCAACTAATGTATTTATGAATTACAATCTCAATAAGCAATTGGATTCAAAGATTAACAATCTACTTAAATATTATTCTTCTTAGCCCATTGTCCAACCCCTTGGTTTATGGGTGGTCTAAGTAACCTACTTTAGGCTTGTGTTTGTAACCTAGGACTCTTGTATTTATTAAAGGTGGCCTTTACCCCTCATGTTAGGATGTGTTTACCAATAGTTTCGTATTTCCTCTTCTTACTAGTTCCTCATAGTCTCTATTGTTTCACAGTCCTTAATGGTCTCATGCTCCATGTGACAAATTCATATAGGAGTGTCATCTTGGGTTACCCATTGTTACCTATATCTATTACACCTAGATAGTCCACATAGTCTCAGTACCTCATTTTCTGTGTACACCTGCAGAGTCTTCTATAATATATATATATATATATATATATATATATATATATATATATATATATATATATATATATATATATATATATATATATATATATATATATATATATATATATATATATATATATATACACCAATGGGTCCTTATCTTTACAAGTGACACAGGATATTTCCTGTTCAGAGTTAGGACATGTTATTTCTTCCTTACTTGATACATTTCCCCCATAGCTAAACACTTGGCTCCAGGCATCTTGACTATAAAACTGTTATTAGCACTCTAACCTATACTAATTTCTAATATTTGTAACCTATACTAACTGATGCAAAAGAACCACTCTAATTGCTAACTTTCTAACCTGTGACAGGTGCCTTCTTTCATGTTATTTAGGCATGTGTAGTAGCTTCTGCCTATAAAACTTGTACAAGATACATGGTATCAGTTTGCTTGTTCGGCCAAAGCAAGACTCCTCATGAATCCTGTCATGACCCTCTCACATATTTTCTAGTTTTGGGCTTCCTGCCTATTGTTTAGTCCAACAATTTCTTATATTAGGCTCAACTACTTAGTTATATCCTACAGAAATAGAGCAAATGCACATCTGCGCAATGGACATCTTAGTTGTGTCATATCCACTTTTCCCCCTTTATAGCCTTATGTAACTCCTCTTCCCGAAAATTTTGAAATATTTTTTATTATTTATTTGATTTAAATGGTGATTTTTAGAATTTTATAAATAATTAATTAGTTAATTATTACGGTAGAATGCTTTAAGTCATGGTTGAGTTTTGGAGTACAAGATGACTAGAAATCAGGGCACGGATATTGCGGTGGCATGCCTTGATTAGTGTATTAGCCATGCCAAGGAAGACCTAGCCATAAGTGTGTCCTAACTAGGAAAACCAGGCCAAGTTGTGACATGATCGTTATAAATAGTTTAATTATTTATCATTAAGATTTATTGACTTGTAGAAGACCCGATTGTACCCAACTAGTCCGGACTAAACCCAAACCAACACAAGCCCTTGCAGTAATGTAGTGAATCCAAAGATGTCCATGTAGACGTATTATGTATTATTTTATATTTATTATAGAATATAAAAATATTTTCTACAAATATTTTTTGTGCATATAATATAAAGTATTATTAATATTGAGGTGGCATTTCTGGAATACTTGCATTAACTTATGTCGACCAATTGAAGTAGGAGTATAGGATGTTCATCCAAATCTATACCCATTATCGGTCCATCTTATTTTGTTGTTATCGTTATTATTATTATGGATAGTATAATTATTATAAAAGAAATATATTTATTATGAGTCATTTTCTGTTATGGGTAAATAAATATTAATTATAGGTACATATTTTATGTTGAAGCCTTACACTCAAAAAAAAAATTATATATATATATATATATATATATATATATATATATATATATATATATATATATATATATATATATATATATATATATATGTGTGTGTGTGTGTGTGTGTGTGTGTGTGTGTGTATATATATAGATAAGTATATTTGATAAAAGAAATAAAAAAAGAATTAAGAAAGCAAACCTAAACCCAAACCCACACCAACACTCCCACGCACCCGTAGCTAACACCCCCATACCCGAGCTCATCCCAAATCCCAGCCCAGCCGACCCCTTTTTCATATAATATCGAGAGAGAGAGAGAGAGAGAGAGAGAGAGAGATGAGAAATACTTCAAAAACCCTAACCCTAACCCGGCAATAGACCCCCCTGCCTCGCACGACCCTTGGCCACTATAGCGCCTCCATAGGTGGCAGAGCAATCGCCAGAATCGTGCACGCACGCCCTGGGACAGAGGACACAGCAGCGAGAAGCAGCAGCAGCGGCAGCCGCGAGCCAAACTTCGTATAGTATTTTCCGTCTACCCGATCATCCGTTTCACGAACGGGTTTCGCAAGTACGAAGCCAATATAACCATCCTTAATTCCATTCAAAAGCTTCGTGTCTAGATGCACCATGTTGTCCGATAATTTGACGCAAAGTCGAATAAAAACTATATCTAAACAGAACATATGACAGTCCATACACCCATGTTCGAAGATCGATTCCGATCGATCTTGTAACAGTTTAGAAATTGTACTTGAATACAGTTATAGACCACATGTAGAACTGTAAAACCCTTCAGATAGATTAATTTTTTGTTCTCTGTATAAAAAGTAATTGGATTGTAAATTTACAAGAAAAATAGTTTTTGAAACTATAAAATTTAGAAAAAATTGCCGATACGGCGTGCGTCCCGTCAAACCGGGCGACTTGGTCGCAATCCGTAAGCATCGAAAGGCGCGTACGGATGTTGCGGACGTGTAGGATTCGACGAAACTCGATTTCATTGTGCGTGCACGACGAAATCGATGCGTATCCGTCGTAATACCCCGTATCAACCCCTTTGCAAAATTTTCAATTACTTTGTGCATGTTCGTCAGATCGAAACGAAACTTGTGCCAACAGGACCATATCATTTTTCGGGTCCTATATGCCAAGTTTGGTCAAATTCTGAGATAGTTGATCGGATCACCGTTCTGTGGACCCTACGATCCGACTCAATAGGCGATTTGTGTACGGGCCACCGGAATCCAATTTTGGACATGCGGTTGGGTTCGTATTATCAAAATGAACCCCTAAATATATAGTTTGACAATTTTAGAGACCATTGACTCTGGCACGCTTTTTGGTACAAAGCGGATCCAACGGCGGACATCGTTTTGGTCCGAAAAGACCGTTTTGCCCCTGTGTCTAGAACTAGACTTAAGGATAGGCAATCGTAGCTAATTTGACTATTTTGAGAATGTTGGCAATGTCTGTTTCAGCTTTTGGAGACAGTTGTGAGGTTTGGACTTTATGGCTTACAAGTTGACGGTATATTGTTGGTTCTTCATGCTACCACCAGGCAAGATACCTTGCCTCCCTCTACAGTTTATTTACATGCTTATCGTCTTTTGTTTTCTATGTCATCATTTAGTTCTCTAATTGATTTCTGTCTATATGTTTTCTCCATACAATGTTTATCAGCTTATTAGTCTTGCTTGTATAACACCATCTTTTCGTGACTTGATAGTGTAGTTATACCAAACTTGATCTCATTATAGTTCCTACTAGGGTTGTTCTTACCTGTGTCATGACTGAGTTGTACCGTATCGTCACCTGTATCTTGACTGAGTGATGTCTACAAGTATGTGTAAGTGAACTGCTATTCCTGTATCATTTTCTCAACCTGCGAGTCCACAATCGGGGCGAGGGTTGACCGTTTGCACCTGTGAGTCCACACTCGGGGCGAGGGTGTTTGTCTTGATCTGTTAGTACCTGTGAGTCCACACACGGGGCGAGGGTGTTTGTCGTGAACTAACCTGCGAGTCCACACTCGGGACGAGGGTTAGTGACTAGTTCAAACCTGCGAGTCCACACTCGGGGCAAGGGTTTGGTATTCCATTGATCTCTTACTTACTTGTTCTTCTTGCAGTTCATTTATACGTAGTTGTTCTCGTATCCGTGTTCATAGTCACCTGTCAGTATCTACTTCTGTCTCGTTTCCTGTTTATAGCCTGTTTGTATTCTTATGCATGATAAAACTGTTAGATATGCATGTTTTTATGTATCTTGCTATATCCCCTGAGGACCTGATGATCTCTTCAGGTTTAGCGACTTCATGGAGTTAGTTAGCAGAGCAGGATGGTAGATGTTCGTGATATACTTACAGGATCCAGGTATTGATATTATGTTTATTATCTGTTCGTGCTTTTATTCCTTATCATGATATACTCTGCTTGTTAGCTTACTTTATAGACTCAGGTTATTTCTTGGAGTCTAATCGGATATGTATGCTAGTGGGCTGCAGACTACGACCCATAGTGTTCATTCATGTTTTATACTCTTATTGTGGATTGATATATAGTTTGCCTTGCCATGATTAGGCACATTACCATAGTTCAGACAGCGTTTACGTATTCGAGTTGGGCTAGAGTCCGCTTGATATGTAGCTGGCTTGCTCATGCGCTCGTATCCCGAAAAGCGGGTGCGGATCGTGACAAGTTTTTTTGGTGGCCCATGCAGGTCAGAGCACATCGTATCGGTTACGTAACTGTACTGATACGAGCCTGCGACTACGACTAAACCATAGAAATCTCAATCCACACTGCCTTGAAAATTTTCCAAGAAATTTCTCTACGTCCTTGAATTTTATATTTGTTCTCGATTATTCTTTCTTGTCTTCCGAACCATTGATTTTCGTCTATTCCTATTTCTGGGTGACGAATGATCGTGATGTCTAGAATTTATCAGAAATTCTTAAGTTATAGAATAATATTGCTTGATTATTTAATTTTGTGCATTTTATAGATATGGGAGGATTACAGATGCCATATGTCTTAGATATCTATGGGTAATGATTCTAGCAACTAGATGGAAGGATATAAAGTTTTAGTAACATACCTTTGAGGTAGTAGTTTGACCAAAGGTGGTTAGAAGCCCTCGAGGTTTCGTGGTTACAAAATAGCTGGGAGAAGGATATAAACTATTTTTGAGGAATTAAAATTTAAGGAGATTAAGGTAAAAGTAGACTTTCTTTTTGAATTTTAAGGAATTGTTATGAATTAGAATTTCGAAGAAGAAATTATTTTAAGGTGGGTAGATTTGTAACTCCTCTTCCCAAAAATTTTGAAATATTTTTTTATTATTTATTTGATTTAAATGGTAATTTTTAGAATTTTATAAATAATTAATTAGTTAATTATTACGATAGAATGCTTTAAGTCATGGTTGAGTTTTGGAGTACAAGATGACTAGAAATCAGGGCACGGATAGTGCGGTGGCGTGCCTTGATTAGTGTATTAACCATGCCAAGGAAGACCCAGCCATAAGTGTGTCCTAAGTAGGAAAACCAGGCCAAGTTGTGACATGACCATTATAAATAGTTTAATTATTTATCATTAAGATTTATTGACTTGTAGAAGACCCGGTTGTACCCAACTAGTCCAGACTGAACCCAAACTAACACAAGCCCATGCAGTGATGTAGTGCATCCAAACATGTCTATGTAGACGTATTTTAAGTATATGCATTATTTTATATTTATTGTAGGATATACAAATGTTTTCTACAAATATTTGTTGTGCGTATAATATAAAGCATTATTAATATTGAGGTGGCATTTCTGGAATACTTGTATTGACTTCTATCGACCAATTGAAGCAGGAGTATAGGATGTTCATCCAAATCTATACTCATTATCGGTCCATCTTTTGTTATCGTTATTATTATTATGGATAGTATAATTATTATAAAAGAAATATATTTATTATGAGTCATTTCTGTTATGGGTAAATAAATATTAATTATAGGTACATATTTTATGTTGAAGCCTTGCATTTGAAATATATATATATATATATATATATATATATATATATATATATATATATATATATATTATTAATATTTTTGGTTAACTGAGTATTTATTGATATTTATATATATATATATATATATATTTTTATTTATTTATTTATATATATATATATATATATATATATATATATATATATATATATATATATATATATATATATTAAAAAATATATATATATATATATATTTTTAATATATATATATATATATATATATATATATATATATATATATATATAATATATAATATATATATATATATATATAATATATAATATATATATATATATTAAAAAATATATATATATATTAAATATATATATATATATATATTTTTATATTAAATATATATATATATATATATATATATATATATATATATATATATATATATATATATATATATATATATATATATATATAAAATATATATATATATATATAAGTATATTTGATAAAAGAAATATAAAAAAAGAATTAAGAAAGCAGAACCTAAACCTAAACCCAAACCCACACCAACACTCCCACACACCCGCAGCTAACACCCCCCTCCCATACTCGAGCTCAGCCCAAATCCCAGCCCAGCCGACCCCATTCTTATATAATATCGAGAGAGAGATGAGAAATACATCAAAACCCTAACCATAACCCAGCAATCGACCCCCTGCCTCGCACGACCCTCGGCCACCACAGTGCCTCCATAGGCGGCGGAGTAATCGCCAAAATCGTACGTGCGCGACCTAGGATAGAGGACACAGCAGCGAGAAGCTGCAGCAGCGGCAGCCGCGAGCCCAACTTCGTGTAGTGATTCCCGTCTACCCAATCATCCGTTTCACGAACAGGTTTCGCAGGTACGAAGCCAATATAACCATCCATAATTCCCTTCAAAAGCTTCGTGTCTAGATGCACCATGTTGTCCGATAATTCGACGCAAAGTCGAAGAAAAATTATATCTAAACAGAACATATGACAGTCCACACAGCCATGTTCGAAGATCGATTCCGATCGTTCATGTAACAGTTTAGAAATTGTACTTAAATACAATTATAGACCACATATAGAACTGTAAAACCCCTCAGATAGATTAATTTTTTGTTTACTGTATATAAAGTAATTGGATTGTAAAGTTACAAGAAAAACAGTTTTCGAAACTATAAAATTTAGAAAAAAATTGCCGATACGGCGTGCGTCCCATCAATCCGGGTGACTTGGTCACAATCCGTAAGCATCGAAAGTCACGTACGGATGTTACGAACGTGTAAGATTCGACGGAACTCGATTTCATTGTGCGTGCGCGACGAAATCGATACGTATCCGACGTAATACCCCGTATCGGTCCCTTTGCAAATTTCCTAATTACTTTGTGCACGTTCGTCAGATCGAGACGAAAGTTATGCCAACAGGACCGTATCATTTTTTTGGTATTGTATGCCAAGTTTGGTCCGATTCTGAGACAGTTGATCAGATCGCCGTTTTGCGGGCCCCACGATTCGACTCAATAGGCGATTTTGTGCACGGGCCGCCAGAATCCAACTTTGGACATACGGTTGGGTTCATATCATCAAAATGAATCCGTAGACATATAGTTTGACAATTTTAGAGACCATTGACTATGGCACGCTTTTCGGTGCAAAGCGGGTCCAACGGCAGACATCGTTTTGGCCCGAAATGACCGTTTTGCCCCTGTGTCCAGAATTTGACTTAAGGACAGGCAATCCTAGCTAATTTGACTATTCTAAGAATTTTGGCAATGTCTGTTTCAGCTTTCGGAGACAGTTGTGAGATTTGGACTTTATGGCTTACCAGTTGACGATATATTGTTGGTTCTTCATGCTACCACCAGGCAAGATACCGTGCCTCCCTCTATAGTTTATGTACATGCTTATAGTCTTTTGTTTTATATGTCATCATTTAGTTCTCTAGTTGATTTTTGTCTATATGTTTTCTTTATACCATGTTTATCACCTTATTAGTCTTGCTTGTATAGCACCATCTTTTCGTGGCTTGATAGTGTAGTTATACCGGGCTTGATCTCATTATAGTTCCTACTAGGGTTGTTCTTACCTATGTCATGACTAAGTTGTATCGTATCATCACCTGTATTTTGACTGAGTCATGTCTACATGTATTGAACTGCTATTCCTGTATCATTTTTCCAACCTGCGAGTCCACAATCGGGACGAGGGTTGACCGTTTGCACCTGCGAGTCCACACTCGAGGCGGGGGTGTTTGTCTTGATCTATTTGCACCTGCGAGTCCACACTCGGGGCAAGGGTGTTTGTCGTGAACTAACCTGCGAGTCCACACTCGGGGCGAGGGTTAGTGACTAGTTCAAACCTGCGAGTCCACACTCGGGGTGAGGGTTTGGTATTCCATTGATATATTATTTACTTGTTCTTATTGCATTTCATTTATGCGTAGTTGTTCCCGTATCCCTGTTCATAGTCTCCTGTCAGTAGCCACTTGTAAGTTTTTGTCTCGTTTTCTGTTTATAGCATGTTTGTATTCTTATGTATGATAGAACAGTTAGATAGGCATATTTTTATGTATCTTGCTATGTCCCCTGAGGACCTGATGATCTCTTCAGGTTTAGCGAATGCATGTAGTTAGTTAGCAGAGCAGGATGGTAGATGTTCGTGATATACTTGCAGGATCCGGGTATTTATATTATGTTTATTATCGGTTCGTGCTTTCATTCCTTATCATGATATACTCTGCTTGTTAGCTTACTTTATAGACTCATGTTATTTCATGGAGTCTAATCGAACATGTATACTAGTAGGCAGTAGACCACGACCCATAGTGTCATGCCCCGCTCCCGTAGGAGCGATCGTCCTCGCTAAGGCGTGATGCCGCACGAGCCTAGATTGTGCTTGTGCAAGGCAGGTTCCATAACGGCCGATTACAGCGGCGGCGACGGTGTCGTCGCACAGAAGTCCCAAGCAGATACATTGAATATGCAGCGGAAATTTGAAACAAGAACACATGAACACAAGTCATTCAAAAGAAACTCTTTTGTTGATATTGAATACAAGATTTATATTTATGGGTGCAAGGCCAAATTACAAGTCTCTCGTGCTCACTTTTCTCTCATTTACAAGTCATTCTGCTCTCTCTCATCTCTCGATACAATGCTTGATGTCAACGGAAGCTTCCGAAGGCGATGTCCATACATTATATCCTTTATAAGTCTTCAATCCACGCGGCCGCACGCTTCGAATCGCCAAGAAACTCCGTGCCTCGACGCATCCAAGCGAGCTCCGTGCCACGAGCTTCTACCTGTGCCTGCACATGAACACTGTGTGGGTGTCAGTACTCAACTGTACTGGTGGAGTGAGCATCTCGCCCACCCATACATAACCGACACGTTCATTTACTTTGTGCAGCTTATATCCCTTTCGATTGTCTTTCTAGTCTTGCCTTAGGATCAGTTTTAAGACCACGACGCCTGACCAAACCGATGTACCACGACATGGTCGTACAACAATGCCATCGTGTATTTCGATCGAGGCAGTGCCTCATCGTGCATGTATTTGACTAAACTTGAACTCGGAATGGCAGGGTCGTGCCATACTCTATTCATGACTTCAACATATTCGAGACAGTGCTTCACCGAGGAGCAACTCATGCGAACTCGGCCATGCCAAGACTTTGTATTAAACTCAAGATCACTAGACCAATTCTCGTGCCAACGATTCAAATGCCAAGACGACAACGGGACGACTCGTGCAGGTCGTGCCTCTAGACCTTGCTTAGACTTATTTGTGCTTCAAGATTGAGGCCGCGCCTCACAACATATCAAGACTTATCATGCTACCGCCTTGCAGCCTTCCTGATCGACTTATTTGCTAACTTAGACAAGACTTGTGAAACATAGTATTGATTCCATGAATATCCCGATGCCATCTATCGTGCCAAGTACGGTACCTATGCTGAAGCCCAATCTTAGGCCCAGACCTTGTGTTACTGAATAGACCTACATTCAAGTTCTAGACCCAAATCCAAAGGCATACACGCGGTGTGCCGCTATCTGCCGATACATCTACATGAGTAGTCACTAGCAATGTCAAGCTATCTTGGACACCGCTCGACGGGGGTATCAGGCCGCCCTTCCAGTGGGTAGCTAGCCCGAAAGTGCCGATACTCCTATGTGGTTATCCTGCATCCTGATTTGAGCCACAACTCGCTTCCTCCGGGCGAATGATCTCGGCGCCTTGGCAATCATTCGAGAAGACTACACCTTGTCGACAAGTTGTCCAATGACCATGCAAGACCCAACTCGATCTATCAAATCCTTCCTTAACATGACCATGCTTTCCTTCTTTCTATCGAGACTTAACGAGACTCCCAAGCCGGGGGACCGATCTCGTGTGCGAGACATATCAAGACATAGCGAGACTCCCAAGTAGCGGGACCGATCTCGGTGACAACAAGTCGTATGGATTACCTTTTGATCGTGGCATACTCTTTACTAGATCCATCATAGCTCGTGCCTTAGACAGACCTGGTTCTATAGGCGACGCTATCGCTCAAGTCATATACTTATACGACGAGCCTTGTTCTCAAAGGACTATGCGACTTGACAACCGCAGATAGAGCGGGACAGTGCTAGAAATGGCTTCGATAGCCCAACGCAACACTTGTCTTAACTTATTCGGGCAACGACTCGAGGAGCAAGGGCTACGTCGAGCTACGCATCGAGGGAACGTGCTATGCACGGGGTCGACTTGAAAAACCAAGTTCGTGCCTAGACTTAAGCCAACAGCCGTACAAGACGCCTTAACTTGCGGGACGTGCGAAGGCTATGCCAAGCCTTGTGGGACAGGACCGTGCATGCTTTATTAAGCATTCACGCGGCGATGCCTATGACTTAGGTTGATTCGAGTGTTGGGGCAAAACGACGGGACCGTGCATGCTATACCAAGCATTCACGCAGGCGACGCCTATGACTTAGGCTATTTCAAGTGTCGGGATAACTTTGCAACTTAAGCCAACTTCCTTCTCCCAAGCCACAGGATCGAAGTATCGAGTGTCATTTGAAAGCACGCTGAGCCGACTTCTATGAAGACCGTGGAACCATTTTCCATGTTCTAAGACATTCCGACGGGTCGAGATTATTCCCTTTGCTATATGCGTTCGTAGCTTTTAGATTAGCCTACTCGTGCAAGTTGAAAACATGCGAGTTATTAAGTGAAGGCTAAGATGAGGCAAGTTCACCGAAACGATCCCACCTGAGCGAGGAGTCGCCTCGACCGAGCGAGCCTTCGAGCAGCCGTTGCAAGGCTAAGTCCGAACGCCGTCGGCGTTTCGATTCCTCCGATTGACTTTGCGGCACGGGGTACTACAACATACACCACTCAGAACAAGTCTCATCCTCAAGACTTTCCTGAAGGCAAGCCATCCTACTATATCTATGGCCAAGACTTAATCGTACACATTTCGCCTACGCGTTCCTTCGATTCCGAGCCACGCTCGCACGACTATCAATCTTTCCGTTAACATGATTTCAAGATCTCGACACTCTCCTATTTTTTTCAAGTCTTGCTTGAACTCATTGTATCACTTGGCTGGATCGTGCACGCATTCCAAGCATCCCCAAAATACATGCATTCAGCCAAACCGCATGATAGAGAATTCGTCATTCTCACTCGAGTCGCATCGTGCATATACTCAGACAGCCTTGAAATATATGTATGTCAGCCGAATCTCGTGAGGGCATTCCTACATTCTTGATTTCATACTATCCATCCATGCCAATCCTCAAGATCAATCTTTCGATTGATAACTCTTGAAACAGGACGTCTCGCATATCCGCTAGGCCATTTTTTTTCAAGGCTAAATCAATGTCAGGATTGGAATCATAGTTCCCCAACAATAATGCCAACACTGACCCCAATCCTAGGGTCAAACCAAAGTCGGTAGTATGAGGTTTTCTACCCAAGCTCGCGTCACTCAGATTTCTAAACTTCGAGCACGATCACCTATTTTGCATCAAGACATTCGTTGCGCAGCGCAACGAATTCGAATCCATTCAAATCACCCAATCGACATGCTTTACATATCTATTCTAACCAATTCATGTATTCGATCACAAGGTTATCTAGCTTTGACAATATGTTATGCCCCAATCTCATGCGAGTCCGATTATCCACGGTGGTTCATGAATCACCATGCAACGCACCGCGAAATAATCATTCTCATCGGGCCATAACTCTTGTTTGAGTCCAGACTAATTCATTCTCGATACGCGGATTGGACCTATATAATCCTCAAATTCGATCGTCAAGCACACTATGTCATTTTAGAGTCCACCTTCGTGTCAAACCATAAGTCGAAGCACACAAATTGCCATGCCATGCTAGTTCAATCGCCCCTGCTGTATGAATCACCATACCAGCGCTCATGCAGAGTGATCGCACTAATCGACGCGACGCATGTGCGAGGCTAGAGTTGCACTCGCATAAGACAAGAATGTCGAAGTTGTGGTTATCGACGAAGCAAATTCAAACGTTTTATTTTTATCCAAGTCAAGATTCGAGTTCGATAATCTGACTGTCATTCGTTCAACTAGAAAATCCTTGAGCCAAGTTTATCTTTTCCTCAACACATTTCAATATCACGAGTATAGCATCCATCGAAACAATGACATTTGCACGATCGTCATTCGCCGAGTCAGAGTACCCCCGAGTTATCGCATATCGATCTTTGATATGCCTCAATATCATCGACGATATACGTAACCTGACGATCTTCCTTTGCAACCAATTTCGAGTCGTGCGACTGATTCTATTGTCCGAACTGGATATGCCACCATTCCTCGATATTCAAGATCAAGTTCAGTCGCTCTTCCTCAAGCTCGTTTCAAGATCGTTGTTTAAAACTCAAGTCATATTTCATTCGAATCAATTCGAAATCGTACATGCGATTCTCTAAGTTTCCTCAATCAAGACTATTCATTTTCATTCATTGTTCCGAATCATTTTCTAACACGCATTGCCCATTCACAAGTTGTCCCGACGACATCTCGCTCGGGACTTTCGAAGTCACGATCAACTAAACGTGACGCGTTCTAAGGCTTTGCGCGATCGCATCGCCTCGTCGACATACTCGCCGTTACTCAAAATCCTCAATTTTGCTCGAATGATTTCTAAGACAAACCATACACCACTCGGATTCGAGCCATCCGATCTAGTCCTCAATCACGTTCGCATCATTCTCTAAGACATCCTTCTGATTCGTTCGATGAATCTCTAGCATAGTCGCTCGTGTCGTCTCGACGTACAAGGTCGTTCGTGCAATTCTTCAAAATCCAAATCCGATCTTCCGTGTACGCCTAAGCGTTAACTCGATAGCATTCCTATCGATAGACACTCTAATTGTAGCTTCGTTCCTGACCGAGAGGTACATGATATCGCTCGTAACTCGTTTGCACCAGAAAGTCGAGGTGCGCGACGCATGGCACAACTTAGCCAAAAGGCCGTGTGCATAGCTATCCCGTGCAGACTATATTCCGAGTTTACAAGCTGAATTGCTTAGGTCGACGCAAGACTAGTTAGGTACGTACGCGACATGTTAACTTAGTACATGTTTTCTATCAAGACAAGTTCGACACCGTTCGGCGCAAAGGCCAACCGATGCGTCCGACGATGGCCTATCGGTGCGTTCGGTTGAACGCTTGTACGAGCTTTTAAAATTATTTAGACTTATTGTATGGACATGTCGAGGAACATTTGAGAGAGTGCGCACACTTCTTTTTCAACGACGAGCTTTCAAAACTGAGAAATTCGACGTGAAGTCCAAGGACGTAAAGCCGTGCTCTGATACCATTATGTCACGCCCCGCTCCCGTAGGAGCGATCGTCCTCGCTAAGGCGTGATGCCGCACGAGCCTAGATTGCGCTCGTGCAAGGTAGGTTCCATAACGGCCGATTACAGCGGCGGCGACGGGGTCGTCGCACAGAACTCCCAAGCAGATACATTGAATACGCAGAAATTTGAAACAAGAACACATGAACACAAGTCATTCAAAAAAAACTATTTTATTGATATTGAATACAAGATTTATATTTATGGGCGCAAGGCCAAATTACAAGTCTCTCGTGCTCACTTTTCTCTCATTTGCAAGTCACTCTGCTCTCTCTCATCTCTCGATACAATGCTTGATGTCAGCGGAAGCTTCGGAAGGCGATGTCCATACATTATGTCTTGTATAAGTCTTCAATCCACGCGGCCGCACGCTTCGAATTGCCAAGGAACTCCGTGCCTTGATGCATCCAAGTGAGCTCCGTGCCACGAGCTTCTACCTGTGTCTGCACATGAACACTATGTGGGTATCAGTACTCAATTGTACTGGTGGAGTGAGCTTCTCGCCCATCCATACATAACCGACACGTTCATTTACTTTGTGCAGCTTAAATCCCTTTCGATTGTCTTTCTTGTCTTGCCTTAGGATCAGTTTTAAGACCACGATGCCTGACCAAACCGATGTACCACGACATGGTCGTACAACAATGCTATGTGTATTTCGATCGAGGCAGTGCCTCATTGTGCATGTACTTGACTAAACATGAACTCGGAATGGCAGGGTCGTGCCATACTCTATTCGTAACTTCAAAATATTCGAGACAGTGCTTCGCCGAGGAGCAACTCATGTGAACTCGACCGTGCAAAGACTTTGGATTAAACTCAAGATCACTAGACCAATTCTTGTGCCAACGATTCAAATGCCAAGACGACAACGGGATGACTCGTACAGGTCGTGTCTCTAGACCTTGCTTAGACTTGTTCGTGCTTCAAGATTGAGGCCGCACCTCACAACATATCAAGACTTATCATGCTGCCACCTTGCGGCCTTTCTGATCGACTCATTTGCTAACTTAGACAAGACTTGTGAAACATAGTGTTGATTCCATGAATATCCCGATGCCATCTATCGTGCCAAGTACGGTGCCTATGCTGAAGCCCAATCTTAGGCCCAGACCTTGTGTTACCGACTAGACCTACATTCAAGCTCTAGACCCAAATCCAAAGGCATACACGCGGTGTGTCGCTATCTGCCGACACATCTACATGAGTGGTCACTAGCAATGTCAAGCTATCTTGGACACGGCTCGGCGGGGGTATCCAGCCGTCCTTCCAGTGGGTAGCTAGCCCCGGAAGTGCCGATACTCCCATGCGGTTATCCTATATCCTGCTTTGAGCCGCAACTCACTTCCCCCGGGCGAATGATCCCGGTGCCTTGGCAATCATTCGAGAAGACTACACCTTGTCGACAAGTTGTCCAATAACCATGCAAGACCCAACTCGATCTATCAAATCCTTCCTTAACATGACCATGCTTTCCTTCTTTCTATCGAGACTTAACGAGACTCCGAAGCCGGGGGACCGATCTCGTGTGTGGGATATATCAAGACATAGCGAGACTCCCAAGTAGCGGGACCGATCTCGTGTGCAGGACTTATCAAGACATATCGAGACTCCCAAGTAGCGAGACCGATCTCGACGACAACAAGTCGTATGGATTTTCTTTTGATCGTGGCATACTCTTTACTAGATCCATCGTAGCTCGTACCTTGGACAGACCTAGTTCTATAGGCGACGCTATCGCTCAAGTCATATACTTATACGACGAACCTTGTTCTCAAGGGACTATGCGACTTGACAACCGCAGATAGAGCGGGACAGTGCTAAAAATGGCTTCGATAGCCCAACGCAACACTTGTCTTAACTTATTCGGGCAACGACTCGATGAGCAAGGGCTACGCCGAGCTACGCATTGAGGGAATGTGCTATGTACGGGGTCGACTTGAACAACCAAGTTCGTGCCTAGACTTAAGCCAACAGTCGTGTAAGACGCCTTAACTTGCGGTACGTGCGAAGGCTATGCCAAGCCTTACTGGATAGGACCGTACATGCTTTATTAAGCATTCACGTGACGACGCCTATAACTTTGGCTGATTCGAGTGTTGGGGCAAAACGACGGGACCGTGCATGCTATACCAAGCATTCACGCAGGCGACGCCTATGACTTAGGCTATTTCAAGTGTTGGGGCAACTTAGCAACTTAAGCCAACTTCCTTCTCCTAAGCCATGGGATCGAAGGATCGAGTGTCATTTGAAAGCACGCTGAGCCGACTTCTATGAAGGCCGTGGGACCATTTTCCATGTTCTAAGACTTTCCGACGGGTCGGGATTATTCCCTTTGCTATGTGCGTTCGTAGCTTTTAGATTAGCCTACTCGTGCAAGTTGAAAACATGCGAGTTATTAAGTGAAGGCTAAGATGAGGCAAGTTCACCAAAACTACCCCACCTGAGCGAGGAGTCGCCTCGACCGAGCGAGCCTTCGAGCAGCCGTTGCAAGGCTAAGTCCGAACGCCGTCGGCGTTTCGATTCCTCTGATTGACTTTGCGGGACGGGGTACTACACATCGTATTCAATTATGGTTTATACTCTTATTATGGATTGAGATATAGTTTGCCTTGCCATGATTAGGCACATTACCATAGTTCAAATAGCGTTTACGTATTCGAATTGGGATGGAGTCCGCTTGATATGTAGCTGGCTTGCTCACGCGCTCACGTCCCGAAAAGCGGGTGCGGGTCGTGACACCTTAAAAAGTACAAGTGGAGTACAAGAAGTAATAACAGTAATATTGGCAATACATAATGGCAGTTTGGTCTAAGGTGCAAGGTGTAAACCCCCAATCATTTTATTTTTATTATTATTAGGATTTTTTTTATTTTTTTATAAACTACAAGTATTTATATGAGTAATAGCCTTGTATTGAATTTAATAAATTTTGTAGTCATGTTATAATGATAGAAGGTAAAAACAATGTGTACAAAATATTTTTCAAATATTTCAGAAATATTATTTGGGAATTTTTATTTATTATTTTGATACCCGAAATATCCCTTGAAAACAATTTAATAGCTTGTGTGTAGTTTATAAATTTTATACTAGCATATAGCAAGTGAATGCCATATTTGGTAATGAATTATTTATTTGATTTCTTGTAAAAAAGATATTTATATTTTTTCCAAATGCATTTGATATATAGAGTATACTAATTATATTTCATATATAGAGTTTATAATCTTTGTAATATAAAAGGATATATGCAAAATTATTGAAAAATATATTAGAAAATGTTTTAGATTTTTAGGAATTTATCTAAATTGCTATTTCAATTATTTTTGGTATTTTTCTATTGATAGGAAAAGGATTGGGTTATATATAGGTAATATAAAAAGAAAAAGAAAAAAGAAAAAAAAACCATTGGTAAACAGTGCCAACGACAACTGTTCACCATCTTCCCATGAATGCAACCCGACCCCCCTTTTTTAAACACAGTTTCTTCCCTATTTGAAACATCGTTTTTAAACAAGTTCTCATCCAAATTGGATGAAATCAAATCCCTATCAGATTCTCCCCCGATCAAGATCAAACCCATTTGAATTCGAATTCAAATTCTACATGAAATTAGGATTTAAACAATCGATATATAGCAAAACTAGGTTTCGATTCTTCATATACAAAATATATTTTGATCAAAGTAGGAAGTCCCTACACGTTCGCCCAACTTTTCTATCCCTGGACCGACCTTCTCGATCGCTTGCGAAGTACCGTGCCACCGTCGATCGTCGAGGAGTCGCCACAAACTGCGCCAAACAGAGCACTGCCCTGTCACAGCAACCCACAAGGTACCCACCTTTTCGTCCAAATTTTGTTCGCATACTCAATCGATTTACGAACCATAAGCTCCTATCGAGAGCCTACATGACCCTCTTCGAATCCTAGCAATTAGATTCGGGAAATAAGTAACCAGGTTGCTCGAGAAATTGACACGAACTCGAGAGGAATCTGTTTAAAAAAGAGTAATAGAGCAGTCTAAAGCCTCGATTTGGAAGGCAAAAATTTGTCGATCCATGTACAGTTTCAAAAACATGTCTGAACAAATTCATTCACAACATATACGAGGTGGAAACCTAGTTTTTAGTTTTAATTTTCATTATTTATATTGTTGTTAATTAAGTTGCAAAGTTTAGATAAAAACTGGTTTTGAACTATAAATTTCATAAACTTTTAATCGATTCCGTGTGCGTTCTGACAAACCAAGCGACGTGGTCGCAACCCATAAGCATCGAAAGGCACGTCTGGATGTTGTCGACGTGTGGGATTCGATGGAACTCAATTTCGTTGTGCGTGCGCGACGAAATCGAGGCGTATCCGTCGAGATATCCCGTATCGGCCCCTTTGCAAACTAGCCCATAACTTCGTGCACGTTTGTCGTATCGAGGCACAACTTATGCCAAAATGACCGAATCATTTTTCTGGTTCTGTATGCCAAGTTTGGTCCAATTCTGAGAAGGTCGATCGGAACGCCTATTTGGCGGGCCCGCGACCCGCTCCAACGAGCGAATTTGTGCACGGCCCGTCGGAATCCAACTTTGGACATACGATTGGGTTTTTCTCCTCAAACCGGATCCGTAGACATGTAGTTTGATGACTTTAGAGACCGTAGATATTGGCACGCATTTCGGTACAAAATGGGTCCAACGACGGACATCGTTTTGACCCGAAATTACGATTTTGCCCCTGTTCCAGAATTAAACTTTTGGACAGACGTTTCCTAGACATAACTTTTATACTAAACATGTTCTGATGTTTGTTTCAGCATCCGGAGCTCTTTATGGATTTTGACTTTCATGCTGACGATTCTGACTGTTGGATTTTGCTACATCTCGTACCACGCTCAGGCAAGATACCTTGCCATTAGCTGATTATTTTACTTTAGCTCATATTCATGCATTATTCATTATTTATTTTTTGCAAAATAAACTGTGATACATGGCATAAATAGATAGAATTTTTATTGTTTAGTTCTATTTCCTGCTATGTACTATTTTCTTATATATTAAACTTAGATTTAAGGGACCACCCATTGTGTGTTGCTTTCATAGGCCTTGACACATTTCTACCACGTCGTTGTGAGTCACATATAGAACTCGGACATACGTGACTGGCTGGCCACCAGTACGTATAAGCCGTTCGATAGGATTAACCGCTAATAGAGGTTGCATGCTTAGTTTGACTTAGCGGTTAATAGAGGTTATATGTGTTGTGGATAAAACATAGTAGGCATTGGGCGGGAAGGACATATCCTTAGCATATGGGCTACTTTACAAATTTCTCTTGTGACCATACGCTCCACCAGAGATGCGGGTTGACGACCCATGATTACTGACGGCCACTGACGTTCTGCGAAACGTTATGCTCTTATTGATTGGGCCCTTAGTGCCCCAAGGGGGGACCATGCCTATCCCATTTTAGCCAGGGCCGATGCGTTGAAGGTTGTTCTTAAAACTACAATCACTTAGATTGGTTAGGCACCCTTATCCGTTAGGTATGAGTACTCTTGGTTTGGGTACTTGTATCTGACCGTGGCTTGGAACAATAACTTGTCGCAGATTAGTTCGCCATATCTTGTCCTTGTTTGGTTGTAGGTGTGGCTTACTACTCCGATGAGAAGGTATTGAACCTTGTTGTGGTCCGGATATCATACTGGATTCGTGACTTGGAAAGATACTTCATCGTGGGTTAGTGTGCCATCTCCTGTCCATGTTTGGTTGGAGGATGGTACACTAATCCAAATAGTGAGGTAGTGGACCATGTTATGATCCGATCTTACGTATTATTATTGAACAGTTATATTTAGTTTTTATGGCATGATATTATGTATCTTGTTACGTCCCTCTGAGGATCTGGTTATCTCTCCAGGTGTGTGTTCTTGTCTTTCGCAGGTGTTCTAGCCGTGGCCGTAATCATCTCTATTTCTTCGAGGGTGATTGCACTTTGATCGTCTTCGCTTCGCTCGCCAAACTCTTTCTTTTGTTAAGTATTCTCTCTCTTTTAAAATAGTTGGTAGTGGATTTGTCTCCGCCCAACATCTTGTATAAAGACATTTTATAGTTGATTATATGGTGTCTTCTATTCCTTTTATTTTATGGAAGAGATTAGATTACTCTTGGTTTACTTTATTTTATAGCTTATGTATACATACGAGATGTCCATATATTGGAGTATACTTCGTATCTATGCAGCTGGCATGTCTACGTACTTAGTTCTAAGTATTTTGGGACTGGGGCGTCATATGTTTTTGTGGTGGCCCATACAGGTCAAGATAAATTGTTTGGTTACTTTATCGTACCAAGCAAGCCTGCGTATAGGATTAGAGTCTAGGATCTCATCCACATACTTGACCTCCTTCCTCAGTTCTATTTTGACTCCCTTGATTTGTATTTTGCTTGATTCCTTCTACCATAAATCTTATCTTTCCTTCGTGCTTGATAGGAGTTAGAGGAATGCCCGGTAGGCCTCCTTAATTCAATTACACTACTAGCTGAACTCTTATAAGTTGGGTAGAATGCCCCATGATCTAGTCCTTCCTTCGTCCTTATGACCCATAGTAGAGGATGTTATTGGGATTACCTAGAGTAAAAACCTTAGAGGACCATATCTCATTTTATCGACCAAGGCCTTAGACTAGAAGGCAGTAGGACGACTGTGTAGAGGCAAACACCGGATGAGTTTTAGATTTTATTTGAAGGACTTGAACTATTCACACTTTCTTCATCTTCTCACGTATTCAAAATTTTAATTATCTTGACTAATACTGCTATATAGCTTAGCTTTGCAAGCTCATCCTTTTATTGAGTTTGTTCAAGACATTTTATTTGGGCATGTCCACAAACATATCGTCTAATCAGAACCGGTGCATGATGGTCAGATCAACCTAGTGCACTTTGGTTCGCTTTTCATATATTATTCTACGTGGATGGAGACATAGTTAAAACTTGCCCTTTAGAGTCTCATCCACGACTGCCTTGGCAACTGCCTCTTGAACTATTCAATCGCCTTTGAAAACCATATTTACAAATCGTTCCTATCTCCCTTGAACTCTTATTTTTTTCGTTACCTATTCCGAAAAACAAATGCTCTTAGACATGAAGTATTCTTCTATGGCCATGAAGACTATACATACACAATCATTTCCATCTATTCGAAATCGGAGAACTAACTCCAAACTTGATTCACATCTACCGTATCAAAATTTCTATTACGTCATCTAGCATTCTCTAATAATCAAGAGTCGCAGTACAATGTCAGGACTTTGAATTTTTCTAACCTTATTAATCCTAGAACCATGACTTAGTTCTATAGAATATAGATTGCAAGCCTTCTAAAATTTAAGATTTATTAGGACTACCTATTGACTAGAATAAATTGGAGTCCCTTAGGATGATAAATTAGTACCTCTTGAACTCCCACTTTCTATTTAGATCATTTGATGTCCTCGACCGTGACATTGTTATTCGGAGCATGAGACCAGCTACCACACTCCAACAAATTTCATATATAAGACCTAGAGGAGTCTACCTTCATTTATTCACTCCCACTAAAATAGTCCCCTTGTACCCGATTTTCATGACGCGATTTTCAGGTCAAAAAGGCTAGTTATAACCCTTACCGTAATACTGATGTACGGTCCGACTGCAATTAGAGATGCAACCTTGACTCAAATCTTTTGACCCAATATATGGTTGTGATCTACTCGAGGCCCACTACGCACATGCTACTAGTGTGCCACTCAATTGAGTTTTCGTGTGCTACTTATACACAAAAGTCACGAAAGGCGCATCTTTAAGACTTGCAGAACTAACCCGACTGACAATTAGCCCAATCACTTGAATTAAAACCTATTATAGGTTGCCCTAACCTAGTAGGGATGGTTAGATAGATTTTAGGGATCTTGTCCAGCTAACATAGATATAAATCCAAGATTTAATTAATGAAAGATTGGTTCCAACAGAACTAATACATCATTGGTTTATAACGTTTATTTCTATCCGTATCATTTTGATACCCTTTACCGTGACTTTGATATTTGGAGCTCAGAACTAGCCATTTTCTTCCAACAAACTTCACACTCATGAACTAGAAGAGCCACTCTACACATAATACATAATGTCCCACACGAACACATCATCTTGTGCTCCATTTCAATTACACCACAAGTATGACCCATTAACCCTTAAAACAAACCATGGATGCCCATTTTCATCCCATTTGATTTTTAACCATGCAATACTGACCCATTCCCTCAAATGAACTGAATACCCATGATCCATGCAAGACTAAGAATACCCCACCTTGTAGAATATGGTACCAGTTTGGGTTCCTACTACAGCTACCTCATCCATCTTTTCAGAAATTGAGTTATGGTTTGATGTACTTACTCTTCATTCGTATTTAGCTTCATTATATTTTTCTATATTAAGTTTTATTTTAATTTTAAGGACGAAATTTTTATAAGTTGGGTAGGATGTAAACCCCCAATTATTTTATTTTTATTATTATTAGGATTATTTTATTTTTGTATAAATTGCAAGTATTTATATGAGTAATAGCCTTGTATTAGATTTAATATTTTTTTGTCATGTTATAATGATAGAAGGTAAAAAAAAATGTGTACAAAATATTTTTCAAATATTTCAGAAATATTATTTTGGAATTTTTATTTATTATTTTGATACCCGAAATATCCATTAAAAATAATTTAATAGCTTGTGTGTAGTTTATAAATTTTATACTAGCATATAGCAAGTGAATGCCATATTTGGTAATGAATTATTTATTTAATTTCTTGTAAAAAATATATTTGTATTTTTTTCAAATGCATTTCATATATAGAGTATACCAATTATATTTGATATATAGATTTTATAATCATTGTAATATAAAAGTGTGCAAAATTATTGGAAAATATATTAGAAAATGTTTTAGATTTTTAGGAATTTATCTAAATTGCTATTTCAATTACTTTTGGTATTTTTGTATTGATAGGAAAAGGATTGGGTTATATATAGGTAATATAAAAAGAATAAGAAAAAAAGCCGTAGGTGAACAGTGCCAGCGGCAACTGTTCACCATCTCCCCCATAAATGCAACCCGACCCCTTTTTTTTAAATAGTTTCTTCCCTGTTTGAAACATCGTTTTTAAAAAAGTTCTCATCCAAATTGGATGAAATCAAATCTAATCAAATCTCTATCAGATTCTCCCTCGATCAAGATCAAACCCATTTGAATTCGAATTCAAATTCTACATTAAATTAGGATTTAAACAATCGATATATAACGAAATTAGGTTTCGATTCTTCGTATACAAAATATATTTCGATCAAACTGGGAAGTCCCTACACGTTCGCCCAACTTTTCTATCCCTGGACCGACCGCCTGCGAAGCGTCGTGCCACCGTCGATCGTCGGAGAGTCGTCGGAAACCGTGCCAAACAGAGCGCTGCCCTGTCATATCAACCCACGAGGTACCTACATTTCCGTCTAAATTTGTTCGCATACTCAATCGTTTTACGAACCGTAAACTCCTATCGAGAGCCTACATGACCCTCTTCGAATCCTAGCAATTAGATTCAGGAAATAAGTAACCAGGTTGCTCGAGAAATCGACACGAAGTCGAGAGAAATCTGTTTAAAAACATAGCAATATAGCAGTCTAAAGCCTCGATTTGGAAGGCAAAAATTTGTCGATCCATGTACACTTTCAAAAACCTATCTGAACAGATTCATTCGCAACATATACGAGATGGAAACCAAGTTTTTAGTTTTAATTTTCATTATTTATACTGTTGATAATTAAGTTGCAAAGTTTAGATAAAAACTGGTTTTAAATTATAAATTTAGAAACTTTTAACCGGTACCGTATGTGTCCCAACAAACTGGGCGACGTGGTCGCAACCCATAAGCATCGAAAGACGCGTATGGATGTTGTCGACATGTGGGATTCATGGAACTCAATTTCGTTGTGCATGCGCGACGAAATCGAGGCTTATCCGTCGAGATATCCCATATCGGCCCCTTTGCAAACTAGCCCATAACTTCGTGCACGTTCGTCGTATCGAGACGAAACTTACGCCAACAGGACTGAATCATTTTTCTGGTCCTGTATGCCAAGTTTGGTCCGATTCTGAGAATGTCGATCAGAACGCCAATTTGTGGGCCCGCTCCTACGAGCGAATTTTTGTACGGCCCGTCGGAATCCAACTTTGGACATACGGTTGGAGTTGTCTCCTCAAACCGGATTCGTAGACATGTAGTTTGATGACTTTAGAGACCGTAGATACTGGCACACATTTCGGAGCAAAATGGGTCCAATGAAGGACATCGTTTTGACCCAAAATTATGATTTTACCCATGTTCCAGAATTGGACTTTTGGACAGGCATTTCCTAGACATATCTTATATACCAAACATGTTCGTGATGTTTGTTTCAGCATCCGGAGCTCTTTGTAGATTTTGACTTTCATGCTGACGATTCTGACTGTTGGATTTTGTTTCATCTAGTACCACCCTCAGGCAAGATACCTTGCCATTAGCTGATTATTTTACTTTAGCTCATATTCATGTATTATTTATTATTTATTTTCTGCAAAATAAACTATGATACATGGCATAAGTAGATAGAATTTTTACTGTATACTTCTATTTCCTACTATGTACTATTTTCTTATACATTGAACTTAGATTTAAGGGACCACCATTTGTGTGTTGCATTCATAGGCCTTGAAACATTTGTACCACGTTATTGTGAGTCACATATAGAGCTCGAACATGCGTGACTGGCTGGCCACCAGTACATATAAGCCGTGCGATAGGATTAACCGCTAGTAGAGGTTACATGCTTAGTTTGACTAGCGGTTAATAGAGGTTATATGTGTTGTGGATACAACATAGTAGGCATTGGGCGGGGAGGACATATCCTTAGTATATGGGCTACTTTACACATTTTCCTTGTGACCGTATGCTCCACCGGAGATGCGGGTTGACGACCCATGATTACTGACGGCCACTGACGTTCTGCGGAACGTTATGCTCTTATTGATTGGGCCCCTGGTGCCCCAAGTGGGGACCATGCTGATCCCATTTTAGCCAGGGCCCATGCGTTGGAGGTTGTTCTTAAAACTGCATTCACTTAGATTGGTTAGGCACCCTTATCCGTTAGGTATGAGTACTCTTGGTTTGGGTACTTGTATCTGACCGTGGCTTGGAACAATAACTTGTCGCGGATTAGTTCGCCACATCTTGTCCTTGTTTAGTTGTAGGTGTGGCTTAATACTCCGATGAGAATGTATTGAACCTTGTTGTGGTCCGGATACCATATTGGATTCGTGACTTGGAAAGATACTTCATCGTGGGTTAGTGTGCCATCTCATGTCCTTGTTTGGTTGGGGGGATGGTACGCTAATCCAAATGGTGAGGTATTGGACCATGTTATGATCCGATCTTACTTATTATTATTGAGCAGTTATATTCAGTTTATATGGCATGATATTATGTATCTTGTTACGTCCTTCTGAGGACCTAGTTATCTCTCCAGATTTGTGCTCTTGTCTTTCGCAGGTGTTCTAGCTGTGGCCGTGATCATCTCTATTTCTTCGAGGATGATTGCACTTTGATCGTCTTTGCTTCGCTCGCCAAACTCTTTCTTTTGTTAAGTATTCTCTCTCTTTTAAAATAGTTGGTAGTGGATTTGTCTCCGCCCAACATCTTGTATAAAGACATTTTATAGTTGATTATATGGTATCTTTTATTCATTTATTTTGTGGATGAGATTAGATTACTCTTGGTTTACTGCATTTTATAGCTTATATATACATACGAGGTGTCCATATATTGGAGTATACTTCGTATGTATGCAGCTGACATGTCTACGTACTTAGTCCTAAGTATTTTGGGACTGGGGCGTTACACCAGGTGTTTAGGTTCTGCTGTGGTTTAGTTGCTATTTTAGGCTTGCATACTAGTAGAACCTGTCTGCCCTTAGTGTTTCGTCGGGTCAACTATATCCATATTGATACAAGGGTCGACTAAGATATCAATATCCATCTGACTCCAAGAGTTGGATTTTTATACCAAGTATAAACCCGATACTCAATATCAACTCTGATACTAATTTGCCCCAACTCCCTACTCTCATTTAATCTGTACTGTGTACTCCAGTCAAGTATCAATTATGCAAAGATTTCCCTTTGATACCAATATGTAGAGTTGTCACGCCCCAGAACCGAAATACAGGGACGGATGTCGGCCAGCTACACCGTATAAGGTACGAATACATTATACGGCGATGACGGCTATCAATCTTGCTGGGTATCGTAGCATGCAGTCATTCTATAGCCTAAATCCGATCTCATATCCACAGGCAATCACTATGAAATAATAGCAAGAGAGAATCATATAGAAAGTAAGAAATACACATATGATAATCGGGAAGTCTATAGTACATGATAATAATGTAGACGAGCATACCTTCCTACAGTTCCTAGCATAGTCGGGAACTGAAGCACATCCTCCAAGTCGAGTCTGGAAGATCTACAGGGTCGGTCACAGGCAATCTGGGAACAATCCAGGGTTGGTCAGGCCAACCGTAGCAAGTACCAGAAAGGAAGGCTCAAGGACGGGCAAAAAAAGCCAGCATGATAAAATATGACAGGAATAGCATATATGAACAGTAAAGGAGGGTAAGGATCGTGCGGTACAAATACACGATAACAATCCACAACTAATATAGCTAAATAACAACAATCATCACAATCTCCCTAACATCCAATAATACATGCATCACCAACCGGAACTCGTAGTCTGTCATCGGAACAGTAATCCACCCCTAAATCAAACAAAAATAAGGGAATGAATTATCGGTCGGGGCAGCATTACGGGCCAGCCAGCTTAGCAAGCAGCAATGTCACGACCCGCTCCCGAATAATCGGACACGCCCAGCCTTCGTCGATGTACATGACGAAGTAAGCTGTACAATTCTAAGAAAAACTTCCAGATACAAGATACATAAAATAACACAGCTTCTATACATGTTCCCAGAAACGATCTCCACAATCTATCAAGTCAAATACAATATCATCCGGAGACAAATCCGGTAACCAGAATAAAATAATACAATCCTGAAATCCTCAATGAAATATACATGATACAACTCTAATACACTAGAAAAGATCTAATCTAGGGCACTGCAACTCTCAGTCCATCCAGAAACACAACTCCACCATCTTCGGGCTCTGACACATGAAGATGGAATCAACATCCTCAAGCATACCTACAACGTATCCTGTCAGGAAAAGAGCAAAGTACAACCCCAACAAAAAGCAGTAAACAATGTAAACTGAAATGCATGAGAAAGAATCACAATATGAACTATGGTACAAGATGTCATGCCCCGCTCCCGTAGGAGCGATCGTCCTCGCTAAGGCGTGATGCCGCACGGGCCTAGGTTGCACCCGTACAAGGCCAAGTCCAGAAACGGCCGATTTGAGCTAGGCCACAGAGTCGCACAGAGTGTCCCCATTTGCAGCGGAAAGTAAATGAACACAAATTGAAGCGAATTCAAACTCTTTATTGATATTCAAGAAGTGTACAAGTGGCGCTAGGCCGAGTTTACAAGTCGCTCAAGCTCTCTCTCTCTGAAACGTAAAAGGCGTGCCAAGTGGCTTACAAGATGGAATGATTCATGGTGATGTTCCGATACATTATGTCCTGTATAGGGTGCTTCAGCTTCTTGCAACGTTCCAAGGCCCCAGAGTTGGCTCTGCACCTTAACACGTTCGATGGAAGCTCCGCACCCGCCGGCGTCTCCTGCATCCTGCAAGCAGACTGTGGGGTTATCAGTACATTGTTATGCACTGGTGGAGAGGCTAGCTCGCCCACAATGCTATCATTACCAAACACGTTCGATTTACTTTTGTGTACCGTCTATCATTTATTGTCTTTCTAATCTTGCCTTAGGATCAGTTTCATGCATATTTCATAACCTATCTCGTGTTGCCAAATTCAATGTGTTGCATGGAAATACATGTACGACTTACCCATACTTACCGTCCGGCCTTCCCTGTCCAAAGTAAACCAAGTTAGTCAATAATTCATAGGAAATAACTTAACGTGATTCATTTGAACTTTCAATGTCAAGGGCGTGTCCCTGCCTCGGGTCCTAGCACGTCGTAGGCGTATTTTCTAACTCTTTTGCCGAAGTACTCTCGATTATCTGGTATGTTATATTCAAGCCTGTTCAGCAGGCAATTCATTTAGTTAACTTAGACTACTTTGGTTTCAATGCAAGGACTTGCACGTGGATTGCCACCAGCAAAGCCCACTTAATCTATATGGATCGGTCGCTGGCATCACAAGCCAATTTGGATATGTCTTCCCCTTGGTAACTTCTCACCAATCATGGCGTACGGCTTGGTACACCCTGATAGTCTTTTGAAATACCCGGCCTTACCGTCCCCTGGTGGCCAAGCCCGCACTCAGGCCTGTACAGTAAGCCAAATTTTAATTTCCGTCCGGACCGGCACGTCCTTCACACTTTGACCATGCCGCTGGAAATACCTTTATTTCTCCTATCCCCCGTATACGATGGAGGTGTCCACGACCATTTCGTTTTATTTGTCATTTTAACTTAACAGCTGTCTCTGCGCCGTAGGCTAACCCTTAGCCTTAATGCGTTATCGACCAGGTTGGCGTCCGTGCAGCGCGGGTAGCGAAATCCGTTGCACGTGCCCGTCACACCTATCGCTAACCATTCTTTCCTTCTTATCTTTCATTCATTCTTTCTTTCTTTCTTTCACTTGTTCGTTCGTTCATTGATTCATTTATTCATTCATTTATTCGTTGATTCATTCATTCATTATGCAACTTCCCGTGCGGGAGTCGCCTTGGCGACCCATTGGTCCCATAGTCTTTCAATGTTGCTATACTCTACTCGGAACGGCTATGTCGATAGTCTTCTGTTTTATTGTTGTAAACTATTCATTGTTTCATTGTTGAACGCATAAGGAACTCGAAATGTAAGCTCGTGCCTTAGCACGAGCGCGGAGTGCGGCGCGAGAGTTCTCACATTTTCTATGTTCTTTTCTATATTCTATACAAGCATACAAGATGGGATTATTCCCTTAGCTAGGTGCGTTGAGTCATTTATTAGCATGCGCTGTGTTATCGCCTAGCAATTCTAGCATTAGTGTCTGTATTGTTATGTGTCTAGGCTAAGCAAAGACGGGTTCATCGGAGCCACCCACCTTAGCGATGTTCGCATCGGCCGAGCGATACTCCGAGCGCGCCTTTGAAAGTCTAAGTCTGGATTCATCTTGACGGGCCAATGTAAGCCTTGCATCGATTCTTCATCAGGTCGATGCCAACTCTTCGGGTCGACGGCTCGTTTGAGTCGTTGCACTTGCCGTTTGAATCGGCGTTCCGCTAGGGCGGAGCGGGTCATTACATAATACACCACTCAAAACAAGTCTCGTCCTCGAGACTTCCTGAGTGTAGGTCATCCTACCATTCCTTTAACTCGTGTCGTCGTATTTCTTAGACAATTCTATCGAACGGCTCTATCGTTCGATGGCATCGAACCATGCTCGATACCCTCCAAGTTCCGTGTCGCATACGTTTGGACGATTTTTATTGAATCACTTTTCATTCATTTTAGAGTTGATGGTACTTATTCAATTCAAGGGTTTCTTCGACTTGGTTGCTATTTCTTCGTGTCATGGGACTGTAATGGTCGCACGAGGCACGTTGTAATTTATTAAATACGAAAGACGTAAGCTGAGGCAAACTCACTCATTCGTTCATGCGCATCTCAACACCCACTTGCAGCTGCATTTGAGTTCATCATATCACTGAGTTTGGATCGTGCACGCATTCAAGGCGTCCCCCGAATACGTATATTTCAACCAAGCTTAGCGACTAGCGAAGTCGGATAAGCTACTCGTGATAGTTTTAATTTGTCGATCGTTTTGCTAACTTCGATTTAAAACCGAACTCATGTGTGTATCACATATCGTTTATCTCGGTCCTCGAGATGATTCGATTCGCTTCTCAAGTGCTCTTGTCAACGAAAGCAATACGATTTCTTCCTAGCGGGGTCGACCAAGTCTAAGTAATTTCTGTCCAATTCAAGATCAAGTATCACACTATCACCGAGTACGTCTTCCAATCAATGATTCAATTCGTTATCCCAACTTTATTTGCGCATCATCCATTTCTATCATTCACTTTATTTAGGGCAAATCTCACTGTCGTTCACGCACATCCCCATTTCCATGTCCTACTCTAAGTCTTGTTGCCCCAAGTCTATCGTCCGTCCAGACGATAACGTAAACAACACAGGTTCAATCACTCGGCATAGGTTTGTCCGCCTATCTGCTAGGTCAGCTCACAAGGTCATAGGTACAAGTCAAGTCCGTGGCTCATCGTGCAAGGTCGTTGCACGACGCTCGCCCCCAAATTCCTATGGTCAAATCATTTGTTCGTTTGTACTGGAGTTTCTACCTAAGTTCGTTTCGCTCAAATTTCTAAACATCAAGCAGTGTTCACCCTATTCGCATCAACATATTCTCCGTTCCAAGTTCGAGCTCGTTTAGGAAAGTCATCCTACGATAGGTTATCCTCAATCAAATCGTGCGTCCGCAATTATAATTATCGTAGTCTATCTCTTCAAATATGTTTGATAAAATCCACCAATCTAATTCACGTAGTCGATCACAAGGTTGTCTAGCCTTGCAATATATCGCACCCCAATCTCACGCAAGTCTGATTATCTACGGCGAACATGAATCACCATGTCAACATTCCCGTAGAATAATCGTCCTTATCGGGACGTAACTTCTTGCGTTGCATCTAGACTTGCTCATTTTCGATACGCGGATTGGGTCTACTCAATCCTCAAGTCTTCTCATTCTTCAATCGCGAGTCCTAACAATCCTCGAATTCACCTTCGCTTCAAACCACAAGTCGAAGCAATCAAAATTGCCATGTCATGATATTTTGAGTTCGACCATTCCTGCTGGACATGAATCACCATGCCAATGCTCACGCGGAATGATCATCCCAAATTCGATGTGATGTATGTACGAGGCTGGAGTTGCGCCCGTGCAAGACAAGATCGTTGTCGTTGTGGTTATCACCGAACAATCAAGTCACTTTCCTTCCTCATTCCAAACATTCTTTTTCCAACATAACATCCTTCAAAACAATAACTTCTAACACGATCATCATTCATCGAATCAGAATACTCTCGAGTTATCGTACATCGATCTTTGATACGCCTCAATACCATCGATGATGTACATAACCTGACGATCTTCCTTTTACAACGAATTCCAAGTCGTGCAACTTAATTTCCTCAATTCACATTGTCGCGTGCTAACTCTTCATCGAGCAACATCAATTTCAATTCCTTAGTCATTCTCGTATCTTCAAATCAACGTTTCCAGACCGTGCTATTCCCGATCTCGTCCATAAGTAATTCACCTTAACTCAAGTTTCAATCCATTCAACTAAATTCAAAATCGTATGCACGATCTTCTATGTTTCCTCGACCAAGACCTCCATTTGTTTCATGATTCGCACTACGCATTCTTAATTCATTCGAACGATATGTCGTTTGAGACTATCGAAATCAAAACCAACTAAGCGTTACTCGTTCTAAGGCTTTGTACGATATCGTCGCTTGCCGACATACTCGCTCTATCCGTAAATTCTTTAGTCTTGCTCGAATAATTTCTTTGTCGTCCATACACCACTCACGGTTCGAGCCACTCGATTGGTCGTTGACACTCATTCTTATTCTTTTTCGAAGCTATCACATACACCACTCGGGGTCAAGTCATTCTATAAATTCTCAAATGATCATTCGATTCTCAATCGATGTGTTCAATCGCACGTTCGCCCATTCCTCAAAGTTTAAGAACCACTTTTCGTGTTCGCTTTAGCGTTGGTCAAGTAGCGTCTCTATCAACATACGTTCTAAGTCTCACTTATTCTCGTCCGAGCGATAGTCGGTCGCGCTCGCTAACTTGTTTGCACCAAGAGGTCTAGGTGCGCGATACTCCGCACAACTTAGCCAAAAGGCTGCGTGCATAACCATCCCGTTCAAACTATACTTCGGTCTGGTGTACTCGTTCGCCATTGTCAGCGTAAGGTTATTCAAGCACGCCTTGCATTTGCTAACTTTTAGCATTTTTGTTTTCTTTCGACTGAAGTCCGTCATGGTTTGGCACAGAGGCCTGCGCCTATCGATCCCGTCCAACCGAGTACTCGTACGAGCTTTTGAAAATATTAGACTTATTGTATGGAACATCCCAAGGCACAACGAGAGAGAGCGTACACTTATTCTATTTTCAAAACGAGCTTTCAAAACTGAGAGAATCGAAATGAAGTCCAAGGACGTAAAGCCGTGCTCTGATACCAATCTGTCATGCCCCGCTCCCGTAGGAGCGATCGTCCTCGCTAAGGCGTAATGCCGTACGGGCCTAGGTTGCGCCCGTACAAGGCTAAGTCCAGAAACGACCGATTTGAGCTAGGCCACAGAGTCGCACAGAGTGTCCCCATTTGCAGCGAAAAGTAAATGAACACAAATTGAAGCGAATTCAAACTCTTTATTGATATTCAAGAAGTTTACAAGCGGCGCTAGGCCGAGTTTACAAGTCGCTCAAGCTCTCTCTCTCTGAAACATAAAAGGCGTGCCAAGTGGCTTACAAGATGGAATGATTCATGGTGATGTTTCGATACATTATGTCCTATATAGGGTGCTTCAGCTTCTTGTAACGTTCTAAGGCCCCAGAGTTGGCTCTGCGCCTTAGCACGTTCGATGGAAGCTCCGCACCCGCCGGCGTCTCCTGTATCCTGCAAGCAGACTGTGGGGTTATCAGTACATTGTTATGCACTGGTGGGGAGGCTAGCTCGCCCACAATGCTATCATTACCAAACACGTTCGATTTACTTTTGTGCACCGTCTATTATTCATTGTTTTTCTAATCTTGCCTTAGGATCAGTTTCATGCATATTTCATAACCTATCTCGTGTTGCTAAATTCAATGTGTTGCATGAAAATACATGCACGACTTACCCATACTTACCGTCCGGCCTTTCCTGTCCAAAGTAAACCAAGTTAGTCAACAATTCATAGAAAATAACTTAACGTGATTCATTTGAACTTTTAATGTCAAGGGCGTGTCCCTGCCTCGGGTCCTAGCACGTCATAGGCGTATTTTCTAACTCCTTTGCCGAAGTACTCTCGATTATCTGGTTTGTTATATTCAAGCATGTTCAGAAGGCAATTCATTTAGTTAACTTAGACTACTTTGGTTTCAATGCAAGGACTTGCACGTGGATTGCCACCAGCAAAGCCTACTTAATCTATATGCATCGGTCGCTAGCATCACAAGCCAATTTGGACATGTCTTCTCCTTGGTAACTTGTCACCTATTATGGCGTGCGGCTTGGTATACCCTGATAGTCTTTTGAAATACCCGGCCTTACCGTCCCCTGGTGGCCAAGTCCGCACTCAGGCCTGTACAGTAAGCCAAATTTTGATTTCCGTCTGGACCGACACGTCCTTCACACTTTGACCATGTCGCTGGAAATACCCTTATTTCTCCTCTCTCCCATATACGGTGGAGGTATCCACGACCATTTCGTTTTATTTGTCATTTTAACTTAACGGCTGTCTCTGCGCCGTAGGCTAACCCTTAGCCTTAATGCGTTATCGACCAGGTTGGCGTCCGTGCAGCGCGGGTAGCAAGCCCCGTTGCACGTGCCCGTCACACCTGTCTCTAACCATTCTTTCCTTCTTATCTTTCATTCTTTCTTTCTTTCTTTCACTTGTTCGTTCGTTCATTGATTCATTCATTCATTCATTTATTCGTTGATTTATTTATTTATTATGCAACTTCCCATGCGGGAGTCGCCTTGGCGACCCATTGGTCCCATAGTCTTTCAATGTTGCTATACTCTACTCGGAACGGCTATGTCGATAGTCTTCCATTTTATTATTGTAAACCATTCATTGTTTCATTGTTGAACGCATAAGGACCTCGAAATGTAAGCTCGTGCCTTAGCACGAGCGCGGAGTGCGGCACGAGAGTTCTCACATTTTCTATGTTCTTTTCCATATTCTATACAAGCATACAAGATGGGATTATTCCCTTAGCTTGGTGCGTTGAGTCATTTATTAGCATGCGCTGTGTTATCGCCTAGCGATTCTAGCATTAGTGTCCGTATTGTTATGTGTCTAGGCTAAGCAAAGACGGGTTCATCGGAGCCACCCACCTTAGCGATGTTCGCATCGGCCGAGCGATACTCTGAGCGCGCCTTTGAAAGTCTAAGTTTGGATTCATCTTGACGGGCCAATGTAAGCCTTGCATCGATTCTTCATCAGGTCGATGCCAACTCTTCGGGTCGACGGCTCGTTTGATTCGTTGCACTTGCCGTTTGAATCGACATTCCGCTAGGGCGGAGCGGGTCATTACACAAGACAGGAATATGAAACTGTAGTACATGAAAAACGATAAACTATAGTACCAGATCCAGAAACAATGAACTAGACTATCAGTTTAACATGCATTTGAAATAACTATCAGAGTATGTGACCGGCTGGGTAAACAATAAACAATGAGCAAATGAATAATGGTACGGCTTAGAGTCCCACGTGCACGATATGAGACCTAAGCTATTAGTCAATGCCTAGCTAAAATAGGATTGGTCACATATCTGTAGTATTTCCCCACCCCAATATACAAGTAAAGAACAATGAACTATGAACAATGAACGGTGAACTATGAACAATGAACAGTCGTGTGTACAACGTGTCAATATGAGAACATGAAGTAAGACAGAAATACAGAGTAAAGGGATCGAGTCGGTGTACTTGCCTTGCTCTTCAAACCAATGAGTCTCAATTGTCCACCTAGAATTTAGAACAAGTTAGTTAGGAATTAAAATAAGACATTTAGCTAACTAACTATTTCTAACCATAACTTGCTAGCCATCAACCCTAGCTAGTTATATTTGCATATAACAATATTCAAGAAGATTACATACTATATTTAAAATCTTTAGGGTAATATTAAAATTCATTTAACAAAAGAGAATAAACTAGCAAAGTAACTGACTGACCTATATATAATACTAACTTTTCTTAAGACTAACAATACTAATGATCAAATGTGTAGATAATGTTAGCAGGAAAATAATATTAAATAACTAGAACTTGAAAATGACATTAGAAGAATAGCTTTTGTTAACCTTTACATATTGCTAAAAATATATATATTAGTTAGCAAGAAATAATCTAGTAAAACAATACTATTATTATTTATCTATTTATTTTGAAATATACATTTTGATACACTAGAATATCTGTAACTAAAATATGATAATAATAGCCTCAGAAAATATATTCTAGTTTAGCCACAAATATTAATATTTTGAAAGTACATTAAGGTAACTCCATTTCAAGTTAACATGTAATATAGGAGAAATAATATATTTTCTAAATTATTATAAAACACTTGTTCATGAATATAACATTATAGTTTTATATTAAAATTGTCTATACAAAAGACATATACACAATATTATATTAAGGAAAATGGGACTAAAACCCCGAATCTGGGAGTGAGCAGCAGACACAACTAAACCCAGTAGAAGTTCCAACACCTAAACTCAAATAAATAATACAAGTTTAGCAACCTATCAACATGCAGCACACCTATCTCAAAAATTAGAAAAGATATACACAAGCCACACCCACATTCACCACTCCAAGAACCTGTTGTTCGAACAAGATTCACTAGCAGCTAACTAACTCGAGCTGTTCTCAAACTGGTGGCTCCCCATGACGTCCATCAGCTAATTCAAACACTCAAACCCAACTTCCCGCCAAACTCATAAAGCTCAGATTGCTCTAGACCACACCAAAACAAGCCCAGACCCATCAAGGATGGCTCTCCCTCATATCCAATCACAACTCAAAAATCAAGCTAAATACACACACAAACTCAATAGAATCTAAATTCCACATAACCTACCTGTGCTCAAACCCAACTGAGCTCAATATTCAGCAATATTAAAAAAACCAAGTACCATAGGCTAGCTAACCTAATATAGCCATTAGGTTAGAATGAAAATCCAATATTTTACAAGTCCAACAGAACTCATCTCAAGAACTTCACAAGGACAAAATTGGTGTCAACAAACGAGTAAGATATAACGGATACAAACTTCTCCCCGCACCCGATTCTTGACACGAATCCTCGTATCAAACTAACTCGAGTCCCTGTTCGACACAGCCTACCATGATATCAGTACTGATACAATAGTCAGCCTCCAATTCGATGTCGATCCTGACACAATTGTGTCAAAAAAAACCACTTCATTAGCGTGCCATAATTCAAGAATCCCTCAATCTACTAAGAATAGTTTTAGAAGTATACTTGAGCTCAACAGGACATAGTCTCCAGTTTCTAGAGTTCGACACACTCGTCTTCATGTCCAGAATGACAAGGCAAGGCTGTCTCAGGCATTTAATCAAATAGATCAAGTGCAAGATCAAGAGCTAATTAGCTAGCTTTTTCCTGATACTGCCAAAATGAAATTGATAACTAAAGAAGATCAACTCACCAAATAAATCTAATACTACACTGTATAGACCAGCTCTTATCAAAATTAATGCATCGATTGCAGATCAAAAGACCGGTAGGACAAAAACAGAGCAGGCGACCCCGATCTTCCCACCAACGATCACTCAGAGAATCCACAAGCGACGATCATTAATTGATCGGACAAAATTGATCTAGAAATATGATAGTCAAGAACAACTGATCAATGATTTGAAATTAAAAAGAGTGATCGATCAAATGATCAGCAGTCGATCACTGATCGAATCTCAGTTCAATCAACCAAGGTTCGTATTGAACCCGGTTACTCTGGTTGATCGATTCAATCATGGTCAAAATACTTCAGAAAAAAAACAAATCAATCAAGAAGACAAAGAAGAACAGAGGAGACAGTTACCGAGAAATCGGAATGAAGTCGTAGGTCAAGGAGTCCTCCTAGTCACCGACGTCGGGGAAGGTCATCGCCATGGCCGAATCGGGGTGTACTGCCGTGCGCCGAATCTCAACTCTTCGGATCGGAAGTTGCTGTCGAGGAAGTCCTCCTCCCAGTCACGGTGGTCAACGCCGCCTAACTGCGATGGAGGAGACGCCGCCCGCTGGAGATATGGTCGTCGAGAACCGTTGGTCGACGGAGAGAGCCGACCTAACCGCCGTGGTGGTAGAAGTGCCACGCCACCATCGTCGTCGCCATATAGTCCGCCGACCGCCGGAGGAAATTTGGGTTCGGTTCCTGGAATTTGGGGGAAAGCTTTGAGAGCTCCTCTCAATTCCTGAGAAGAATGGAGCAGAGAATAATAATTCTCTCTCCTCCAAGAGTTTAAATAGTAAAGAAAGAGGAATAGGTAGATTTACATCTGAGCCCAAGAAAATTTGTTATTTGCACAATTAACCCAAAAGTGGTTAGGAAGTTTGTTAGGAAACTTGGAAAGGGTTGTTACAAATGGAGGGAAATCTAAAAATTTCAAATTATTATAACCAACATTCCTATGACAAATCCAAAGTAAATTGGGCCCATCATCAAACCCAATTAATTGTTTGGCTAGAGAAAATAGAAGATGCAATCTATAACCTATAATAAGAACATACTAGAATTAAAGGAAAATCATCAATCCCTAATCAAAAGTTAACCAAAAATTCATTCACATAAAATATGCCAACCTAATTTTTGAAAATAACTTTCTCAGAATAATAATTATTCTCAAAATTTTAAAATATTTGGAAAGTAGTGTAATTTATAAATTTCGGGAAAGCGGGGTTACAAATCTTCCCCCCTTAGAAAAATTTCATCCTCGAAATTTCTGGGGCACGATTAAATACAATTAAGAATATAACCAACACGAAAACTTGAAAATGATTTAAATTTATTAAACATAAAATTTGAATTTTTGGTACAACTAGAAAAATCAAGATGATCTAGAAGAGATCAAAGCTTAAAATCTAGGCATGGTAGAGTAATAAAAATGATTTGTCATAAATAAATTCTAAATATGATAAAATTTAGGCATAGTAAAATAACAACAAAATGATATTATCATAATTAAATTCTATCATAAAATTATGACTTAAAACTCAAATCAATTAAATATGAGATTTAGTACACAACTATAAATGCTAATAAATTTTTTTGAAAATTTAGCTATCAAAATATGGAACCATTAGCAAATTACATACAATACACTAAAGTCAATCTATGGGAGAGATTGGGCTAACAGATATCGAAAGAAGGTCCCAATAAAATTTCTAAAATAAATCAAGAGAAAAATAGAATCAATTGCTGAGATTTCCTATAAGATCAAGATAATTTTCTGATAAAATTATCAATGGCGATAAGAGATCAAACATGATATATAACACGGATATAATCTCAATCGTATCCGAAAACTATTCATATTCGAAATCACTTTGCCTAGAGTTCCTGCCTCGCCAGTGTAGTGTACATCTGACTGCAATGAACCTTTTGGCTCAATGACTCAAATAATAATAAATTATTGAATATTTTCTATCAACTTTATCCATGTTATCGGAACAACTTAAGAGATCAAAATTTTTATGGTTTTTAGGACAGTCTCAATAATATCCGAGAACCTATGAATACATGGAATTACTTTGACTTGGAGCTCCAGCCTCGCTAGTGCGCAACTGACTGCAGTGAACCCGCGGTCTCCATAACCCAGATAAATGACTGCAGTGCGCATCTGCCACGTCATGGTAGGTCGTCAAATACTCTCTCAACATTATCCATAGGAATTTCAAAGGAGCTACTGAAAATTTAACGAAATCATGATGAAAAGTGAAGTTATCTGTTCTCAAGGGAATACTGAGTTTTATTAGATACCAAGAAATAAACAGTAGGATAAGGAGTCCACAGAAGCAAAACTTAAAATAGGAAACAATGACTCAAATTACAACAAGAAAGTTTTTAGAAAATATATATATTAAGAGAAAATCTAATGAAAGCTTAAATATTATAAATCAAATATTTATACTAGCAAAATATATTAGATAAATAATCTCAGAAGCCTCGAGCGCAGGGAATTCGATATCCTCAATGTTGCGTGTCTGAGCCACTCTGAAAAATAGAAAACAGGTAAGATATGGCCTAACTATAGGATAGTAAACAAACTTTAGTAAAACTATACCCATAACTGTTTCCCACGGATCCTATGCTGTGATGAGTTTCCTTAGTCTAACAGGTTCCCCAATAGCACTTTATAGCCTAAGTGCCATTAGGACTGACCTGCATGGGCCACCACTAAAAATATGTCACGACCCGCTCCCGAATAATCGGACACAAGTCGGACATGCCCAGCCTTCGTCGATGGACACGACAAAGTAAGCTGTTTAATTCTAAAGAAAACTTCCAGTTACAAGATACATAAAACAACATAGCTTCTATACACGTTCCCAGAAAAGATCTGCACAATCTATCAAGTCAAATACAATATCATCTGGAGACAAATTCGGTAACCAGAATAAAATAATACAATCCGGAAATCCTCAATGAAATATACATGATACAACTCTAATAAACTAGAAAAGATCTAACCTAGGGCACTGCAACTCTCAGTCCATCCTGAAACACAACTCCACCATCTTCGGGCTCTGACCCACAAAGATGGAATCAACATCCTCAAGCATACCTGCAATGTATCCTGTCAGGAAAAGAGCAAAGTACAACCCCGACAAGAAGCACTAAATAATGTAAACTGAAATGCATGAGAAAGAATCACAATATGAACTATGGTACAAGACAGGAATATGAAACTATAGTACATGAAAAATGATGAACTATAGTACCAGATCCAAAAATAATGAACTAGACTATCAGTGTAACATGCATTTGAAATAACTATCAAAGTATGTGACCGGCTGGGTAAACAATGAACAATGAGCACATGAATAATGTACGACTTAGAGTCCCACGTGCACGGTGTGAGACCTAAGCTATTAGTCAAGGCCTAGCTCAAATAGGATTGGTCACATATCTGTAGTATTTTCCCACCCCAATATACAAGTAGAAAATAATGAACTATGAACAATGAACGGTGAACAATGAACAATGAACAGTCGTGTATACAACATATCAATATGAGAACATAAAGCAAGACAGAAATACAGAGTAAAGGGATCGAGTCGGTGTACTTGCCTTGCTCTTCAAACTAATGAGTCTCAACTGTCCACCTAGAATTTAGTATAAGTTGGTTAGGAATTAAAATAAGACATTTAGCTAACTAACTATTTCTAACCATAACTTGCTAGCCATCAACCCTAGCTAGTTATATTTGCCTATAACAATATGCAAGAAGATTACATACTATATTTAAAATCTTTAGGGTAATATTAAAATTCATTTAACAAAAGAGAATAAACTAGCAAAGTAACTGACTGACCTATATATAATACTAACTTTTCTTAAGACTAACAATACTAATGATCAAATGTATAGATAATGTTAGCAGGAAAATAATATTAAATAACTAGAACTTGAAAATGACATTAGAAGAATAGCTTTTGTTAACCTTTACGTATTGCTAAAAATATATACATTAGTTAGCAAGAAATAATCTAGTAAAACAATATTATTATTATTTATCTATTTATTTTGAAATATACATTTTGATACACTAGAATATCTGTAACCAAAATATGATAATAATAGCCTCAGAAAATATATTCTAGTTTAGCCACAAATATTAATATTTTGAAAGTACATTAAGGTAACTCCATTTTAAGGTAACATGTAATATAGGAGAAATAATATATTTTCTAAACTATTATAAAACACTTGTTCATGAATATACCATTATAGTTTTATATTAAAATTGTCTATACAAAAGACATATACACAATATTATATTAAGGAAAATGGGACTAAAACCCTGAATCTGGGAGTGAGCAGCAGACACAACTAAACCCAGTAGAAGTTCCAACACCTAAACTTAAATAAATATTACAAGTTTAGCAACCTATCAACATGCAGCACACCTATCTCAAAAATTAGAAAAGATATACACAAGCCACACCCACATTCACCACTCCAAGAACTTGCTGTTCGAACAAGATTCACTAGCAGCTAACTAACTCGAGCTGTTCTCAAACTGGTGGCTCCCCACGACGTCCATCAGCTAATTCAAACACTCAAACCCAACTTCCCGCCAAACTCATAAAGCTCAGATTGCTCTAGACCACACCAAAACAAGCCCAGACCCATCAAGGATTGCTCTCCATCATATCCAATCACAACTCAAAAATCAAGCTAAATACACACACAAACTCAATAAAATCTAAATTCCACATAACCTACCTGTGCTCAAACCCAACTGAGCTCAATATTCAGCAATATTAAAAAAAACCAAGTACCATAGGCTAGCTAACCTAATATAGCCGTTAGGTTAAAATGAAAATCCAATATTTTATAAGTCCAACAGAACTCATCTCAAGAACTTCATAAGGACAAAATTGGTGTCAACAAACGAGTAAGATATAACGGATACAAACTTCTCCCCGCACCCGATTCTTGACACGAATCCTCGTGTCAAACTAACTTGAGTCCCTGCTCTACATAGCCCACCATGATATCAGTACTGATACAATAGTCAGCCTCCAATTCGATGTCTATCTTGACACAATTGTGTCAAAAAAACCAGTTCATTAGCGTGCCATAATTCAAGAATCCCTCAATCTACTGAGAATGGTTTTAGAAGTATACTTGAGCTCAACAGGACGTAGTCTCCAGTTTCTAGAGTCCGACACACTCATCTTCCTGTCCAGAATGACAAGGCAAGGCTGTCTCAGGCATTTAATCAAATAGATCAAGTGCAAGATCAAGAGCTAATAGCTAGCTTCTTTCTGATATGCTAAAACGAAATTGATAACTGGAGAAGATCAACTCACCGAATAAATCCAATACCATACTGTATAGACCAGCTCCACTCGAGTTATCAAAATTAATGCATCGATTGCAAATCAAAGGACCAGTAGGACAAAAACAGAGCAGGCGACCCCGATCTTCCCACCAACGACCACTCAGAGAATCCACAAGCGACGATCATTAATTGATCGGACAAAACTGATCTAGAAATATGATAGTCAAGAACAACCAATCAATGATTCAAAATTAAAAAGTGTGGTCGATCAAGTGATCAGCGGTCGATCACTGATCGAATCTCAGTTCAATCAACCAAGGTTCGAATTGAACCCGGTTACTCTGGTTGATCGATTCAATCATGGTCGAAATACTTCAGAAAAAAAATCAATCAAGAAGACAAAGAAGAACAGATGAGACACTTAACGAGAGATCGGAATGAAGGGTCGGTCAAGGAGTCCTCCTAGTCACCGACTTCGGGGAAGGTCATCGCCATGGCGGAATCGGGGTGTACTGCCGTGCGCCGAATCTCAACTCTTCGGATTGAAAGTTGTTGTCGAGGAAGTCCTCCTCCCAGTCACGGTGGTCAACGCCGCCTAACTGCGATGGAGGAGACGCCGCCCGCTGGAGATATGGTCGTCGAGAACCGTTGGTCGACGGAGAGAGCCGACCTAACCGCCGTGGTGGTAGAAGTGCCACGCCACCATCGTCGTCGCCATATAGTCCGCCGACCGCCGGAGGAAATTTGGGTTCGGTTCCTGGAATTTGGGGGAAAGCTTTGAGAGCTCCTCTCAATTCCTGAGAAGAATGGAGCAGAGAATAATAATTCTCTCTCCTCCAAGAGTTTAAATAGTAAAGAAAGAGGAATAGGTAGATTTACATCTGAGCCCAAAAAAATTTATTATTTGCACAATTAACCCAAAAGTGGTTAGGAAGTTTGTTAGAAAACTTGGAAAGGGTTGTTACAAATAGGGGGAAATCTAATAAAATTTCAAATTATTATAACCAACATTCCTATGACAAACCCAAAGTAAATTGGGCCCATCATCAAACCCAATTATTTGTTTGGCTAGAGAAAATAGAAGATGCAATATATAACCTATAATAAGAACATACTAGAATTAAAGGAATATCATTAATCCCTAATCAAAAGTTAACCAAAAATTTATTCACATAAAATATGCCAACCTAATTTTTGAAAATAACTTTCTCAGAATAATAATTATTCTCAAAGTTTTAAAATATCAGGAAAGTAGTATAATTTATAAATTCTGGGAAAGCGGGGTTATAAGCAAGCCATACAATTTATGTGAATAAGCGGCCAATCAAATGTCTAAGGCTGTCTAGGTGGAGGTTGGGTTACCCCAACAATGCAATATAGGAAACGTCAGATTGTGCCAATCTAGCAAGCTAACGGGGCCAAGTATATCAAAACTAGATGAGCACCGGTCCCTCGTAAGACCACCGGGCTTTTTATGTCACCACCGGTCCCTCGTAAGGCCACCGCACCGAGCATGCCATATATATGGTAAGTAAAGTAGTCGGATACTGCCATCCTCTAATGTAGACGGTAACAATATCCGTAGCGGCCAGCCTGCACTCCATGGCTAGATGTCTGGGAAGCGGCTAGTACTACACGATCTCGAGATTTCGTTCCCTTCCAATGCTTCTGCCAGTTTAAGTTGCTTAGATTATCCATACATTTATCCGAAATCACATGCCGTGGTCACATGATCATCCACCTAGATATCATACCTTAGTTCGAGAATGCTAAATAAGAATCAACCTCGGTACCTATAGTCCCAGTTTTGATCCATCCTTAGTATTATGCAACAAGCAAGCAAGCAATCATGTCCACGCTAATACTATAGGCCAACTACCAGATACCCGTGCATGTAATCATATAATATAGCTAGAATATCAAGATGGCATCGCAATGCCATATAATCATGGAAGTAGCACCTCAAGTGCCAGTAGACAAGGAGCACCGCAGTGCAAAATCAGGGCCAGTACCTCAAAGGGTAAGCTGGACTTATAGTACGGATACAAGTAGTCATATCGGGGACAAGGTCAAATCTGTCAGTCATATGAAATCATCTGCCCACATCGTGGCATGGATATCAGGTCAAGTACAAGATCAGAATCTCTACTATAATATCCCATCAAGTATACAAGGGAGCCTGCAGCTTTAATCATCAAGTCGGTCTATCCACCGGATCAATCTATTAGGAGTCTTCCATCCACGATGGAGTGAATATCACGTCAAGAAAGACAATCACCAAATACCAAGCTCATCACTATAAACAATGCTAGGCCCTCTGGCTCACAAGAATCCTATGAATCAATGATCATAAGCTATCAGCAAACAAGTCTCACCACTACTAAGATATAGCAACAAACTAAGTTTTGGGCGCTTGGGAAGTCGAATAAAAATTATATAATACCCTCGATATTCTTCTCGTTTCGTAAAATATTCGCGATCATCAAAATCCAAGAATCCCAATCATGTCTGATCGAATTAGAACATCATCAAAAGAAATAACAACACTATTCAAGAATCCACGCGAGTCTATCAATCAATATCTCGAGATCATACTCTCCATAATACTCAATCCTCAGATATATCCAAAAAATTACGAATCCCGATACATAGGACAACTATCAGTCCTAACTGGCTAAACTATGATAACTCCTAGAAAGAATAGTCGGGGGAACAAGAGTCTATAATTATGTCGCCAAAAAATGGCAAGGATTGCAAGAACCACTCTGAAGCAGATCCACAATCCTTAAACCAAACAAGAACCAGGATTGTAGACCGTCTTTCGAGTGGAACCGCGCTCCTTACGCTATCCGACGGATAAGACAGGTCAAGAGCTAGGCGACTAGTCTAGTCGTGAGTCTACCTAGCAAGTACTGGAATCAGGCCACTATATCCAATATAAATAATCACGGGTCTAGATCAGCAAACCAAAGGAATGGTTCTGCCTAATTCTTCGAACCAAATTCTCGATCGGGAATTCTGGAAAAATTCGACAGACTCTCCTCTGTATTCTGGACGGGAGCTCCCAGCAAATTGGGGCTAAATCCACTCGGCACAGCCTACCGCAGAATCACAGACTGAGAATACTAAGTCTCAGCTTCCAGCAATACTAAGATGCATACTAGGACGCAAGCCATAGCCGAGAACACTAAGTCTCGGCCTCCAGCAGCGCTACGATGCGTACTGGGCGCCAAGCCAACACATTCAACAAGAACCGCCACACAGGGCGCATCACGGACCCACAGTCCTATCCAAGCCACAAACACAGTCACAAAAATAGCTAGCCAAAGCCGTCACCCGATCGCGAGTCGGACACGAGGCATATGGGGACAATCCATACTCGTGAGTCATGCTCGTGTCCTCGGAGGTGTGGATGACCCGTCCGAGTTGTTCGATACGGTCGTAGACCGATATCGAACCAAGCTATGCTAGGTTATCATCATGGTAGTTCTACTGCTAAGCTGTCAAGAAGCAAGGGATACTTGCCTAGAGGGCTCGGCTAGGTAAGCAAGTCTTCGGCGATCGTGATCCATGGTAGCACGTCCATCGAGGTCCTCAGAACGCATAATAAACAATTATTGGAATTAAATAATAAAATAATAATAGAAATCACGATGGATGGCAGGAGGCTATATCGTGTAGGTCCCGCAAGCAGTACAAGAATCTGGCACAGAAACTGAGGTACGCGGATCGACACGGACATGTAAACCAAGATGCATACGTATATCGAGACACGCACGAGAATCGAGATGACTTAAAGATCGAGATGAACATGAGACATAGCGTGCACGTAAATCGAGACGTACACGTAGATCGAGAGATCACGAATATCAGAATGGCACACGAATCAATACGACACACAAATCGAGGCAGGTACGCAAATCAAGACGGCACAATATCTAAAGTGGCATGCAAACCAATGTGGCACGCAAAATGGTGCATACAAGCAAACCGAGGCGGTATAAGACATAATGTGACATACAAATCAATACGGTACGCAAATCGGTGTGTGCACGTAAATTAATACAGCACAGGTCATGAAGTAGGCACAAAGGCCAAGGTACGAAAACCGAGGTAACATGTAAATCGAGTTGGCACGGTGCCCGAGGCAACACGGGGCTCGAGGTGTCCCGCTGCCCAAGGCAGCACATGGATCGAGGCGCATGCAAAATGAGGCACACACAAAATGATGCACATGCTAACCGATGACGACACAAAGCACGAGGGACACACCAATCGAAGGTGCGCTGCTCGAGACAGCACTCTATACGAGGCTACACGCAGATCAGGACATGCAACCCGAGGAAAGACACGGAACACGAGGGCTCACTGCCCGAGAAGCACACAGGCCAAGGGTGGCTCACTGCTCGAGCAGCGCGTGGCCCTAGGGCATTCCGTTGCTCGAGGTGGCGCTGACCTCGAGGTATGACAGCTGCTCGCCGAAGATGAGAGAAGAGAAGGGTGGAGGAGCTCACGGGAAAGCTCGGCCAGGTAGGGGACTCGCGACGGCGCAGCTCCGAGAAGAGGGAGCAGAGGGGATGGTCGTGGGGGCGTCGAGCTCAGGTGGAGGATAGGGCAGTAGTGGCGGTTGTCTGTGCCACGACAAAAAAAAAGAGGAAAAGGGGGCGGAGGCCGTGGTGGTCGCCGGAGGCACCAGGAAAAGGGGAAGTATTGGTGGAGGCGGCGGGCTGGGACGCAGCGGCAACGGTAGCTGGAGGCGTCGGGATGAGCAGGAGAGAGAGATAGAGAGCTGAGAGTGGGAAGAGTGAGGGGAGAAGGAGCTCGAGGGAGGGGCTGAGTGAGCGGTAGAGAGGAAAGCATGGGAGAGAGAAAGTGTCGAGAGGGGTTCTCCAACAAGTGAGAGGGGAGAGAGAGCAAGAAGGAGACACTATAGAAGTTCAAAATCTCCTCAAGGATATATGCTTCATAAATAGAACCCTCCACCCGTGCCTTATTTTTCACCTTCCTCATGGACAAGATGAATCGACAAATGCTCCATTGAGTCAAAGAATGCAGGAGGAAAAACTTTCTCAAGTTTACAAAGTGTTACCACAATGTCCTTCTCTTGCTTCTCTAAATGATCGACGAGCAATTTGCTAGAACAAAGATCTCTGAAGAATATGCTAAGCTCTGTTAATGGATCCCAGACTACCGATGGTAATAATTTCCAAAATGCAACGGGAATTAACCTCTCCATGAATACGTGGCAATCGTGGCTCTTTATTCCAGTCAGTTTATACTCCTTTATGTCGACACATCTTCTTAGATTGGAGACGTATCCATCCAAAATTTTTAAGTCCTAGATCCATCTACAAAGTCTCACTTTGTCCTCCTTGTCCAGAGAGTAGATTGCCTTAGGCCGCAAATTCTTCCCCTTTCCGTTGTCTATCATGTGCAATGTAGGGCATCTGCATATTTCGTCTAAGTCCAACCTGGCCTTCTGATTGTCTTTTGTCTTTCCCTTGACATCTATTACAGTATTAATTATGTTATCAAACACGTTCTTCTCGATATGTATGACGTCAAGGTTATGTCTAATCAGATTTGTGCTCCAATATGGCAGATCACAAAATATACTCCTTTTGGTCCAGTTATGATCTTCGCCAAATCCCTCGCAACGGCTGCTCGTTGTAGGATCTTTACTAGCACTTGGAATTTCTTTTACTTGCTCCCATGTGTCCTCTCCGGACCACATTGGCGGTGGATCGTCCTTCTCCATAGCACCGGCACGGAAAGCAGTTATTTTCCTACGGTACGGATGGTCTTTCGACAAGAACTGTCAGTGACAATCAAAGAAGCATGGCTTTTCTCCGTGTCTCAAATGAAAAAGCTTAGTACGGTCCATACAATACGGACATGAAAGCCGACTATGAGTGCTCCATCCAGATAACATTCCATAAGCCGAAAAGTCGCTGATTGTCCATATTAGCGCTGCCCGTATCTGAAATTTTTGTTTTTTTGAAGCATCATACGTGTACGCCCCTGTTTCCCATAGCTGCTTTAGCTCATCTATCAACGGCTATAAGTACACGTCGATGTTCCTCTTCAGGTTGTTCGGACCGGGGATGATAATAGTTAAGAACATGTAAGGTGTCTTCATGCACATCCAAGGCGGTAGGTTATACGGAGTGAGGATTACTGGCCAGCATAAATATTGGGAGCCTGAAAGTCCAAATAGGGTAAAACCATCAGAGCAGAGCCCCAACCTTATATTACGTTCATCAGAAGAAAAATTAGGATATGCTCGATCGAAGTGCTTCCACGCTTCTCCATCAAATGGGTGATCCAACACTCTTTTAGTCTGTTGTCGCTTGTGCCAACTCATATTTTTGACAGTCTCTTTCACCATGAACAACCTCTATAATCGCGACGTCAACGGCAAGTAGTTCATTGAAGCAGTCGGTCTTCTAGACTTGCCTGCAGCAGTTGGCTTGTAGCGATCAGCCCCACAGAATCCGCATACTTCTGTATCTTTGTCATCTTTGTAGTAAAGCATGCATCCGTTCTGACAGCAATCGATCTTCTCGTATCCCATCCAGAGGGATCTCACCATCCTCTTAGAGCGGTAGAAGTCTTTCGGTAACTTGGTACCCACCGTCAAGATATCTGTAATCAACTCGAGTACTCTATTGTAGCATTCTTACGACATGTTAAAGTCAGACTTTATGCTCAAGAGCCGAGTGTTCACCTCTAAGGATGAATGGTCCTCACAACCAGGGTACAAAGGAATCCTTGCATTCTCCAGCAACTCTATAAACTTTGCCGCATCGGCATTCGGTGCCTCTTCAGCTGCATTACGATTGTATGGATCAAAACTAGGCCCCGCAGCGTCGAAGACCATGTTCACGTACTCGTTTTTGACACCAGTTCTGTTGTGGACATTCGTATAAGGCTCCACATAAGGCTCCATATAAGGTTGGGCTTGGAATACTAAAGGTACAAGCTCTCCGTGTACGGTCCACTGGTAGTAATTCGGAAGGAAACCCTTTGTGTATAAGTGATACGTCACATCCAGTTCTGGTTGAAACTTCATGTTCCGACATTTTGCACACGGACACTTAATGTCCATGCCATCCAGGGATTGAGGAAACGCCTTCGCGAATTGGACTACTACAAAAATCGTTAACAATGACACTTTATAGATGACGACTATTTAAAAATGTCATTATTGATATTTTTAATGTCAGCTTATTATACGATTGTCATTAATAATTTTATCAATGACATTAAAAAATAATAATGTCACGGTAAGTACTATAAGATGGCAATAACAAAAACATGGGTCATGAAAATAATTATAGATGTCATCTTTTGTGTTGTGAATAAAAAAATGTGTGACTAACAATGTCATAGTGATAGTAAGAGTCATATCTAGTTTAAACAATGACAAAGACATGTGGTGTGTCATCTCTAACATTTTTTTCTTCTTTTATTAAAATGATGGTGATGAAGTATACAATAATCAATTTTCCTTCTTCTTTTTTCCTTCATTTTATTCCAATCTCCCCTCAATCCTAACCCTAATTTCTACGACCCCCACACCCAGGGCCCCTACTCCTATCCATCCCCCATGCCTCCCTTCCACCTGCACCAGCACCCATTCCCCCACTACCCCAAGGCCTCGTCCCTCCAAACCCTAACCCTAATCCCCTCCCCAATACAGCCCACGATACCACATAACGGCCCTCCTCCATACCGCATGCCCGTCCCATCTTGATTCTGTGCCTCCATTGCCCTTGCTGCCGCCTGCGGCGGCTGCCGAGACCCTCCACGCCGTGCCCTCCGCCCGCCCGGGTCGGTGGTCGCGAGGCTCGCCAAAGGCAAGATGTCGAGAGGGAGACTGCTCGCAGGCCGTGACAGGGCGGTCCACGACGTGGATGCGAGGCTGACGGGGGAGTCAGCGCCTCCGCAGCTGGAGGTGATGCCGATCGCCAAGTACACTTCAGATCCGAGGCTGGTCCTCGGGAGGCAGATCGTGGTGAACAAGAGCTATTTTTGCTATGGCCAGAAGCTGGAGCGATTAGGGTCCTGAACACAACACGACGCTCAGGTCCCTCTAAGGGGGCATAGTCAGGTGAGAGAACGTCCACAAATCTTTCTTATAATCTCGCGGTCTGGACATATTATTTGATGGACAGGTATTTGTTCTAATTACCATTTAAACATTTATTTCTTGTATAATTTCAAATTATCTTAAGACGTTCTGGTGGACTTGCAGACTCATAGAATCAAAAAGTTTGTTTTACACACAAACTTTCCTGGACATGCAGATTTCAATTCCTATACAAAATGCAACTTTATTATCTATGGTGCTGAGGGTGACTGTTCTGAAATATATGATGTGAGTTAATTTCCTAGAGGAAGCATTCATTTCGGACGTTCTTTATGCAGTTGAAGAACCTATTCAGGCAGGGATTGCTCCTAAAAATTGCATTACACCAGGCACAAAATGGGAACAGGTGAAGGTAAGGGCAATTGTTTTCTCTATACTGGATATCTTTTTCTATTTTGTCTCTATGCGAATTCGAAAACCTATACTTTTTTGTTCCATTCAACCAAATGCAGGACTTGTAAGTTAATGAGTTTCAATGTAACCAGACATCATGAAATTGAAGTGCAATTCTCTCTTGCTTTCAAAAATTCAAGTTTTATATAGTATTTTCCTGCAATCAAACTATATAACTTATTTTTCAAATTTGCTATCATACACTTTACCATCTTATTATTGTCTGGACTCTGGTACTTGCTAATCACTTAATACATTTCTTTCAAATCTTCTGTCTGTTGTTTGCCAAGCCCCAAAACTTGGTGAATGATATTTAATGCTTAACTTATGAAGAGCTAAAATGATTATCATCATAGGATATTCTTGGGGATGGTGGCCGAGCTGCAATTCAAACACAAGGCTCCATGAATAATCCTTTTGGTTCTACTTTTGTTTATGGCTATCAAAATGTTGCTTTTGAGGTGAGAAATTTATCGTTATGATTTTCTGATTTGTAATTCCTATCTAATAGTACAATCTTGTCATTTCTTTATTTGCTATGCTTCAAAAATAAATTTAAACTAATCTTGTCTTCTCATCACCATATAGGGAGAAAGTGAGACAGAGACTGGGCGTGTACCAAGGGGTTTTTCCTGTTTATATGGAATTTCTGATGATGTCGAGGCGATATTTGTTAAGGTTGTCAAATATGATGGCTTCTCTAGTCTTATGCAAATATGAGAGGAGGGATGGCCAAATATCATGGATATTGTTAATGAAGACCATATGTAAAAAATAATGCATTAAGAAAATTTGTATTTGTATTTTATGATTTGAAGTATGTGAGAATGAATAATATTGTTTTACTTCAATGTTCACTTTGACTTTGCATCATTATAAAATGAAATATTTTTGGTTGGTGTTACATAGTATTTTTCTTTAAATAATACAAATTGTATCGGGTACAAAAATTGGTACTGTAAATAATAACGAATATTTAATGATGCATAAAGGTCATCCCTTATAAATAAAGATGACACATAGAAGTCATTATATGTAAATAAAGATGGAGGTCTTGTAGTACCCTCGATAAAAGTCATCTTTTGTAAATATAGATGACACGTATGAGTCATCTTTTGTAAATAACTATGACGTATATAAGTCATCTTTTATAAATAATAATGACGTGTGTTGAGCTGTCATTGTTTTGCCATGATATAAGCCATCTTTTATAAATAACAATGACACATGTAAGTCATCGTTATTAACAATGTCGCATGTAAGTCATCTTTTATAAATAACGATGACGTCTAAATGTCATCTTTATATACAAAGATGACATGTGTAAGATGTCATTGTTGTCTCACGATAAAAGTCATTATTTGAAAGTAAAGATGACATATAGAAGTCATCTTTTATAAATAAAGATGACACACAAGTCATCTTTCGTTGATAAAGATGATGTGCGTCGAGCTGTCTTTGTTTTTTCATGATAAAGATGACGGTAACGTAGATAACGGTCAAACAAATGTCATCAATTATCATTTTTGGCCGTCATTGTTAACCATTTTTGTAGTAGTGAGGAATTGTTCTACTCCGGCGATGTATTCATCTCACACACTGCACCTGTCATCTCGAATGCGGTTGTATATCCACGAACGGTCTTGCAAATACATTGATATAGCCATTTCTAGATATATGCAAATATGAATAAACTTCAAAACTGAAATGAATATACTACATACTATATAGATACATTATACTGCGAGCCCCCTCGGGGACCCACCCGACTAGCAGACCCCTAATCTTAAAACAAGTGATCCAAGAAACTAAATATGTAATCAAGTGATACTATTACCAGACAGACTATATGTTCTGTGTGAGATGCACTGGAGGACATCATTGAGCTATCACGGTATACTCCAGAACTCTGGTAAGGAAACTCTAGTACCTATGATGTATCCGTAGTCCCGATAAGGAAAACTGTGGTAACTATAAAATCTTTGTAGCTCTGGTAATGAGGCAGCGATAACTATAAGGGAAAGTAGCTCATATATACGCCTAGTGAAAAGGAGATGGATCGGACACATGATGCAAGCAGAAGTGAAGGTATGGAAGAATGGTTCTTCATCGATCATGTAGTTGCTTTCTTTGTTCCAAAAAATATACACTGTGAAAAGATGCCAGTTGCTTTCATTATGTCAGTAGGTCCACCCCTAATTGACTGAATAAGCAAAATTGGTTTCAGTATGGGCACACATTTTACATGGGCTAATTTGGATTGCAGTTATGCTATATCCATTTGGAAGCCTAATGCAATGGCCAAACAAGCCACGCTCGAAACATATGCGTCCGAGCAGGTTATCCATACTCAAAATGTTGTTCAAATGGGCCCCCCAAGAGTCATTGGCTGGTTACTTTTGCCTATTATAGCAGAATTGTGCATAGATGACCACTTGCTATGCACAAGAAAAAAATAACAATGATTGTTGCTCTATGTTCATGTTTATTTTTTGTCGGTCCCTTTCTACTTGGAAAACATCCACGAGAGCATCATCCATGTGTCGAGAAAGTTCGGAGAGGACAATATTTCGACTGAGGCTCGTATGAGCCGGTATACCGGTGCTTCAAAATGAGAACCTAAATCGGGCGCTCATGTACTAACATCATATTGCCAGTATATCGATCGTACTGAATTGAGCGAAAGTTACGATTTTGGATCAGGTTTGATCAATTATCGATGGTCCATAGTGCCAGATAATGGAAGAGGATTATATCGTTATCCCTTGACCTTATTGAAAACTACTAAGGCGTAAATTACACATGTCAAACTTTCAAGAAGGGTAAGAAGAAATGAATTCCCTGGTTGATTCGGAAGAGTTCGTTGGAGGAGATCCACATCGGTTCATCTTCGAGTTCTCGTCTTCGACAACTTGTTTTTTTTTATTATAATCTATTCCCACTTATTGGCACTGGATCGAACCCTAACCCTAACCCTCCCTACCAGCCCCCCTCCTCACCTCCAGCAGCCCTCACCCCCCCTCCCGCCCCTCCCTCCAGCCACCCCCCACTCAAGACCCGACCACCTCCCTGCCCCTGCCCCCTTCCTCCACAGTCCCGCACCCCCCAACCACCCCCAGCCCCCCTCCTCACCCCCCAGCCGCCCTCACCCCCCTACCCCTTCCTCCAGCCACCCTCCACTCACCACCCGACCACCCCTAGGCCCCTGCCCCTCCCCACCCTACCGCTCCGCACTCCCCAACCACCCCCGGCCACCCTTTCTCACCTCCAGCCGCCCTCACCCCCCGCCCTTTCCCCCCAGCTACCCCCCACTCACCACCACCCGCATCCCCCTGCCCCTCCCCCCCAGCCCCTCACCCCCCAACCACCCGCACCCCCCCATGCCCCTCCCCCCGAGACACCCGTACCCCACCCCAACCACCCACAACCAAAATAGAGAGAGAGAAAGAGAGAGAGAGATGGGAGGAGTTATATACCGGAGATGGAGGAGAGTTCGCTGCACCGGAGGGGAAAGTTTGCCGCACCGGAGGGGAAAGTAAGGAGAGAGAGTGAGAGAGTGAAAATGGGAAATGAGGGGCAATGAATCCGGGGGGACGGATTTTAATTAAAATTTAGCGACGTTGTTAGGAACGTCGCTAAATTCGTCACTATTAGCGACGTAACGGCAACGTTTTGCGATGAAAACCTCATTTAATTAATATACGTCGCTGGCACGTCATAATTTTTATCGCTAATAGCGACGATTAGCGACGTTTAACATAAACGTCACTAAATTACAAGAATTAGCGACATTTTAACTAACGTCGCTAAATTATGTCGCTAATATAGTAGATTTTAGTAGTGAGATATTGGGGGGAGGGATGCGGCTGAGTGAGGGGAAGTGAGGGATGGGTGGATGAGTGAGGAGAGAGGATGAGAATATGGGTTGGGGTTAAGGTTAGGTATTTGGGAGGGTAGCTAGGTAATTTAATAATAATAATGGTGATAACAATAGCAGTAATTATAACAATGGAACTAAACACCAACTCAAAAATAATAATAAAATAATACAAACCATAAATTAATACGGTAACGATAACCAAAAGTCCAGACCCTACGACGAAGACAAATCCAAGTCCAAAAAATAAATAAAATTTTAAACAAATATGAAATTTGAAAACCACCCAAATACGAAATACGGTCATATACCTATTTTAAAAATAGGGATTTGATAAGAGTTTTCTATACTCTCTTATTAAACATTACTGCGTACCTTGAACTAAGGCTAATGTGGATATAGTACTACCAGTATTCAAGAACTTGGCTACACCTGGATAATAGAAAGATGCCACCTGAACAAGGGGACTAGTGTATTTCCTAGCATGTTGTAAAAGGAGTAATGCCCTGTTGGTACATGTCTATGGGGACAATAATTTAATAACTTCAGTAATCACATGATCCTAATAACAGATCAATGCTATTGGGTTAGGTGGGATTATACAACATAGACATATCATTAGTAGGCATTTCAAGTACTTGAACATAGCACCATATGAGGATATTAAGTGTACGAAAAGGTTGATTAGCAGATTGAAAAAGGAACGCTGACCTAAAAACTCATGCTCAGGTAGTATGTCTTATAGTTTCCAGTTTCTAAAATATGGCTCTACTAGCACTAGTATCTTGTGCATTACAATCTCTGATACTGTATTACCAGATTATCCACTACTGCTATTCATATCGGTCATTAGTTCGACCATATATGGTAAATTGAAACCAAATTACTGCTGCCCATATCCACAGCAGTATGTATCAACTCTTTCGTCTACACTCAGGTGCTCCCATAGTTGTGGTATCATTGATACATATTCCTATAGATTCAAGGTTACAACTCAAAAGAACCATCTTACCTCTAATCTTATTACCTAACTCTAATACTCGATTCCTTGTCCTTAACCATCCTCTGTATTATAAGATTTACATGGTTTGACCAAATAGAGGTACACTGCTCTCCTATGAATCCCCCTCCTAGGCATAAATTCGAATACCCATAGTATGCAACATGAATTCGAGAAGTAAAGAATTGCATACCTATTAGGGTAGTTGCCTGAACTTGAGTGATTCCTCGCTCCTCGTCAATTCCCCCATGCTTCCTTGCGGCAGAAAAGGAACGAGATTCCTTTAGGGTTCAAAGAGGGTAGGGCGGCTGTTGCTCTCCCTATATATGGTGAGACTTGGATTTGATCAAGGGAAGATTTGATAGAGAGAATTTGTGTTTGAAACATATTTGAGTTTTCTCTTGAGGATTTGAGAGTATCTCGATTAGAAGAGAAATCTGAGTGTTTGGCTTTGAGGGTCGGTCTGTTTGAAATGAAATTTAAATTTTATATTTGTGTTGAGGCCCTTAGAGAATTTCGGTTTTTGCAAAAAAAACCTATTCTCTTCCTTGTTTAATCTATCTAGTGTTATTATTAAAGAATTGAATATGTGTCAACAATAAAATAAAAATAAAATATATTTTTTTGGGTTCATGGACGTACATCACTAAACCCCTAGCTGAAGATTGTTTTAACTTTATACGAAGGCAATCAGGAATTTTGGACGTTGAAGTTTTATAATTAAATATTACCTGCTCAAAATTTATAAATTTATAGAAAAAATTTTGGTTATAAGCCGAAAGTGTCCTTCTGACAAAAAGATGAAAAGTCTAAGCGACACGTTGCCAAGTGTCTTCGGACTACCGTTAGTTGGAATCCTGCCCCTACAGCTAACCCAAAATATTCTATATGTTTTGTGTATTTTGGTTAATTAATATTAATTATTTTTCTTCAACACAAGTATTTCTAATTATACTTTACATTAATGTTAAAACCTATATCACAACTTTCCAAATCTGTCCTGACTACCAAGGAACCGACCTCGGGTCGAACTCGGGCCGAACTTGATCCCTAGTAATCAGAACAGAAGCTGGACAGTCGGGTTCCCATCTTTAAATACCCCCTCAAACTTTATCTTTCTCCTTCAAACAGCAGCCAAACCACCCGAAACCCTAAACCTAGCCACCTTATAACTCCCTCTTCCAAGCTTTTCAAGCCCTACAAACTTAGATTCAGAGCTGTCTCGAGTTTTTCTTCCACCATCTCCATTTAATTTTGGTATAACTCTACTCTCCTCTTCGAATTCAAAATTATCTATGGCTCCAAAACTATCTCAATCTTCCAAAAAGAAGAGAAAGGTTGGAGAGGCATCCTCCTCTAATGTCCAAGAGGAAGGATCTTTCTTACTATTTAGTACCGCCATGCCGGATGGTGACTATTTTGATGACTTTATCTTTGTACCATTTGATGCTTGAAATGAGTGGTTCAATGACTTTCATCAACGAAAAATTTGTCCGGGAAGTCCAATTAATTTTAATTTATTTCCCGATCGTATAAATGTCTTTGAACACTTTAGCCTTGAAAATCTAGTTCAATCTAGTTATCCTATTTATTCTAATACAATTCGCATGTTTTATTATAATCTCACGGTCACTAACGACACAGTTAGATTAAAGGCCAGTGGGATTGACATTGAGTTTGATGCCGATGATTTGGCAATTATGCTTCATATTCTCAATGTAGGGGAAGCATTAATGGATATCACCTCTGTTCAATTTCTAGCCCATATGACGTTTGACTCTTTTCGTGATTCGCTATGTGCACCTAATCCACGTCCCAAAGGTAGTCTTCACCCCAAGCACATGAACGACTACTTTTATGACTTGCATCAGATGGTATTTTCTACTATTCTTCCAAAACAAACCTCCATCGATGAGATCACATACTTGGAACTCTCTGCCATTTACCATCTTTACTTCAAAGTGTCTTTTAGTCTTCCCAAGACAATTATCTCTACTATGGAAAAGTGTCGCAAGAAACCTCCACGCTGAGAGTGGGAAGAGTTAAGGGAGAGGGAGCTTGGGGGAGGGGCTGAGTGAGCAGGAGAGAGGAAAGCACGGAAGAGAGAGTGTCGAGAGGGGTTCTCCAGCAAGTTAGAGGGGAGAGAGGGCAAGAAGGAGACACTACAGAAGTTCAAAATCTCCTCAAGGACATATACTTCACAAATAGAACCCTCCACCCGTGCCTTATTTTTTACCTTTCTTTTCAGGTAGTTCAACTGTCGCTCGAACGGGTACATCCAACGATAAGCAACAGGTCCAGCAACAAGAGCCTCATGGACAAGATGAATCGGTAAATGCTCCATTGAGTCGAAGAATGCAGGAGAAAAAACTCTCTCAAGTTTGTAAAGTGTTACCACAATTCCTTCTCTTGCTTCTCTAAACGATCGACGAGAAACTTGCTAGAACAAAAATCTCTGAAGTATATTCTAAGCTCTGTTAATGGATCCCAGACTACCGGCGGTAATAATTCCTAAAATGCAACAGGAATTAACCTCTCCATGAATACGTGACAATCGTGGCTCTTCATTCCGGTCAGTTTACACTCGTTTATGTCGACACATCTTCTTAGATTGGAGACGTATCCGTCCAAAATTTTTAAGTCCTGGATCCATCTACAAAGTCTCACTTTGTCCTCCTTGTCCAGCGAGTAGATTGCCTTAGGCCGCAAATTCTTCCCCTTCCTGTTGTCTATCATGTGTAATGTAGGACGTCTGCATATTTCGGCTAAGTCCAACCTGGCCTTCTAATTGTCTTTTGTCTTTCTCTTGACGTCCATTTCAGTATTAATTATTTTATCAAACACGTTCTTCTCGATATGCATGACGTCAAGGTTATGTCTAATCAGATTTGTGCTCCAATATGGAAGATCCAAAAATATACTCCTTTTGGTCCAGTTATGATCTTCGCCAAATCCTTCGCAACGGCTGCTCGTTGTAGGATCTTCAATAGCACTTGAGATTTATTTTACTTGCTCCCATGTGTCCTCTCCGAAACATATTGGCAGTGGATCGTCCTTCTCCATAGTACCGACACGGAAAGCAGTTCTGTTCCTACGGTACGAATGGTCTTTCGGCAAGAACTATCGGTGACAATCAAAGAAGCATGGCTTTCCTCCATGTCTCAAACGAAAAGCCTTAGTGCTGTCCATGCAATACGGACATGAAAGTCGACCATGAGTGCTCCATCCAGATAACATTCCATAAGCCGAAAAGTCGTTGATTATCCATATTAGTTGTCACGATCCGCTACCCAAATTGTTGGGTCGGGCCGAGTCATGTCCAGCCTACGCTTGGGATAAAATGTAGTAAGATGTTCTAAAGATAACAAGATAAGACTAAAGTGTGCTAACAGTTATATATGTAATAAAGAGTCAAAAATATTCCCAACACAAAAGTCGTCTCATATAAAAATATGTTCCAAGTACAAGTCCATAATGTAAAACCGGATACAGGTCCAGTTATAAAATATGCAGTCTAATACATGACTACTCTCAAAATTCCCAAGTAAATAAATAATTAGAAGAGTTTCCCTGCAGGTACATCCTCGTAAAGTATAGCCTGGTCCTCGGCAGCAACTCCATAATAGGAATCATAAAGCAACTCCTCCTCAGTAACTATACCTACAACGTTATTCTGTCAGGACGGGAGCAAGTACTGATTCTAACAAACATATAATACTGATCATGTGATGGGAAGAGATGAAATAACATAATCATGGCATATCTTGACTTATCCAGTTTTAGATACATTTTATCATGGTAATACATATTCGTTTTAAAGTTTAAAACTGTAGTAGATGAGTGATCAGTCAATAGGTAATCAGAATGTACAGTAGTATATATCAATTTTCTGAAGTGTACATACGTACCCTTAATAGCATCGGTGTATGTCCATACACATACGCGGAATCAGACATACGACAAAATTACATATAGAATGTAATAATGCTCAGTAAATACATCATGATCACGTACACTACTAACAGTTTCCCCTTAACCCGTTGTTAAACATGTGAGAGATATAAAAAAACTGTCCTAAGCATGGTAGGGACTGAAAATAATACAACATGTGAAGATTTAACTTGCTACCCCAAGGATCAACATTTAACATAGTTGGATCACAGTTTATTGTTATAGCAGTATGTAAAGTTTATAGAGGTATTTGCCTTTAGAAAAGCAAGGTAGTGATAGAAATGCTATAGATGCCTGGTGACTCGTCACTGTAGAAATAATACATAAACTTTGTTTTCACACTAAGTTAAACACTAAGACACTAGTGGTGCGACACGACTTTCTGACTGGACACCTAGCCAAATGATGACTTTAGCATAAGAGATCCATATGGGGTGACACAATATCCAAACTAACTTTCTAGGGCCTTTACACTAGTGTAGGGTGAGGTCCAATATTACAATAACTCAAGTCAACACAAAACTTTGTAAGTCGTAACTACTCAATAAATAAATCAGACTGTACACTGTGTTCCAACAATTTTTGGGATAGAGCAAAAGCTCAATTTTACATGAAATAAAGTATGAAAATGATCCTTGTTAATTATAGAAATTTATACTAATTTTTCTGGAATTTATAAACCCTCATAGATATTTATTAAAAATCAGCAACCATATGTATCCTGAAAATGACTTCTGTTTTCCTATTTTTATAAAATGCCAAAGTTAATTATTAAATGCTTGAAAAATTAAATTAAATTAGCTAAATTAATATAGTATTTAAATACAATTTTTCCCAGATTTTTATAGCAATTAAAATATATATAAAAATTTAAATACATCAAGTAACAATTTCTGGAAAATAATTAATTAATTATTTACTATTTTGTCCACGTATTCGAAATTGAACCGAAGTCCAGATACGGGACCCAAAGCCATGAATCAAGTCCAATATGACTTGTACAGACTCTGAATATATTAGACACATTTGGGCCCAAAAACCCATGCTAGGTTTGGACTTCAAATGGCCATGATAAATAAAATACAGTAACTCAAATATAAATATTAAAGTATTTTAATAATATATTTTAAAGTGGTAAAAATATACAAGTCATAAAATTATCTAATAAAATAACTTGTAAATTTTATACATAATAATATTTGCACAAAGTTGAATTTGAAACATATATACATATACAGCAATTACCTTTATATATATACATAAATATGTAGATATTTTTTTTTTGAAACATATATATATATATATTTTTATATTTTTATATATATATATATATATATATATATATATATATATATATAATGAATATTTTTTTTAATGAATATATATATATATAATGAATATATATATATATATATATATATATATATATATATATATATATATATATATATATATTTTTTTTTTTTTTTATATATATATATATATAATGAATATATATATTTATATATATAACAAATATACATTTTTTTTAACAAATATACATATATATATATATATAAATATATATATATATATATATATATATATATATATATATATATATATATATATATATATATATATATATATATATATATATATATATATATGAGGAAGGATAGAGATCCCCACACTTTTTGCATCCCAAAATATATATATATATATATATATATATATATATATATATATATATATATATATATATATATATATATATATATATATATATATATATATATATATATATATATATATATATGAGGAAGGATAGAGATCCCCACACTTTTTGCATCCCCATGCATCCCCCTACTTACACCGTTGGATGGTGCTTTAAGTCATTTAATCTTAACCGTTGATTTACCAATGGTTAAGATTAGATGACTTAAAGCACATCCAACGGATGTGAACATGGGGATGCATGGGGATGCAAAAAGTGAGAGGATGCCTATCCTTCCTATATATATATATATATATATATATATATATATATATATATATATAAAATATATATATATATATATACTGGCAAGATCCCGTAACCCTCCGGTGGTTCTGGATCTCCACCCCTCCCCCGGCTCCGGCCCACGGCGGCGATTCGGGCATCCCCGCCACTTCGTCGTGGTGCCGATGTGGACACTGCCATCCCTCCGATCAGTGAGGGCCCCGCGACTCCCCCGCCCCCTTCGGAGCGTGGTCGCCGTCCCCCTCCGCCTAGGTTCGTCGGCGTCGAGGCCCCCTGTCAGCTCTCCAGCGGCCTTTCCCCCCCTCCACCCCCTTCTTCCTCGGGCTCCTCGTCCTTCCTGGATCTTGGCGGCTCTGCTCCGGCCACCGCGGCTCCTCCCAGGCTCCCGGCGGCGCTGCTCCCCCTCTGGCCGCCTTCGGCCCCGCCCTTCGGTCACTCTCCCGCTCGGTTGCGCTGGCATAGTGCTTTCGCCGTGCCGCGTATCCCGCCGGACGTGGCTGCCGCCGCTCCCCGGTGGCGCGTCATCTCCCCCTCCGGCCCTGAGGCCCCAGTCCCCCGGGTCTCGCGCCAGGCCGGGTCTTCCGCGTCCCTTCGGGTTCCGTCCCACCCTCGGGCACAGCGCCCGGAGCATGCCCTCTCAGGCCCCGCGCCTGTGAGCCACGTGGGCGGCTTCTTTTTCAATTTTCGAATTCGAATTTCAAATTTCGTTTTGGCTTTCGTGTGTTTTGGGACCGGTGCCTGTTGTGTGGGCCCGGGGTGTAGGTCTGTGCTTTGTGTTGTCGGTTTCATTGAATACATTTCTTTTGACAAAAATATATATATATATATATATATATATAAATACATATACATATATACATATATATATATATAAATACATATATACATATATATATATAATAAAACAAATAAAATAAAAACAAAACAAAAAACAAACGAAAGGGGGGGCTCGAACTCGGGCTAGGGGAATAGGGGCTTAACATGGCTCGGGCTGGCCAGGGGGTCAGCTCGGGTTATGTGATAGGGTTAGGATTTTAGTTAGTTTTATTGTGAATTAGGTTAATGGGTTTTAAACACGATAACACAGTTCAAACACGATAACCCAGTTATTTAAAATCCGTGTCCTGACAGTTTAGGACACGGGCACACGAGTCTTGTGTCCAAGGTTAGCACGACATGCACGACACGTAAATGTCGTGTCCATGCCCATCACTGGGTTCCTCGTGTTCAGGCGAGTCCACACACGTGTACACGAGACACGATACGACACACAGAGAGAGTGACATGTACGTGTCCGAGAGGCGGTGGCGTTCGGGGGCGTTGCATGGCGGAGGAGAAGTCGGGGCAGTCTGATAAAATTCAGCCGAGTTCGTCTCGTCAAGGCGAATCGAATGGTGGTGGTCGGAGGGGATGACGACGGCTGGGGCGGCACCTAGGGTAGATCTAGGGTTCCGGCGATCGTCCGGAAAGAAATAGGGTAGGACGGCACTGTGGTGGTGGTTAGGGCGGTCGTAGTGAAGTCTAGGGTTAGGGTTCGGGGTCGGGGGCTTTTATAGGGAAAGAAGTCGGTCGGATTAGGGTTTTAGATTAGGGTTAGGGTTAGGGTTTTGGTCGGGGTTAGCCGGAGATGGTGACGGAAGTCGGTGGTCGGGTTAGGATTTTACAGAAAACCCTCCATAGATTAGTTAATTACAAACAAGCCCACCGCCTTAGAAAATATAAAATCTAATTTGCATATACCCCCCCCCCCCGCTGTTGCTCTGTGCAAATTAAATTTGCACAGACAAATCAAATATTGCAAACACTATTTAGAACAATTAAAATAATTACAAATTAATATTAAAACAATTTAAATAATTACAAAATGATATATTTTGCTTTAAAAAATTATTAAAACTCATTTAAAAATTCTAGAAAAATTCCTAATAATTATATTAATTCATTTTAAAGATATAAATACTATTTAAAATTATAAAAATACTATTTTAAAATCTAGGGGCTTACAAATCTTTCCTCCTTGAAAAATTTCGTCCTCGAAATTCATAAGGATAGAAGACTCTACAAACATTCTAACATAGCAAGCAATGCAACCATGACTAAGGCTACTATTAAGACTAACCTCTAAGGTATCAAGTGGGAACGGGTGGTTCCCTCGCGACTGTTGGGTCGAACAAGTAAGGATATCTCTTTCTCATGTCCGACTCCCTCTCCCAAGTAGATTCACCCGGAGAGTGACGGCTCCAAGCTACTCGTACTAAGGGTATAACTGTGTTCCTCAGCCTCTTCTCCCTCTTGTCCAATATCTCTACTGGCTGCTCAGTAACTGCAAGGCTCGGTCCGATCTCCAACTCTGAATGATCTAGCACATGGCTGGGGTCTGGAACGTATCTCCTCAACTGAGACACATGAAAGACATCGTGAACTCCTGCTAGGTTGGGTGGAAGTGCAACCCTGTAAGCTACCTCTCCGATCCTGCCAAGTATCTCGAACGGCCCGATGTATCTGGGGCTCAACTTGCCGCCTCGTCCGAACCGGATCGTCCCTCTAGTAGGTGATATCTTCACCAGTACCATATCTCCGTCGGCGAACTCCATCGGTCTGCGACTAGCATCGGCCCACTATTTTTGCCTATCCTGAGCGACTCTGAGCCTGTCTCTGATCATCCCGACCTTCTCTGCTGCATCTGTGATCATCTCTGGCCTAAGCATAACTCTATCCCTAACATCATCCCAAAAGAGCGGTGTACGGCATCGTCGTCCATATAGTGCCTCGAAAGGAGACATACCGATGCTGGCTTGGTAGCTGTTGTTGTATAAAAACTCTACCAAGTGCAGATGGCTCTTCCATGATCCGCCAAAGTCCAGTACATAAGTCCTCAGCATGTCCTCTAGCGTCTGTATCGTCCTCTCGGACTGCCCATCTGTCTGCGGGTGGTACGCTGTGCTGAACTTGAACCGGCTGCCCAACTCTTCCTGTAAGCTCCTCCAGTAGTGGGACATGAATCTGCTATCTCGGTCCGACACGATGCTCACTGGTACTCCGTACAAGCGAACTATCTGCTGCATGTATAGCTCGACTAACTTTTCGGTGGAGAGCCCCATCTTGAAGGATATGAAGTGCGCACAATTCGTCAGCCTGTCTACGATGACCCAAATGGCATCCTTTCCTCCTTAGGAACGAGGAAGCCCTGAGACGAAGTCCATCATAATGTGTTCCCACTTCCACTCGGGAATGGGTAACGGCTGCAATAGACCAGCTGGGCTCTGACACTCTGCCTTGACCTGCTGGCAAACTAGGCATCTCGAAATAAAACGTGATACATCCCTCTTCATCCCGTGCCACCAAAGATGTTCCCGCAAGTCACTGTACATCTTGTTGGCACCAGGGTGAATAGAATATCGCGATCGGTATGCCTCCTATAAGACTGCCTCTATCAGCTCTCCCTTCGGTACGCACAACCGGTTGCCATCCCTGAAAGATCCATCCTCTGCTACGGTAAAGTCATCTAGCAATCTAGCTAAAGCCTGGGCCCTGAGTCTGCGGAGGCTCTCATCTGTAGACTGTGCCTCCTTGATCTGCTCCATCAAACCTGATTGAATGTCTAGCGCCATCATCTGTATCACTTATCCTGGCTGAACTATTTCGATACTGAGCTTCACCAGATCTTCCCGCAAATGTCGATCTATCATCAGATACCATGCCATCGGATGCCTGCTCAGCGCATCCGCCACCACATTTGTCTTCTCGGAGTGATACTATAAATCGATGTCGAAGTCCTTCATCAACTCCAACCATCGTCTTTGCCTCATGTTCAGCTCTTTTTGCGTGAACACATACTTCAAGCTCTTGTGGTCAGTAAAGATTTCCACACGCTCTCCGTATAAGTAGTGTTTCCACAACTTGAGTGCAAAGATCACCGCAGCTAACTCTAGGTCATGGGTAGGATAGTTCCGCTCATGAGTCCGTAATTGCCTAGAAGCATAAGCAATCACTTTTCTATGCTGCTGTAGGACACATCCTAGCCCCTTTCCCAAAGCATCACTGTAAATGGTGAAACCTCCAGACCCTGAAGGTAATGTCAGAACTGGAGCGGTCGTCAGCCTCCTCTTCAGCTCCTCGAATGCTGCCTGGCAGTCCTCTGACCACATGTACTCTGCGTCCTTCTGCGTCAGTTTCGTCATGGGTTTAGCTATCCTTGCAGAGTCCTGGATGAACTTTCTATAATAGCCTGTTAAACCCAAAAAGCTCAAGATCTCTGAAACTGACGTCGGAGCCTTCCATGTCTCAACGGCAGCAATCTTCCTGGGATCCACCGAGATCCCCTTTCCAGTAACTATATGACCAAAAACCTCCGCTCGGTCCAAAAAGAATTCGCACTTCGACAATTTGGCATACAACCTCTCCTGCCTCAGAATCCCCAAAACTGTCCGCAAGTGCTCTGTATGCTCCTCCGGTGTCTTCGAGTATATCAGGATGTCGTCGATAAATACTATGACAAACTTATCTAGATACTGGTGAAATGTCTTATTCATCAAGTTCATAAAGACACTTGTCGCATTTGTCATGTCAAATGGCATCACCAAAAACTCGTACTGCCCGTACTTCGTGTTGAATGCCGTCTTCTGGATGTCTGCATCCCTGACTTTCACCTGGTGGTAACCGGATCTCAAATCTATCCTGGAAAATACCTTCGCCCCACTCAACTGATCGAACAAATCATCTATCCTGGGCAGAGGATATTTGTTCTTAATGGTGATGGTATTCAATGCCCGGTAGTCAATATACAACCGGACTGTACCATCCTTCTTAGGCACAAAGAGCACTGGCACTCCCTATGGAGAAGCACTAGATCGAATGAAACCCTTTTTCAACAGGTCATCAATCTGCTCCTTCATCTCTACGGCCTCCTTGGGGTTCACTATAGCAAGCCCGGAATACTGGTGATGAACCCGATACTAAATCTATAGTGAACTCCACATCTCTGTCAGGCAGAAGTCCCAAAAGATCCTATGGGAATACATCCATAAACTCCCTAATGATAGAATATGGCAGTGCTAACTCCCCAACAGTCGTACAACAGTTCGGCTCTAGGCCGATCTCCGGTCCTGTCCTCCTGACACTGAACGGTGTCGTACCTGGGGGACTGAACAGAATACTACCCTCATGACAGTCTATAGCTGCGTGAGCATAGCTAAGCCAGTCCATCCCCAATATGATATCATACCCGAGGAGTGGCATCACAAAGAATCGTCCCCTAAACTCTCTCCCAGCTATAGTAATAGAGCATCGATAGATAGCTCTAATGGGCACTGGTCCGTCTCCCGTCATTACTCTACTCATCTCTTCGGTAGGTGTAACTACTAAGTGGTGTTTATGCAAAAGCTCTAATGACAGAAAGCTATGTGATGCACCAGAATCAAACAAGCATAGAGCTAAAAAAAGTATGCAAATAAACATGCCCTGTGATGACGTCAGCCAAATAATCTGGCTCCGAAACCTGCTCCAGTTCTACCTCAAGAGCTAGACTATAAGCCTTCCCCTGGGGTCCTTTCTACTGCTGCAGATGTTGCCCAAACCTCTGCTGCTGAGTCGGGAGCGATGGTGCTCTAGATGGTGGTCCAGCACCTGGTACCCTTGCTACTGGGCAGTCCCGAAGCTGATGGGTGGTAGACCCACAAGTTAAATACTGCCCTAAGCTCTTCCTACAGATGATAGCGTCATGGCCTGGCCTCTTACAGAAGGAAAACATACCTCCCTTCTGCTGCCGGGGTCCCGGGGCTCTAACTGACGGGGTTGGGTGATGTGGTGCGGGAGGACGGTATGTCTGCTGGTACGGCGTCGGTGCTCTCGGCTGGAAAGCCTGACGCTTGGAGGGTCCCTCGAGGTGAACAGAAGCAGGCCTCTTGCATGACTGAAGAGGCTCCTCTATGCTCCAGGCCAACTCTAGGCTCTGTAGTAGTCAGTCGTACCGTTTGCCACTGTAAGAATGCCAATGTCTGGAACTAAACCATGGCAAAACCTACGCGTCATCTCCTCTGGGTCTGCAACTAGACTAGGAGTGAAACGGCTCAAACGACTAAACTCTGCTGCATATTCGTCAACAAAACGGTTTCCCTGCTGGATGTTCTGGAATCGTAGCCTCATGGCTACCCTAGCGATGGTCGAGAAGAATTTTTTCTTGAACTGGGTCTTGAACTGATCCCAAGTGGCCTTCCCTCTCGCGAATAGCGGCTCATTCCTGAACCAAACTCCTGCCAAGTCTATCAGCAAAAATTCTGCTGCCTCGACCTGGTGGTCACCCGACAACTTAGCTCCGAGGAGCTTCCTCTCTACCGAATCTAGCCAGTCATCTGCTACTACGATGCCCTCAGTCCCTAAGAACTCATTGGAGATCAAACCCATGAAGTCCTTGATTGTCCCCGCTCTCTGTTGTGGCTCTACAGGTGGTGGGACCACGGTACGCTCCTCAGAATGCTCTATGCTCTGACGGAGTAGGGTGGTCTGCTCCTGATGGGTCGTTAGGAACCCCTAGATCAGAGTGAGCAGTTGGTTCCCATCGAGAGTGACGAAAGCCTGGGCAGGTATAGTAATAGGTGGTGGTAGAAGTATCGGATCCTGCCGGGACTGTGATGTGGAAGGTGGTGGAGGCATTTGGGTTGGTAGATTTGTGGAGTGAAGGAGTATAGTAGGTGGAGGTGGAGATGCATCGGTCAATTGGTCAACCGACTGGATGGAAAGTATGCCATTTTTAGGTGTGGTATTCTGGGATGAGCGGGTGAGCACCATCTAATAAATAAAAGAACTTATAAGGACTCTTTTAAGTAAACAATCATAAACAAGAAAATCTAATTGTAATAGCGAGCATATGATGTGATGCGTTTCCTATGTTGCAATCCTAGTAATCCTCTAGGTGTTCTAAGCGTCATTCCTAGTGTTGTCTAGTTTCCTTAAGTTCCTAATTGCAGTCATGCTTGGTACAATGATGTAACCAAACAATTTAGTCAGGACCTGCATGGGCCACCACTAAAAACATATCACGATCCGCTACCCAAATTGTTGGGCCGGGCCGAGTCATGTCCAGCCTACGCTTGGGATAAAACGTAGTAAGCTGTTCTAAAGATAACAAGATAAGACTAAAGTGTGCTAACAGTTCTATATGTAATAAAGCGTCAGAAATGTTCCAAACACAAAAGTCGTCTCATATAAAAATATATTCCAAGTACAAGTCCATAATATAAAATCGGATACAGGTCCAGTTACAAAATATGTAGTCTAATACATGACTACTCTCAAAAGTCCCAAGTAAATAAACAATTAGACGAGTTTCCCCGCAGGTACATCCTCGTAAAGTATAGCTCGGTCCTCGGCAGCAACTCCATAATAGGAATCACAAAGCAACTCCTCCTCAGTAAGTATACCTACAACGTTATCCTGTCAGGACGGGAGCAAGTACTGATTCTAACAAACATATAATACTGATCATGTGATGGAAAGAGATGAAATAGTATAATCATGGCATATCTGTAGGTCCTAAAAAATCAAGTTGCACCCATCAACAAAATCATGAAAATCAAGAAATACAACTTTCAAATGAACTATGCAGACATCATATTGCGCATCATTCAGATTGCGCACACCAGATTGCGCACACTCTCAACTGCGCAGGCTGACGTGGCAGAAGTCGTTATTACCTGACAAAATCAAATTTTCTGACAATTGACAGCACAGAGAACGAGGCGACTATTTTTTTATTGTGCAGCACGGCGTTCGAGGACAGCTGGCAGCGCAATCGACTAGGCAATCTGTTGCGCAATCCATCCTCGCGCAATCTAAAGTCAGCACAACTCATATGGCGCACTTTATTATAAAAACTGACAAAAGTACACGTAGCATTCATGCCATCAATAGCTCATTATGTGGCAACCGTCTGCACACGATCACGCACAATTCCATCAAAAGATGCCATGTGTCCAAGACAGTTGGCCTACGATCCAACAACTGCCTGCGCAGTCTGATGCTGCACAATCCAGTCTATGTGTAATCCAACTTGCGCCATTCAGAATAACTAAAAGTTAGTTATTTCCAGAACTCTATAAATAGAGTTTCAAGTCTTCATTCAAGGGGATCAGACATAAAGTTCAAAAATATCAGAGAGTTCAGGAGTTCTTGCCCAAATACTGCTGCATTCTTCCGAGGCTTTTGCCTTCAACTTCAACTTCCGAGGCTATCGTCTTCAAAGTTCACATCGTCGAAGGGATAAAGCAATCGTCTTCTAGATTAGATTCCTATAGTTGTACTTTCCCAGAATTCTTGTAATCTCTTTACAAAGTTTGTATCAATAAAGTTCATACTTTTGTTTTTGCAAACAAAATGGTGACTCTGCTGGGGACGACTTTCTCCTCCGAAGAGGAAGTGACAACTCAATGTGACGTAGCATCTATCGGGAAGACGCAGAAGATACTGGTTGTGAAAGTCAACCAGACAGCCTACGAGACGATGATCAACTCCAAGACCACCCCCCCGCACTGTAACAACTTCTGCCACGAGCAAAGTGCACCCAGTGTGGGTTCCCAAGACTGTTGCACAGTCTGACAGTTCTGCCACCAAGGCTGATGTGCAATCTGTGATGCAGTCTGCTTCAAAGACTGTTGCACAGTCTGCCAGCAAGACTGCTGCGCAGTCTGTCCATTCTGCCACAAAGCCTGGTACGCAATCTGCTATTTCAACTGCTGCACAATTTGTCTCAACTACTCATGCGCAGTCTGCTGTTGCCAGTACAAAAACTACTTCTTATGCTGCCTTGTCAAAGTATAAGACTCCTATGCCCCTGGCGTAGTTGGCTGCCAATCTTTCTGCGCAAACCAACACTCCAGCAACTAGAGTGCACCCTAAACACTCTGTGGCAAGAACTCCTGATGCACAAACCACAGTCTCTGTGGCCAAAACCAGTGCACCCTCTGCCAGAGTTATTCATGCGCAAGTGGCCAGTGCGCTATCAACCCATGCACAAACTGTACCAGAACAATCCAAGAGTGACAGCCCTTTGGCTAAACTCTCTTCTTCTCATAGCAAGGGGAAAAGCTCAGTTCCTTCTCCTAAATACCCTGTCGCTTTTGCGCAATCCACTGGGGGTAGTCTTTTGACTGTTCCTCCTCCACCTCAGAACAAAGGAAAAGGCCCTTTGGTCTTTTCTCAAACTTTCTTTTCCCATGACTTGGAAGACAACAGAGGGAAACGCTCTTTAGCTAACCCTTCTTCACAAAACAAAGGAAAAGGCCCTTTGGTCTTTTCTCAATCTTCCTCGGTTTTTACCGTAGAAGATCAACCTGAACGTGCCTCGGCACCAGTTAGTACAAGAACTCCTTCAAACAAGGGTTCTTCTTTCCTTCATGTCAAGAGAACTTGTACTAATCAAAGAGGTATTCTGCCTACCCCGGTAGCAGAATTCCAAGATCTCCCAACTCTCAAGATATCCCGTTCAAGACAGGGAAAATTGTTGGTCTCTCAGACAGAAACCCCTGGGGTGAATTTGCTGATCTAAGAACTTATCTCAACAGACCAACTTCGGTAAAACGCAAACAGCCAATGCCGAAGACCAAACATCATCAGAAGCAAGTTTCCTGGGTCAAAAATCCCGACACCTATGCCAACGAAGTGAGCACTTCTCTGTACACTCAAGGGACAAAACATTTGAAGAACCGGAACCATGTTCCGAATATTGTCAAAGAACAGATCCCTCAATCTTTTGATCTCCGGGAACATCTCAGGCAAAAGCGAGATAATGTCTCGACACCTCCAGTTCAATCACCTGATCATTATTGCCATCATAAAGTCATTATCAAGTGTTGTTGTCAAACAACAAAACGATCTGTCTTTTATCGTCTGAACTTTGCAATCTCCGAACCGATGTCAGAGGATGAAGACGAAGTGTTGTACGCTTCTGTCAACATGACCTCTCGAGATACTAGGGGTAGAAAGTGCTCTAAGCACGACAAGCCTCGCCGTCCGAGTCAACGGTATTTAGATTTACTCCAGGAATCTTCTGAAGGAGTATTTCGACATACCCAATCCCGAAGCCGAGATACAATCGTCAAAGGAATCTTCTTCAAGATCCTTCGGGTCATTTTCTTTCTTCTCAGTCAGGAGATGACTCTTTCTTCGACTATGATGCATACAGCGAAAGCTCAGAACAGACGGTGTCCTCCACTGTACCAGAAGAAGTGACAGCTTATGTTGTCAATGAAGATCCAGATGCTTCAACTTCTGCAAATCAAGAACAGCGAATCGCTGCACTAGAAGACAAGATGAAGACCATGGCTGAAATGGTCGCCAGTATGCATTCTATCATTGTGGCACAACATACCATACCACCGACTGTACCTGCTGTAAGTCCAGAAATCATAGCATCGTCGGTACCTGTCAACACATGACTAGGGGTAGTATCTCCTCAAGTACCCCTTGTACAAGTTCAACCTACACCCAGTCAGTCAGGTCCTGGGGGTGGTACTTATCATACTGTTCCTCCTCCTAATACTCAGACTCCACTTGCTCCTTTTACATCAGTGGAAGATGCCACTGAAGCTGTCAAGTTGTTACGCACTCAGTTTGAGGCATTCAAGAAGAAAGACAACTTGCAAAGGTTAGGGATCAAGCAGTCCTACCCGGTTGAATGAAAAGAAGTCCCATTTCCTCCAAAGTACAAAATCCCAACAATCTCTCTGTTCGATGGCAGTACCTCTCCCAGTCAGTTCATTAACCACTTCGAGGTAATGACTGTCCAACTTCAACCAAACGATGCTCTTTTTACCAGAGTATTCGTTGGCTGTTTAGCCGGCGTAGCATACGATTGGTACAGAAGCTTGTCCGATGGTTGTATTACTTCCTTCTATGGCCTAAAACAAATCTTCTTGGAACGATTTTATGAGGGGATCAACGACATGACCATGTCAGCCCTCAATAAAATCAAACAAAGACAATGAAACTGCTGAGAGTTTCATCGAAAGGTTCCGTCGGGAAGCATTGAAGATGCCTCCTGGGACTCCGGCCGCTGTTACCATAGACACCTGTAAGGCAAATCTTTTGCCTATCATCAGCATGTGGACAGGATCTACTCAATTCCAAGATTGGCCATCCTTCATTGTCAATGCTAAAGCAGCTGAAGTTAGCGCTGACAAGTTCAAGCAACTGGGGGTACAAATGTCTAACCCCGACCGTGATGAACACCAGACATCAGGTGGTGGCCATCGCCAGAACAACCGTAAGAACAAGGAGACTTTGAACATCAACTTGAAGAGCAAAGAGTCTCTGGCAGTCAACGTAGCTCCATCTACGTCTTCTTCCACTCCTTCTGCACCTCCAGCAAGGGAACCTCGTCCTAAAGTAGAATACTCTTTTGACGAGAATGACACTGCTAGCATCTTTGATTGTTTAATCAAAAGCAACAAGATCTAACTCCCAGACCCAAAAAAGCCTGATGAAGTCGGTAAGACTGAACATCCCAAGTATTGTGTCTATCACAGGTTCATTGGGCATCCTACTTGAGCATGCTACGTGCTCAAAGGCAAAATTCAAGAGCTGGTCAATGCTGGTGTCGTCACTCTGCAGCAAGACGAGAAGACTGTGACTGCAAACATGGTCTCAGTTCAATTCGGTGACTTCCCTCCGCAGATAGTACAGTATGGCGTCATTCCTATCCCCAAAGCTACTCTTGAGATTGAGAATCTCTCCTCTCCACCAAATAAAGGTCTCGTTCCCTCGTCTCTTGACAATAGCGAGATTATGTGGATTCATCCGGATCTTGCTTCAGAGTTCGAACTTCCCTCTTCATCCAAGAAGAAAGACCACTCTAAGGGCAAGACAAAGACTTGTAACATGGTGTCTTTTGACCCCATAGTTGACGAAGAAATTCTGTTAGGCACCAGATCAGGAAAAGCCTATTTGAAGGATTACCCTGAAGCTCAAGAGAATCCTGCCTCTTCTTCTAAGCCTGCTCCAGTGCAGCCTGTTTCTGCTGAGGATATTTCTTCTGCACCCTCACCGGTTGTGGTACCCATTCCTCCCAAGCCGACAGCCGACAAAGGCAAACAACAAGTCCGCTTCGACAAGCCCTTAAAGAAGTCATCTCCCACAGGACTTGAGAAGCCTTACAACTTCGATATTTTAGCTCAATTAGCCAATACACCGGCCAGGCTGTCCATCTTCGAGCTTTTGCGTCTTTCCAAAGAGACTCGAGAAACTCTAAGCGAGGCTCTCATGCAAGCTGAAACTTGTCTAGCCCTTCTGAAGAAGCCTACAACAGAGCCAGTTTCTTGTCTTCATTGTCATAGTGTGTTGGAGTTAATTCCAAACATAACTTTCACACAAGATGACATGTTGATGGAAGACAACAGGCATGACCGTCCACTTTATTACACAGGATATGTTGATTCGATGAAAGTCGATCGTATCCTTATGATCCAGGATCTGCTCTTAGCATCATGCCGAAGACAATGTTGGATGCGCTAAAGATTCTAGTGCATAGTCTCTCCAGTACGATCACCACCATTCTTGGATTTAATCAAGGAAGGAGTGAGCCTTTGGGCAAGATTTGCCTAAAACTCCAAATAGGCAATCTTCGAACAAAGGTGACCTTCTATATCATTGACAATCATGGTTGTTCTTACAATACTTTGTTGGAGAGACCATTTCTGCATGAGCACAACATTGTTCCTTCGACTCTCCATCAATGTTTTAAATACGTTGATGACAATGGAGAGGTGCAAAAGGAGGTCGCTGATCTCTATCCTTTTAAAGGCGTTGAAGCATACTGCAATGATGCTCGTATGTATAAGGATGAATTCATGAAGGTGGTGTTGTCTCTGGATACTGAAGAAGAGCAAGAAGCAGTGCCTAAAGACACCCTTATCATACCTGTTAAAGGGCGAGTCTCTTATCCTCAGTCCTCTAAGCCACTGGCTATTCACTTGCCAGTCCAGAAACAGTCAACTGATGATGATAAAAGGGAGCTCACCTCTTCTGAGCCACTTGTTATCGACTTACGTCATAACAAGGATAAAAAGTAGCTCACTTCTTCTGAGCCACTTGTTATTGATCCAACTCATAACAAGGATAAAAGGGAGCTCACCTCCTCTGAGCCGCTTGTTATTGACCTCTGTCGTAACAAGGCCAATCCTCCTCCACGTTCTTCTTCTCCCCCTCTTGTAATCAATCTGACCAAGCCTGCTAAGGCTAAAGGTCCTGTTGTAAATACGAATGTACAGATCAATGAAAAAGCATCTACTTTCCAGTATACTGATGTCATTTATCATACTAAATGCTATTTGGATATGTTAGATAGCTTTCGATCATTTACAATAGGAGTTGTACAATCTCTTCAAACAGAAGTCTCATTTGAAGATCCAAAATATTTATATCGTATTGTTCCCGCTCGAAAGAAAGACGAGAGTCCAATACTTTTTAGTAAAGGACCAGAACAACAATTCAGTTATACGGATGATAGCAAAAGTAATGACACAGGACATCTCTAACTCCATCATTACAGTCAACAATCAAAAGACATCATCCGAAAAATGGGTTATGACTTCAAGAGTGGCCTCAATTACGGCAAGGGTAGGCGAACTCCTATTCGTACTACTGTTCCGGAAGGAAAGTCAAAAATGTATTACAATAAGACCAAAAGAGGTCTTGGATATGCTTCTCCTCCAGAGTTATCCCCAGCAGTCTCCAAATCTGATAGCGAAAAACGTTCTAACTCTTCTGATTCTAGGTCATGGGATTCTGATACCAGTGTTGGTGAAGTCCATCGGCTGGTCGTATCTTCCAACATGGTCTTCGTAGAACTTTCAGAAGGATATGACGAGGATATTGAAGAAAGTCATGAAACAGATCCTTGGGCTCAACGAATGGATAATCAATGGAAACTCTGATTCGAACAGCGAGAACCTCCTACTGAAGATCAATTGGTACAAATTGATGTAGGAGAGAGCGGGTCACCTCCCAGAGGCAGATAAGCAAGAGTTGATTCTTCTTATTAACGAATATATTGATGTCTTTGCTTGGAGTTATGAAGACATGCCAGGTCTAGATCCCAAAGTTGCTACTCATAAACTGAATATTTTGCTTAATACAAAACCAGTCAAACAGCAACAACGGCGCTTCAAACCAGAAATGATGGACGTGATCGATGATGAAGTCAAGAAGCTTATCGCTTGTGGATTTATTCGAGAAGAACAACATCCAGATTGGGTAGCCAATGTTGTTCCAGTCCTGAAGAAAACCGGCAAAGTTCGAGTCTGCATCGACTTTCGGGATCTTAATGAAGCTGTCCAAAAGATGAATTTCCTCTCCCTATCACGGATGTCATGATTGACAATACCTGTGGGTTCGAGCGAATATCCTTCATGGATGGATTCTCCGGATATAATCAAATTCGGATAAATCCTGAAGATAAAAAACACACTTCTTTCCGCACTCCTCGCGGAGTCTACTGTTATACAGTGATGCCATTTGGTCTCAAGAACGCTGATGCAACTTACCAATGAGCCATGAGTACCATCTTTCGAGATCATCTGCGCAAGACTGTCGAATGCTACGTTGATGATATCGCCGTCAAAAGTCGTCTGAAGGAAGATCACATTCAAGACTTGAGAACTATCTTCAAACTCATGCGCCAACATCAACTCAAAATGAATCCAACCAAGTCATTCTTGGGTGTCTCTAGTGGCAAATTTCTCGGCTTCGTCATTACCTCTAAGGGTATACACGTGGATCCCGAGAAGATCAAAGCCATTCAAGAGATGCGTCCTCCACGCAACCTAAAAGGGCTACGAGGATTCCAAGGTCGTCTTGCGTACATTAGGAGGTTCATTTCGAATTTGTTTGGACGCTGTAGACCCTTTACTCAGCTAATGAAGAAGGGTGTATCTTTCATTTGGACCGAAAAATGTCAACGAGCATTTGACGACATAAAACGATATCTCATGAACCCACCAGTCTTGGTGCCACCAATCTCTGGCATACCATTCTTAATGTATGTCCGTGCTATGGATCATTCATTGGGTGCTTTACTTGCCCAAAAGAACAAAGAAGGCCATGAACAGGCCATCTATTATCTCAGTCGTACTATGATTGGTGCTGAACACCGTTATAGTCCGATCGAAAAAGAATACCTAGCTCTCATGTTTGCTGTTCAAAAGATACGGCATTACATCATTGGTCAAACTATTCATGTCATATCCCGAGTTAATCCTCTTCGGGTACTCATGAAGAAGCCCAGCACACTCAATTCTCGGCTGGCTACATGGGCCATCCTGCTAGCCCAATATGACATGGTATATGTTCCTCAAAAGTCTGTCAAAGGTCAAGCGCTGGCAGATTTCCTAGCGGCTCATCCTGTACCAGAGACATCCAAACTCTATGATGAAATTCCAGACGAGACATTAGAATCAAATATGATCTCTGAAGAATTTCCTACTTGGCGTCTATTCTTTGACGGTGTATCCAGAATCGGACCAAATGGTGCCATTGTTGCAGGAGTTGGGGTTGTTCTCGTTTCTCCAGACGGATCAACTATACAAAGAGCCTACTCTCTAGATGAACCATGCTCCAATGATGTAGCAGAATACAATGCTTTACTGATCGGCCTTCAGCTAGCCAAGCAACTAGAAGTTGAATATCTTGAAGTCTATGGTGACTCCAAGCTGGTTGTCAACCAGGTCAGAGGAACCTATGAAGTCTGCCATCAAGATCTAGTACCTTATCATGAAGCGGCAATCAACATGGCTATATCATTCAAAGCTTTCTTCATCGACTATGTTTGCCGAGCTTGCAATACTGAAGCAGATGCCTTGGCCAACCTTGCAGCAGTCTTAGCCATTCCTATCAAAAGATAGCAGGTGGTAGTCATCTCTAATCGGGAATTGTTTTGCATCGAAAACAATCATAATATTGAATTCAATAATCTTACTGAAGTCAATATTATCAATGAAGACTAGAGAACTCCTTTTATCGACTTTGTAGTTCATGATATACTCCCCGAAGATCCTAAGGAGGCTACGAGTATTCGTCGACGTTCTCTCCGATTCTATTATAATCAAACCATTAAAACTCTCTATCGGCGGACTTATGACGGTCTTCTCTTGCGCTGTCTCGCTGGTGATGAAGCAAAGCAAGTACTGCACGAAGTTTATGATGGCGTCTGTGGAGCACATCAACCCGGTCCTAAACTACAGGATCGTATCCGATGTATGGCTTACTACTGGCCCTCTATGGTATCAGATGTCATCGAATATGCAAGAAAATGTCGAGCTTGTCAAATCCATGCAGATTTTATTCATCAACCCTCGGAATTCCTGCATCCGACTGCTGCTTCCTGGCCTTTTGAAGCTTGGGGCATGGACATTATAGGTCCCATCAATCTTCCTTCTTCTAGAGGACATCGATTCATATTAGCGATAACAGACTACTTTTCTAAGTGGGCTGAAGCTATACCTTTGACTAAAGTTAAAACCAGCAGTGTCATCAACTTCGTCAAACACCATGTCATCTACAGATTTGGTGTACCTCGAAGAATCATTCATGACAACGGACCACAATTCATCAGCCAGAAGTTCACAAGATTCTGCGATGATCACCGGATTGACAATGTTGCTTCTACAGCTTATAATCCTGCTGCTAATGGCTTGGCTGAAGCCTTCAGCAAAACTATCATCAAGCTCCTTAAGAAGTTTGTATCTACTAACAAACGAAATTGGAGTAAAAAGCTTGGCGAATGTTTATGGGCCTATCGTACTACGGTCCGTAACCCTACAGGTTTTACACCATTCTCTTTGGTGTATAGCTGTGAAGTAGTTTTACCTCTAGAACTTCAAATTCCGTCCTTAAGGATCGCCATTGCTAATGAGCTCACTACAGAGAATAACGATCTTTTTCGACTTCAAAAATTAGAAGCACTCGACGAAAAGCGGCTATTGGCTCAACAACATATTGAGTTATATCAAGCTCGCATCTCAAAAACTTTCAACCGCAAAGTTAAAGTCAGAGCCTTTCAGCAAGGAGAACTTGTTCTAACAGTCAGACGTCCTATGACTATGACTCACATGAGCAAAAGCAAGTTCGACGCAAAGTGGGAAGGTCCTTACATTGTTAGCAAAGTCTTTTCAAATGGTGCCTATCAACTTTCAGAGTTAGACGGTCGATGTGCAATGATGCCTATCAATGGCAAATTCCTCAAAAAGTACTATGTATAAATGTAACGGATATTTTATGTAAATATGATCAGACATTTCATAAATAAATTTTGATTTTTATTTCATCATAAACGATGTTACTTAATATTAAGGAAGGTCACTATCATCCTTCTCAACATTGGGGCGCGGACCACTGCTGTCCTTATCAAAGACATAATCAGCAAAAGAGTCAAGAATATCCTTGCTGGAACCCACCAGGAACTTGCAAGCAGCCATCCTCATGGCCTCTTCCTCTTCAGTCTTTCCTTGTTCAAGCAGGAAGTTCAGGATATCCCTTGGTGGCTTGGATGCAGACGAACCTTCGCCTGCTTTTGTTTGTTGCTGGACAGGTTCGGTAGGACGATCTTCAATGCCCGCTTCAACCTTTGGGGCGAGTTCAGCCTTCTTGGATGCATCTCCAGACAACATCTTTATGTTGAAAAGTGGTAATAATCATTCCTTTCAGATTTTTGTTCTATTTATAGGCAGAGATTCTCCAACCAACGAAGCGACACATTCATCCGACGGTTCACCCGTTCATTATCATCTGACGGTTCGCCTGTTCATTGTCATCTGACGGTTCAGCCGTTCGTTATCATCTGACGGTTCACCCGTTCATTCAACTCATTCGACGGTTCACCCATTCATTACCAACATTTGACGGTTCGCCCGTTCATTCAATTCATCTGACGGTTCGCCCGTTCATTTGACGGTTCACCCGTTCATTCAACTCATACGACGGTTCATCCGTTCATCCTGATGATTCATTTCGTTCACACATTTTTGATGATTCATTATCGTTCATCATCCACATCAGCAACTTGTCATCCTTGATTGAGTTGTCTATTAAAATAATAATATTCAATAAATTATATTCTGCCGTATCCACATTACCTCTGAGCAGATATAATGAATATAATTATTTTCTAAAAAATCCAGAAATATATCATATCCTGCACCTTTGAATATATTTTCTATCGCTATTATTTATATCTGAACAAGATATGCAATAAATAATAGAGCCACAACAAAATGTCTTTTATTGATCAAAATTTAAGACATTACAAAAACATACATGTTGCAAAAGACAAGAAGATACAAGACATTTTTCTACTAAGCTAGTGGTGTCATCAAGCCGGTTATCTATTGCCTCAGAGTCTACAGTCGTTCTTCATGGGATTCCATTACTCGCTTCTTAGCTTCCTCCATCCCAGATTGTTCATTGAAGGTGGGCATGGTTACCATTCGGCGAGTGATTTCAGCATTATGAGCTGCGACATATTCGTCTCTTTCTTGGGTTAGAGCACCGAGTTGTTGAATTACAGTTTGGTGTTCGGTGACCTCATTTTTTAGCTCTTCCTGAAGATGAGCAATCTCTGCTTTTAATTCAGCAATTCTCCTCTCTTTTCTTTCAGCAGCAAATGATACCGTTTCCACTTTAGAATTGTACTCAGCAGACTTAGCAGTGAAAGTATCCAAGAGAACTTGGAAATTGACTCTCTCAACTGTAGCCTCCTGAGACATTCTTTCAAATTCGGCTTGTATCAAAAGTTCTACCTCTCCTTTGTTCAGCTCTTTGTAGCTCTTTGTTAAGGTCTCTAGCTCATCCAATACGTGATCAAGAAATGTAGCTTGATCCTCGTCACCTTGCTCGCGGATGGCATTAACTAAGAAAGAAGTTGGACCTCTAACAGTGTAAAAATTAGCATATTCCTTTTCCATCACCCTATTTATCAAAGGCCCCAATGAGTCAAAGAAGAATTTGGTAAATGATTTGACGACGAACTGATTGGTTGCCAGAGCACCAGAAGTAGCAGCTACTCCTGTTGATGACGAGGCAGCAGGACGTTCAGTTTCTTGTATTTGAACGGAAGGCTCTTTGAATAAAGGAACTAAAGTGAAGCTGGTCGCTCCTCATGGTTGTTCCTCTGTAAAATTAAATATTGTTATTTTGCCTGTCATTTGCTATTGTCAAAGAGAATCAAAAGTGAAAACAGTCTTACCATGGTTCGATCCGGCGACTGGCCTATCATTTGTTGGGACATATTCTAGCTGAGCAGAAGTAGCCTCAGACACTATTGCCTGACTACTGCCTGCTTCAGAGCCACATGACAAGTGACGACTGCTGCTAGCTATCGTCGTTGCGAGCACTATGTCCATACACACAGGAGGAGCTGGAGAAGATTCGAATTCTGTATGGATAAGAATAAAGACATCAGCTATCAATCTATTAAAAGAAGATTGCTAACTTCATTCTATACCTTGGGGATCAACAGCATGAGTTTCCTCCAGGGCCATTTCTTCATCTACTGTCTCTTCGGAAGATATCTGTACCTCAACATCCTTTTCAGGATCCAAGGTATCATTAGCGACTTCAGGAGATATCTGCATCTCAACATCTTTCTCAATGTTCTCAGATGATGAACTCTTCTCATTGTCATCTTCCTCCGGTGCCTCCCCACTGGCAGTTACAGCGGTTTGATCAACATAATCCTGCAAGCCGAAGTCGCAGTCATTTAATACGTCAATCATTTCACGATCCTCCTTCTCGCGGGTTGCTCCCGGTGTGGCAGGAGGTTGAGTATTCTCCATCACTAGTAAGGGAGATCGCAAAACTTCGTGCTCTGTCTCTGCAATATCTCCTCTGGGCTCTATGGCCTCATTTCTCTGGTCAACCTCTTCCCTCTGCTCAATCTCTTCCCTCTGTTCTGGACTAGGAGTTTTATGTCCAAACTCAGAAACAGGAGTGGGAGATGGCATGGTGATTCCGGCTGTAGCGTTCACCACTATAGAAGACAAAATTTGCCTTGGAGGAGAAACTGTTCTCTTCTTTCTCCTGTGAGCCATCTTCTTTCTATGTAGAGGCCTCTCAGGACTCTCTACATTTACTACCTCGACTTGTTTCTGAACAGAGGTCGGTGTAGCTGCTTCATCTCGGATTGTCTCGGCCAGCTGCCGAGATTGGGATCTCGTAGTAACTTTCTCTGAAGAATGTTCCAAGATTAATTTTTTCTTCACAACGGGGGCAGAAGACTCTTCCATTCTTCTCTTCTTCTCTTTGACTGGAGATTTAACAACCTTCAGAGAAATTCTTAAAGGTTGGTTAACTTCCTAAGGGAAATTGGCTTCCCTGGAAGCTTCCAATGGATCATCCACTGGTTCATGTTCCTCATCATTGTTGGGAGCCAATGTGTCAGTTGCTCCCTTCTTCAGACGATTTGCCGTTGCAAAACTATCAACGAGGCTATAGTTTTCGGCAAAAGTGTTTGCAGCAGTGTAAAACTGTGAATATGTATACAGCATCCTTGGACCATTATTATTCTTGTGTGGCATCGAGAACACTGCTCGTGTGTCTCGAGCATTGTAGTAAGCCCACGCTCTGGCACCGTTGATCAAGTATCCCTTTCCTTGTAAGCAGGTTATTGCATTGCCCACATGGAACTGGTCATATCCGAACTGATGAGCAAAGTGACTCGGTAAATATGGTTCCAAATAGCATTCCTCCTCAAATCTGCATACCAGATGTGATGGTCTGATCGCCTTCAACCATTCAAAAGCTATTCGACCTATTAGTTGCCTCCCAAGGTCGACCATATTTGGTGCCATGAATTCATAACCCGTTGGAGGGGGAGAGCAAAGAAAATTCCATCCTCTGCCGAGATTCAGAGTGCGTCTGTAGTCCCTCAGACTAGTGTATATCCATCGGCTCTGTGAGAATCTGTGCAGAAAACTGCCGCCCACTGCTCCCATGGCAGGATTCATCAAAGATGGATGGTGCAGGAGTAACCATCTGAATAAGTAAGTGTAAGGTAATTCCAGTCTAGGAAAATTCCCCTTATCACACTTACCCTTGAGCATGGAATCTACATACAGATGAAGACCCGCATTTATTCTGTAAGTCATCGTTGATAGTAGATCCATCCGGTAGCCGAAGACTAACCGGACAGCAGCAAAAAGGATACCTCGGTGGAAGCGGTCTACAGCACTTGCCCCAGGCATGACGAAACGGCGGAGCCAATACGTCAGAAATCCTGCTAGCTGGGCTTCTTTAGACATGGACCTGTAGCCCATTCTTACAATGCTCTCAACAAAATCTTTCGCCTTGAGAGGAGGATATTGATGTTCATCATTGACTTTGATATCCATTCTCTTATTTTCCTCCATCAGTTTTATCACTTCACTATTGCTGAGGGGTTGGAAAAAATCTGGGTTGCACGAGTCATGATCTTTTGTCTTTTTCTCAATAATATAGTTAAGAAAAAGATAAGTCAGCCACTTTGACGAATAGCATGTGCCGGACGAGCCACTTTTGTAGTAGAGAGAGCATATGTTATAATGGCATAGCAACTCATCGAAGACTTCCACCATCTTCGAATTCTCTCGTCGAAGTCTATCTAATTCGTCGTTAGTGGGAACGTACTCCTCATAAGGGGAATCTGCCATTGGTAAATACGAGATATACTTCATCTCGTGGAGGGCCAATCCCATCTCCCCGCAGGGCGTCATGAACGTCCCTGTCCTATAGTTGTACCCCTCTGCCAATGCCAAAAATAGATGAGGGTTTGGGTAGAAGCCATATACGGTAGCATCTACCGCATGATACAATTCGATCTCTCTGAGTTTATCTTCAAACTGGACCAGTATCCAGTTGGCTATACAGCTCCATCTTTTGATGTCTGGGTTTACCAGACCTGTCAACCGGATGTCTTGATCCGGATAATTGCCTTCAGCCTTTGCGTATTCATTTGCAAAGATGGGAGTCCTCACAGGCAACAACAGAAAAGAATTCTCCGGAGGGATGCACCCTGGTTTCAGTCCTCTGAGTAAAGTACTGTGTCGCTCAGAAGAACTATAGAACATATCTCTATTTGTCGGATCCTTCTTGACGCAGATTTTTCCTGTCCGAGCATGCTGGAGAGGAGTGATGTCCCATTCTATCCTCCTGGGATGGCTGGTATGAGCATATCGTGCCAAAGGAAGACATCTAGCAATATCTGGTAACAAGACCAATCTCTCTTTCCTTTGGAAAGTTCTCTGCTCAACACGTGGTCTTGGTTGAGAACATTTGTCAATGTTTTCACCAAACAAAAACATAGGTTTTCTGTGGGTGATGGCATCAACTGTCTGCAAAGGTTGCCCATTCATCAGGCTTAACAGAGTCTTATTGTCTTGTGCTATCAAAATAGTTTGGCGAGAGGATGAAAGGGCATATTGTGGGAAAAGTATGTGGGACAAGTCCTCTTTAAACTCCGATTCTGCAAGAGTTCCTACGAAAGTTTCATATTCAGGATCTTCTCTGGTATTAACTGCATCAAACAGAGAAAGCAGAAATTTAGCACAAGTAAAATCAAATTGCACAACCATCAGATTGTGCAACCATCAGTTTGTGCCAGCGTCAGATTGTGCTGGCAATCTTGCACAAATCAGCAGATTGCGCTGACTTTCGCCAGCACAGTTCAACCGATTGTGTAAGAAGATATGCTTCATAAAAATGAAGAATAACTAGTTCGTGCAACCAAAACCCTAAAAAGGGTGGCGCAGTATGATCACATCTCTAAAAAGAGATAGATTTTGAAGATCAGTGAAGTCGAAAAACCCTAAAAAGAGTTTTCGATTGGGTCATCTACCTCGCAAAGCAGGATACGCAGTCTCATGTCGAGAAGGACGAGGCGCAACCCTAGCCGAAGACTCGGCAGGGGCCTTGCCCTTTTCGACGGCGGAGGAATGCTTGGGAGCCATGAGATCGACGGGGAAGAAGGCTGAAGTCGGGATGAACTCAGGAGTTTCTCTCTTAAACACAAGAAAGCAAGTAAAAAATAATTTGAAGGATCGAAGGAAGTATTTATAGTTTTTCAAAGAGCAACGGCTGCCTCAGATTGTGCCGAAAGAGCAGTGCTGATTCATCCGATTGCGCAGACAGCCCAACATATGCGCAACTTTATTTTAAAATTCAAAATTCAAAGTATTTCAAAACTTTGAATAAATTCAACTTTCGAAAACTTTGAAGGGGGTCTTGTAGGTCCTAAAAAATCAAGTTGCACCCATCAACAAAATCATGAAAATCAGGAAATACAACTTTTAAATGAACTGCGCAGACATCAGATTGTGCATCATTCAGATTGCGCACACTCTCAAGTGCGCAGGCTGACATGGCAGAAGTCATCAATACCTGACAAAATCAATTTTTTTGACAACTGACAGCGTGAAGAACGAGGCGACTGTTTGTTTATTGTGCAGCACGACGCTCGAGGACAGTTGGCAGCGCAATCGACTAGGCAATCTGTTGCGCAGTCCATCCTCGCGTAATCTAAAGCCAGCGCAACTCATATGGCGCACTTCATTATGAAAACTGACAAAAGTACACGTGGCATTCATGCCATCAATAGCTCATTATGTGGCAACCGTCTGCACACGATCATGTGCAATTCAATCAAAAGATGCCATGTGTCCAAGACAGTTGGCCCACGATCCAACAACTGCCTGCGCAGTCTGATGCTGCGCAATCCAGTCTATGCGCAATCCAACTTGCGTCACTCAGAATAACTAAAAGTTAGTTATTTCCAGAACTCTATAAATAGAGTTTCAAGTCTTCATTCAAGGGGATCAGACATAAAGTTCAGAAATATCAGAGAGTTCAGGAGTTCTTGCCCAAGTACTGCTGCATTCTTCCGAGGCTTTTGCCTTCAACTTCAACTTCCGAGGCTATCGTCTTCAAAGTTCACATCGTCCAAGGGATAAAGCAATCGTCTTCTAGATTGGATTCCTACAGTTGTACTTTTCCAGAATTCTTGTAATCTCTTTACAAAGTTTGTATCAATAAAGTTTATACTTTTGTTTTTGCAAACAATATCTTGACTTATCCAGTTTTAGATACATTTTATCATGGCAATACATATTCATTTTAAAGTTTAAAACTGTAGTAGGTAAGTGATCAGTTAATAGGTAATCAGGATGTACAGTGGTACATATCAATTTTCTGAAGTGTACATACGTACCCTTAACGGCATCGGTGTATGTCCATACACAAATGCGGGATCAGACATACGACAAAGTTACATATAGAATGTAACAATGCTCGGTAAATACATCATGATCACGTACACTACTAACATTTTCCCCTTAACCCGTTGTTAAACATGTGAAAGATATAAAAAAACTGTCCTAAGTATGGTAGGGACTAAAATAATAAAACATGTGAAGATTTAACTTGCTACCTTAAGGATCAGCATTTAACATGGTTGGATCACAGTTTATTGTTATAGCAGTATGTAAAGTTTGTAGAGGTACTTGCCTTTAGCAAAGCAAGGTAGTGATAGAAATGCTATAGATGCCTGGTGACTCATCACTGTAGAAATAATACATAAACTTTGTTTTCACACTAAGTTAAACACTAAGACACTAGTGGTGCGACACGACTTTCTGACTGGACACCTAGCCAAATGATAACTTTAGCATAGAAGACCCATGTGGGGTAATACAATACCCAAACTAACTTTCTAGAGCCTTTACACTAGTGTAGGGTGAGGTCCAATATTACAATAACTCAAATCAACACAAAACTTTGTAAGTCGTAACTACTCAATAAATAAATCAGACTGTACACTGTATTCTAACAATTTTTGAGATAGAAAAAAAGCTCAATTTTATATAAAATAAAGTACCAAAATGATCCTTGTTAATTATAGAAATTTATACTAATTTTTCTGGAATTTATAAACCCTCATAGATATTTATTAAAAATTAGCAACCATATGTATCCTAAAAATGAGTTCTATTTTCCTATTTTTATAAAATGCCAAACTTATTTATTAAATGCTGGAAAAATTATATTAAATTAGATAAATTAACATAGTATTTCAATACAATTGTTTCCAGATTTTTACAGCAATTAAAATATATAAAAAAAATTTAAAAACAGCAAGTAACAATTTCTGGAAAATAATTAATTATTTACTTACTATTTTGTCTACGTATTCGAAATTGAACCGAAGTCCAGATACGGGACCCAAAACCATGAATCAAGTCCAATATGACTTGTACAGACTCTGAATGTATTAGACATATTTGGGCCCAAAAATCCATGCTAGATTTGGACTTCAAATGGCCATGATTAATAAAATACAGTAACTCAAATATAAATATTAAAGTATTTTAATAATATATTTTAAAGTGGTAAAATATACAAGTCATAAAATTACCTAATAAAATAACTTATGAATTTTATACATAATAATATTTGCACAAAGTTGAATTTGAAACATATATACATATACAGCAATTACCTTTATATATATACATAAATATATAGATATTTATATATATATAATGAATATATATAACAAATATACATATATATATAAAAATACTAAATATAAAATATATATATATATACAAATACAGTATATATATATATATATATTTATATATATATATATGTATATATATATATATATATATATATATATATATATATATATATTTTTTTTATATAAAATATATATATATATATATATATATATATATATATATATATATTATATATATATATATATATATATATAACAGTATATATAATAATATATATATAAATACATATACATATATATATATATATAAATACATATATACATATATATATAATAAAACAAATAAAATAAAAACAAAACAAAAAACAAACGAAAGGGGGGGGGGGGGGCTCGAACTCGAACTAGGGGAACAGGTGCTTAACATGGCTCGGGCTGGCCAAGGGGTCAGCTCGGGTTATGTGATAGGGTTAGGATTTTAGTTAGTTTTATTGTGAATTAGGTTAATGGGTTCTAAACCCGATAACACAGTTCAAACCCGATAACCCAGTTATTTAAAATCTGTGTCCTGACAGTTTTGGACACGGGCACACGAGTCTTGTGTCCAGGGTTGGCACGACACGTACGACAAGTAAATGCCGTATCCATGCCCATCACTCGGTTCCTCGTGTTCAGAAGTCCACACACGTATACAGGAGACACGATACGACACACATAGAGAGTGACACATACGTGTCCGAGAGGCTGTGGCGTTCGGAGGCGTTGCACGACGGAGGAGAAGTCGGGGCAGTCTGAGAAAATTCAGCCGAGTTCGTCTCGTCAAGACGAACCGAACGGTGGTGGTCGAAGGGGATGACTACTGCTGGGGTGGCGCCTAGGGTAGATCTAGGGTTCCGGCAATCGTCGGGGAAGAAATAGGGTAGGGCAGCGCTGTGGTGGTGGTTAGGGCGGTCGTAGTGAAGTCTAGGGTTAGGGTTCGGGGTCGGGGGCTTTTATAGGGAAAGAAGTCGGTCGGATTAGGGTTTTAGATTAGGGTTAGGGTTAGGGTTTTGGTCGGGGTTAGCCGGAGATGGTGACAGAAGTTCGGGTTAGCGTTTTGCAGAAAACCCTCCAGAGATTAGTTAATTACAAATAAGCCCACCGTCTTAGGAAATGTAAAATATAATTTGCATATACCCCCCTCCCCGCTGTTGCTCTGTGCAAATTAAATTTGCACAAACAAATCGAATATTGCAAACACTATTTAAAATAATTAAAATAATTGCAAATTGATATTAAAATAATTTAAATAATTACAAAATGATATATTTTGCTTTAAAAAATTATTAAAACTCATTTAAAAATTCTAGAAAAATTCCTAATAATTATATTAATTCATTTTAAAGATATAAACACTATTTAAAATTATAAAAATACTATTTTAAAATCTAGGGGCTTACATTAGTGCTGCCCGCATCTGAAAATTCTATTTTTTCGAAGCATCATACGTGTACGCCCCTGTTTCCTATAGCTAATTCAGCTCATCTATCAACAGCTGTAAGTACACGATGATGTTCCTCTTCGGGTTGTTTGGACCGAGGATGATAATAGTTAAGAACATGTAAGGTGTCTTCATGCACATCCAAGGCGGTAGGTTGTACAGAGTGAGGATTACCGGCCAGCATGAATATTGGGAGCCTGAAAGTCCAAATGGGATGAAACCATCAGAGCAGAGCCCCAACCTTACATTATGCGCATCAGAAGCAAAATTAGGATATGCTCAATCGAAGTGCTTCCACGCTTCTTCATCAGATGGGTGATCCAACACTCCTTCGGTCTATTGTCGTTTGTGCCAACTCATATTTTCGGCAGTCTCTTTCACCATGAACAACCTCTGCAACTGCGGCATCAACGACAAGTAGTGCATCTAAGCAGTCGGTCTTCTAGACTTGCCTGCAGCAGTTGGCTTGTAGCGACCAGCACCACAGAATTTACACACTTCTGCATCTTTGTCATTTTTATAGTAAAGCATGCATCCGTTCTGACAGCAATCGATCTTTTCGTATCCCATCCAGAGGGATCTCACCATCCTCTTAGAGCGGTAGAAGTCTTTCGGTAACGTGGCACCCTCCGGCAAGATATCTGTAATCAACTCGAGCACTCTATTGTAGCATTCTTGCGACATGTTAAAGTCAGACTTTATGCTCAAGAGCCGAGTGATCACCTCTAAGGGTGAATGGTCCTCACAACCAGGGTACAAAGGAGTCCTTGCATTCTCCAGCAACTCCATGAACTTTGCGGCATCGGCATTCGGTGCCTCCTCAGCTGCGTCACGATTATATAGATCAAAAATAGGCCCCATAGCATCGAAGACCATGTTCACGTACTCATTTTTAACACCAGTTCTGTTATGGACATTCATATAAGGCTCCACATAAGGCTCCACATAAGGCTCTACATAAGGCTCCACATAAGGCTGCACTTGGAATGCTAAAGGTACAAGCTCTCCGTGTGCGGTCTACTGGTAGTAATTTGGAAGAAAAACCTGTGTGTATAAGTGATACGTCACATCCAATTCTGGTTGAAACTTTATGTTTCGATATTTTTCACACTGACACTTAAGGTCCATGTCGTCCAGGGATTGAGGAAACGCCTTCGCGAATTGGAGGAATTGTTCTACTCCGGCGACGTGTTCATCTCGCACACCGCACCTGTCATTTCGAATACGGTTGTACATCTACGAACGGTCTCACAAATACATGGATATAGCCATTTCTAGATATCTACAAATATGAAAAAACTTCAAAACTGAAACGAATATACTACATACTACGTACATATATTATACTGCGAGCCCCCTCGGGGCCCCACCCCGAGCAGTAGACCCCTAATCTTAAAACAAGTGATCTAAAAAACTAAACATGTAATCAAGTGACACTATTACTAGACAGACTATATGTTCTGTGTGAGATGCACTGGAGGACATCATTGAGCTATCACGATGTACTTTGGAACTCTGGTAAGGAAACTCCAGTACCTATGATGTATCCGCAGTCCCGATAAGGAAAACTGTGGTAACTATAAAATTTTGCAGCTCTGGTAATGATACAGTGATAACTATAAGGAAAAGTAGCTCATATATATGCCTAGTAAAAAGGAGATGGATCAGACACATGATGCAAGAAAAAGTGAAGGTATGGGAGAATGGTTCTTCATTGATCATGTAGTTGCTTTCTTTGTTCCAAAAAAAAATACACTGTGAAAAGATGCTAGTTGCTTTTATTATGTCAGTAGGTCCGCCCCTAATTGACTGAATAAGCAAAATTGGTTTCAGTATGGGTACACATTTTACATGGGCTAATTTGGATTGCAGTTATGCTACATCCATTTGGAAGCCCAATGCAATGACCAAACAAGATACGCTCGAAACATAGGCGTCTGAACAGGTTATCCATCCTCAAAATATAGTTTAAATGGCCCCCCAAAGAGTCATTGGCTGGTTACTTTTGCTTATTATAGCATAATTGTGCATAGATAACCACTTGCTATGCACAAGGAAAAAATAACAATGATTGTTACTCTATGTCCATGTTTCTTTTTTGTGTCGGTCCCTTCCTACTTGAAAAACATCCACAAGAGCATCATCCATGTGTCGAAAAAGTTCAGAGAGGACAAGATTTCGACTGAGGCTCGTATGAGCCGGTATACTGGTGCTTCAAAATGAGAACCTAAATCGGGTTTGGCATACCGCTCATGTGCTAACATCATATTGCCAGTATATACGGTTTTGGATCAGATTTGATCAATTATCGATGGTCCATAGTATCTTAAATAGTGGAAGAGGATTATATCGTTGTCCCTTTACCTTATTGAAAACTACTAAGGTGTGAATTACACATGTCAAACTTTTAAGAAGGGTAAGAAGAAATGAAGTCCCTGGTTGATTCGGAAGAGTTCGTTGCAGGAGATCCACATCGGTCCATCTTCGAGTTGTCGTCTTCGACAACTTGCTTTTTATTATAATCTATTCCTACTTGTTGGCACTAGATCGAACCCTAACCCTAACCCTCTCCTCCAGCCCCCTCCTCACCCCCAGCCGCCCTCACCCTTCCTATCCCTCCCATCCAGCCACCCCCCACTCACCACCCGACCACCCCCGGCCCCTGCCCCTCCTCCCCACAGCCCCGTACCCCCCCACCCCCAGCCCCCCTCCTCACCCCCAGCCGCCCTCACCCCTGCCCCTCCCCCCCAGCCACCCCCACTCACCACCCAACCATCCCCCGGCCCCTGCCCCTCCCCCCAGCCCCGCACCCCCAACCACCCCCAGTCCCCCCTCCTCACCCCCAGCCGCCCTCACCCCCTGTCCCTCCCCCCCAGCTAATCCCACTCACCACCACCCGTATCCCTCCAGCCCCTCCCCCTCAGCCCCTCACCCCCCAACCACCCGTACCCCCTGTCACGCCCCGCTCCCGTAGGAACGATCGTCCTCGCTAAGGCGTGATGTCGTACGAGCCTAGATTTCGCTCGTACAAGGCGGGTTCCATAACAGCCAATTTCAGCGGCTGCGACGGGGTCGTCGCACAGAAGTCCCATGCAGAGACATTGAACATGCAGCGAAAATTTTAGAACAAACACAAGTCATTCAAAAGAAAGCTCTTTATTGATATTGAAACAAAGGTTACATTGGGGCGCAAGGCCAAGATTATAAGTCTCTCATGCTCACTCAAGCTCACATTACAAGTCACTCACCTCTCTCTCTCATCTCTCAATACATTTGTCGATCCAGCGGAAGCTTCGGAAGGCGATGTACATACATTATGTCCTGTATAAGTCTTTACTCCATGCGACTGTGCTCTTCGAATCGCCAAGGAACTCCATGCCACGACGCATCCAAGCGAGCTCCGCGCCACGAGCTTCTACCTGTGCCTGTACATGTAAACTATGTGGGTGTCAGTACTCAACTGTACTGGTGGAATGAGCTCCTCGCCCACCTATACAAAACCAACACGTTTACTTTACTTTATGCAATATAGTCCCCTTTTTGATTGTCTTTCTACTCTTGTCTTAGGATCAGTTTTAGGACCGATGTCTTGGCCTATTTTGTGTCTCTAGACCATCCCGTGCTTGCAACATTATCGTTAACCTATCGAGTCGTGTTTGCCTTTCGGCCAAAATCAGAGACACAGCTACATGATAGACTCCTTTTTTCATGTGACCGTGCTACAAAGCCCATATTGAGGCCGTGCCTCGTAACTCACTAAGATTTAACCATATCGCCGCTTCGTGGCTCGTGCTACTTTGATCACCAACCGACCCAATCAAGACTTGTGAATCTTAGTGTCACCCAACCAACTTTGCCTTGCGGCGGTTTCCCGACTTAAACTCACACAACTCAACCAACTTATGCAACTTATATGCCGACAACTCAAGACTTGATGCCACATCTTCTGCCGAAGCACGTCGCCTATGTTGTAGCCATTTTTAAGCCCAAACATTTGTAATCTAACTTGTATACACCTTCAACAACACAACTCAATCCAAAGGCACTCACGCGGATTTGCCGCCATGCCGACTCATCTATATGATTTGGTCACTAACTCCCATAGCCATGGTGGACTCCTTTTTAGCTGAGTATAGGATGGACCGGTTTGGGTAGCTAGCCCTATCCGCGTCCACCGAATACTTTGCCCCAGGCGCAGCTATTTATTTGTTTCCTTTATTGCCCGCAACGATCCCGTGGCGCCACAGGTTGCCGTGCGGGAAAACTCTACCTTGTCGACAAGTTGTCCATGACCATGCAAGACTCGACTCAAACTGATGTCTCACACAGTCATTGTACCTCTAGTGTTACCATCTCTTTCAGGGCTAAATTCAATACTTCTCACATCTGAGATCTTGCATCGACGACCCGTAGTCGCGAGCATTCTTCTTTCTTGCCTCAATGACCCAGTCGTGAGCATTCTTCTTTCTTTCTTGCCCTATCATTTCACTCAACTCAAGAACAACTATTTAGATATTTTCCAAACTCAATGAATCAACCGTGGCCCGTGCCTTAAAACACTAGGACTGTGCCATCGTCTTAAACCAACTTAAAACTCTATGTGACACCACCGCCCAAGTCGTAGTTGTACCCAGCCGTTGAACTTATAGGACCGTGCTTGGAATGACTTAGGTCGACCACTATCACTTTTCCTAACTTAATCAAGCCTACAACTTAACCCAAGGGACGAGCAAGACTATACCAAGCCTTGCATTACGGAAACGTGCATGCTTTATCGAGCATTTACGTGGGCGACGCCTATGACTTAGGCTACGCTCATACTTTACCTACTCAACCAACTTTCCTTCTCCCAAACCACGGGACGAAAGATCGAGTGTCATTTTCAAAGCACGTCGTGCACCAACTCTAAGCCGACCGTTGGACCTTTCCATATTCTAACTCAATTTAACCCGTCGGGATTATTTCCTTTAGCTATGTGGATTTGCCACTTTTATTATCAAGCCTACTTGTGCAAGTTGAAAACATACGATTTATTATGTGAAGGCTAAGATGAGGCAAGTTCACCGAAACTACCCCACCTGAGCGCTGTCTTCGAGTCGCCGTTGCATGGCGAAGTTCAAATGTCGTCGGCCTTTCGATTCCTCCGATTGACTGAGCGGGACGGGGCACTACACCCCCTCCCTCCCGTGCCCCTCCCCCCGAGCCACCCGCACCCCCTCAACCACCCACAACCAAAATAGAGAGAGAGGGGAGTTACGTACGGAAAGGGAGGAGAGTTCATCGCGCCGGAGGGGAGAGTTCGCCACGCCGGAAGGGAAAGTTCGCCACGCTGGAGGGGAAAGTGAGGAGAGAGAGTGGAAATGGGAAATAGGGGAAATAAATCCGGGGGGGGGCAAATTTTAATTAAAATTTAGCGACGTTGTTAGGAACGTCGCTAAATTCGTCGCTATTAGCGACGTAATGGCGACATTTAGCGACGAAAAGCTCATTTAATTAATATACGTCGCTGGCACGTCGCAATTTTCGTCGCTAATAGCGATGATTAGCGACGTTTAACGTAAACGTCACTAAATTGCAAGAATTAGTGACGTTTTAACTAACGTTGCTAATATAGTAGATTTTAGTAGTAAGAGATTAGGGGAAGGGGTGCGGCTAAGTGAGGAGAAGTGAGGGGTGGGTGGCTGACTGAGAAGAGAGGAAGAGAATATGGGTTGGGGTTAGGCTTAGGTATTTTGTAGGGTAGCTAGGTAATTTAATAATAATAATGGTGATAACAATAGCAGTAATTATAACAATGGAACTAAAACACCAACTCAAAAATAAAAATAAAATAATACAAACCGTAAATTAATACGGTAACGATAACCAAGAGTCCAGACCCAACGACGAAGACAAATCCAAGTCCAGAAAATAAATAAAATTTTAAACAAATATGAAATTTGAAAACCACCCAAATACAAAATACGATCATATACCTATTTTAAAAATAGGGATTTGACAAGAGTTTTCTATACTCTCTCATTAAACATTACTGCGTACTTTGAACTAAGGCTAATGTGGATATAGTGCTACCAGTATTCAAGAACTTGGCTACACCTGGATAATAGAAAGCTGCCACCTGAACAAGGGGACTAGTGTATTTCCTAGCATGCTGTAAAAGGAGTAATGCCCTTTTGGTACATGTCTATGGGGACAATAATTTAATAACTTCAGTAATCACATGATCCTAATAACAGATCAATGTTATTGGGTTAGGTGGGATTATACAACATAGACATATCATTAGTAGGCATTTCAAGTACTTGAATATAGCACCATATGAGGATATTAAGTGTACGAAAAGGTTGATTAGCAGATTGAAAAAAGAACGATGACCTGAAAACTCATGCTCAGGTGGTATGTCTTATAGTTTCCGGTTTCTAAAATATGGCTCTACTAGCACTAGTATCTTGTGCATTACAATCTCTGATACTGCATTACCAGATTATCCACTACTGCTATTCATATCAGTCATTGGTTCGACCATATATGGTAAATTGAAACCCAATTACTGCTGCCCATATCCACAGCAGTATGTATCAACTCTTTCGTCTACACTCAGGTGCTCCTATAGTTGTGGTATCATTGATACCTATTCCTATAGACATAAGGTTACAACTCAAAAGAACCATCTTACCTCTAATCCCATTACCTAACTCTGATACTCGATTCCTTATCCTTAACCATCCTCTCTATTATAGGATTTACATGGTTTGACTAAACAGATGTACATTGCTCTCCTATGAATCCCCCTCCTAGGCATAAATTCGAATACCCATAGTATGCAACATGAATTCGAGAAGTAAAGAATTACGTACCTATTAGGGTAGTTGCCTGAACTCGGGTGATTCCTCGCTCATCCTCAATTCCCCTTGCTTCCTTGCGGCAGAAAAGGAACGAGATTCCTTTTGGGTTCTAAGAGGGTAGGGCGGCTGTTGCTCTCCCTATATATGGTGAGACTTGGATTTGATCAAGGGAAGATTTGATAGAGAGAATTTTTGTTTAAAACATATTTGAGTTTTCTCTTGAGGATTTGAGAGTATCTCGATTATATGAGAAATCTGAGTGTTTGGCTTTGAGGGTCGGTCTATTTGAAATAAAATTTGAATTTCATATTTGTGTTGAGGCCCAATTTTGGTTTTTGCAAAAAAAACCTATTCTCTTCCTTATTTAATCTATCTAGTGTTATTATTAAAGAATTGAATATGTGTCAACAATAAAATAAAAATAAAAAATAGTATTTGGGCTCATGGACTTACATCACTAAACCCCTAGCTGAAGATTGTTTTAACTTTATACGAAGGGAATCAGGAATTTTGGACGTTGAAGTTTTATAATTAAATATTACCTGCTCAATATTCATAAATTTGTAGAAAATATTTTGTTTATAAGTCGAAAGGGCCCTTCTGACAAAAAAATGTAAAAGTTTAAGCGACACGCTGCCAAGGTCTTTGGACTACCATTGTTGGAATCCTGCCCCTACAGCTAACCCAAAATATTCTATATATTTTGTGTATTTTGGTTAATTAATATTAATTATTTTTCTTCAACACAAGTATTTCTAATTATACTTTATATTAATGTTAAAACCTATATCACAACTTTCCAAATCTGTCCTAACTACCAAGAAACTGAACTCGGGTCGAACTCAGGCCAAACTTGATCCCTAGTAATTAGAATAGAAGCTGGACAGTCGGGTTCCCATCTTTAAATACCCCCTCAAACTTTATCTTTCTCCTTCAAACAGCAGCCAAACCACCCGAAACCCTAAACCTAGCCACCTTATAACTCACTCTTCCAAGCTTTTCAAGCCCTACAAACATAGATTCAGAGCTGTCTCAAGTTTTTCTTCCACCATCTCCATTTAATTTTGGTATAACTCTACTCTCCTCTTCGAATTCAAAATTATCTATGGCTCCAAAACTATCTCATTCTTCCAAAAAGAAGAGAAAGGTTGGAGATGCATCCTCCTCTAATGTCCAAGAGGAAGGATCGTTCTTACTATTTAGTACCGCCATGCCGGATGGTGACTATTTTGATGACTTTATCTTTGTTTCATTTAATGCTTCAAATGAGTGGTTCAATGACTTTCATCAACGAAAAATTTGTCCGGGAAGTCCAATTAATTTTAATTTATTTCTCGATCGTATAAACGTCTTTGAACACTTAAGCCTTGAAAATCTAGTTCAATCTAGTTATCCTATTTATTCTAATACAATTCGCATGTTTTATTGTAATCTCACGGTCACTAACGGCACAGTTAGATTAAAGGTCAGTGGGATTGACATTGAGTTTGATGCCAATGATTTGGCAATTATGCTTCATATTTCCAATGTAGGGAAAGCATTAGTGGATATCACCTCAGTTCAATTTCCAGCCCACATGACGTTTGACTCTTTTTGTGATTTGCTATGTGCACCTAATCCATGTGCCAAAGGTAGTCTTCGCCCTAAGCACATGAACGACTACTTTTATGACTTGCATCAGATGGTATTTTCTACTATTCTTCCAAAACAAACCTCCACCGATGATATCACATACTTGGAACTCTCTGCCATTTACCATCTTCACTTTAAAGTGTCTTTTAGTCTTCCCAAGACAATTATCTCTGCTATGGAAAAGTGTCGCAAGAAACCTCCACGACTTCTCTATGTGATGTATCTTCCTTCCATCTTTGAGTATTTTGAGATTATCTTGGATGACTGTCCCCAGGATGCTCTATCTTCATATCATTATGAGCATCATACAGTCGCTCATGTTCCCGCAGTACAGCCTCCTCTACCTCCTCCTGTTGACCCATCAGCTGCTAGTTCACATCCTTCTTATCCTTCGACTAGAGTTAGACTTGAGCCTCTTCAGGCCTTGATGCTGGAACAATTTAGGTCCATGGATTTTCGTACCACCCTCCAGTTCTAGGCCTTGACCAATACCGTGAAGGATGTTACCTACTGTTTTGCTCATAACCCTAGTGGCCCTATTCCCATGGTTCGTGATCCCTTGGTGATTGGTTATCACATTGATGATCGAGAGGCTCAGAGATAATTTCATCCTACTACTGCTCGCTATGATCCCCACCACACTGCTGAGTACGGTCCTTCTAGGGCGACAGATGCTGATGATGATGAGGAGGATGATTGAGGAGTGACATAGAGTCACTAGTTTGCTTTAGCTTTCTTTTTAGTGCTTATGTATTAGAGATATGCTTCTTGAAAGCATTTTTAGTATCTCAGTTTAGTTTGGCTTGTATTAGCTCTCTATGTATCAGTTTCCTATTTTAGCACTTTATGCATTTCTTGTTATGGATTTCGTCTTTGCTTACTAATTTATGCCATATTAGTTTTTAAAACCGTGCTGAGTATATGTTCAAATTTTGTCATTTTGATTCTATGAAAAACGGGGGAGAAATATGATACTTTACATTTTGAGATACTTATCCTTTTCAAACTTATATATACATATTGCTCTAAAAAAATTGGTTTGAGATATTTTTTTTGCTAGATCTCACAATGTTCAGAGCTTGATCATTAATTGTGGGGGAGTAAATCAATATGCAAGCTACTTCCGTACCGTACCAACCTACTTCTAATCAAGCTGAACGAATTGCTAAAGTATCAATCGTAGTTTTGTCAAATTATCAAATTAGGGGAGATTGTTGGCCCATGTAGCCATGATCAACCTAATTTAGATAATTAAGTTAAAACTCTGACTTTGATATAAAAAGCAAGAAGACTTCAAAGATGACTACAGAAGATTGCAATTGATCGTCAAGAAGATTTTTTTCTATTTTATTCTATATTTTTTATTTCTTGAGTCTAGATTATATTGTAAGTTAGGATCACTGGCATTTAGAAGTCTATCCTGAACCAAACCAAACCTATCTTTTATCCCAAACAAAACCAAACATCCAAAAGCCTACATAAACCAAAAATACCCAGAAATGCCAGGAATCGAACTCGGGCCGAGCTCTACCCGAACTCGGACCGAACTCGGTCCCCTTGGATCACTCCTGGTCAGCAGCTTATTCCTAGTCTTTTGGATCTCAAACGTCCAAAATTATGAACGTTGCCCTAGCCGAGTTATGCCCAAACTCTGCTTCAAAAATTCCTATAAATAGAGAAGAATTTGTTATTTCTAATCACTCAATTCTTCTTCATCTTCTTTATCTATTCTAAAGCCTTCCTATTTACCAAGAGCTTTCAATCTTCCATATTTCTAAGATAACTCCTATTCTTCTAAGTGCTGGTGGTTTTCGATTAGGAGTATTCGAGTCGTACAAGCTTGGAGTATAAAAACTTTCTTCAGAAAGGTGTTGAAGTTTGATCTTGGGCTTCGGATTAAAACACGGCGGTGTTGAAGATGGCATGTTCTTCGGAGTAAAGCACGCGATATAATCTCTATTTCAAATAGTGGATTTAACATCGAGCAGAGTTCTTGAGACTGGACTAGTCCTCTCAGAGGAAAACCAGTATAAAATTTCGCTGTCTGCGTATTGCTTTTTTGCCTCTATTTACTTACTACTTTACTTTACTGCACCTAAGTAATTGTTTATATTTGCCTTTACCTGCTTAATTTTTTATTGGAAATATTTTTTCGCTGCACTCTATTCACCCCCTTCTAGAGGTGCCATAGATCCTACATAGTTGACAACTAAAACCCGTCAACTAAATTCACTTTAGTTGATGGCTAAAACCCGTCATCTGAAGTCACTTCGGCAACCGTCAACTAAAGTGGAGACTTTTGCTGACACTGGTCTAGCTAACGGAAGAGAAACCGTCAATTATACCCTTTGGCGACGAAGAAAAACCGTCAGCAGAAGTCATTTTTCTTGTAGTGTATTTGTTGGGCTCTAGTGTCATGTCTAGTCTAATTGGTCCAGTAACACAAGTTTAACAAATAGGCTAGCCCAATAACCATAATAACTAACACCAAAATAAATAAATAATTATGCACAATAATATATAATACGAAATGATAAAATTACCCCTAGTTGGAAAAGTGGTAGTGCCAAGTCTACCCCACTTAAAATAATTTTGTCATTGAAATTAAAAGACAAAATTAGCACAGGAACACAATCAGAACAAAAGAAGATTAATACCTCAAGGCTCGAAGAGATAAGGGTATCGCTCGTACATGTCGTCCTCCCTCTACCAGGTAGACTCACCCGGAGAGTGATGCCTTCATGCGACACGAACCAAAGGAATAACCTGGTTCCGGAGTACCTTCTTCCAACGAACCAAAATCTCTACTGGCTACTCTAGATAGCTGAGAATCGGGCCTACCTCAATCTAAGAGTGGTCCAAAACGTGACTAGGATCTGCTACGTACCATCACAACTGTGACACATGAACCACGTTATGAACTCCCTCTAGCGTAGGAGGCAAGTAGTCGGTAAGCCACTGTACTGACCCACTCAAGGATACTGAAAGGTCCGATGAACCGTAGACTAAGCTTCCTGCCTCCACCAAAGCGAATCATGCCCCGTGTCAGAGAAATCCTCAAAAACACCATATCGCCAACCTATCACAAAATAAAACCTTAAAACTTAATCTATAATAAACAACCACAACCAAAGACAAACACCAAAATCTAAACTATACCTCAAACTTCAAAGGTCTATGGTGACCATCGGCCCAATACTGTTGTATGTCCTGCACCACCCGAAGTCTATCTCTAATTAGCTTACCATCTTTAGCCCTAGCAAAGCTCTCTCTCCAACATCGTCCCAAGACAAGGGAATGCGACACCTCCGACCATATAGAGCCTCAAATGGTGACATTACTATACTGGCCTAGTAGCTGTTGTTATAAGAAAACTCTACCAGATGAAGATGGTCCTCCCAAGATCCCTTGAAATCTAGCACACAGGTGTGAAGAATATCCTCGAGAGTCTGAATAGTCCTCTTTGACTGTCCATCCATCTGAGGGTGATATATGGTACTAAACTTGAGCTGGGTGCCCAAGCTAGCCTACAAACTCCTCAAGAAGTGGAAAGTGAAACGACTATCCCGATCCGAGACTATACTCACAAGAACCCCATACAACCTGACAATCTACCTTATATATATCTTTCCAGCTTCTACATAGACAAACCTACTTTGAATGGCAAAGCGTGGGTTGATTTGGTCAACCTGTAAATAATGACGCAAATCGTATCTTTTCCTTATGGAGATCGTGGAAGTCCGAACACAAAATCCATAGTAATGTGTTCCCACTTCCACTCTGGAATGGATAATGGCTGAAGCAATCCACCTGGACTCTACATCTCTGCTTTCACTTACTGGCAAACTAAGCATTTGGATACAAACCATGCTACCTCCTATTTCATATCATACCACTATACGTGCTCTCTCAGATCCCCATACATCTTGTTGCACCAGGATGCATAGAATACTGAGAGCGATACGCTTCCTGCAACACCTCCTCACGTAGATCCCCACTAGGCACACAATCTAGTACCGTTCCTCATGGAACCATCCTTAGCAATAGTAAAATCATCCAACAATCCTGTCTCAAACTGAACTCTGATGCTCCTCAGAGTCCAGTCCTCATACTGGGTCGACTTGATCATGTCCATCATCTCTGACTGAATTTATAAGTCCCACATTTGCATCTCAATCCCAGGAACGACTACCTCGATACCCAAGCTTTCCAGATCTGCCAATAAGTTACGGTCTACTGTCAAGTGCATAACTACCGGATACCTGCTCAAGGCATCAGCAACTACGTTGGCCTTCATTGGATGATACTGCAAGGAAATATCGAAGTCCTTTATCATCTCTAACTACTGTATCTGCCTCATATTCATCTTTTTCTGGGTAAACACATACTTCAAGCTCTTGTGCTCTATAAAGATCTCTACACGCTCTCCATATAAATAGTGTTTCCATAGCTTCAAAGCAAAAATGACTGCTGCCAACTCTAAATCATGGGTTGAGGAATTCTTCTCATGAGGATGTAATTGCCTAGGATGTATAGGCAATCACCTTTCTATACTACTAAAGAACACAACCTAAACCTTTTCCAGAAGCATCACTATAAAATCTACCCATCCCTAATGGCAACGTCAAAATATGAACTATTGTCAGCCTCTTCTTCAGCTCCTCAAAGAAAGCATGGCACTCCTTGAACCATACAAACTCCACATCCTTCCTGGTCAGTTTGGTCATCGGCTCTGTAATCCTTGGGAAGTCATGTACAAACTTTCGATAGTAGCCTACTAGACCCAAGAAACTCCGAAGCTCTACAGCTGAGCTCGGGGTAGTCCAGGACTCCATTGTTGTAATCTTCTTCGGATCAACTAAAATCCCATCACCAGACACAACATGCCCCAAGAATTCTATCTTGTTCAGGAAGAACTCATACTTCGACAGCTTTCCATGCAGCGGCTCCCTCCTGAGAGTCTCTAGTACAATCATCAGGTGCTCCTCGTGCTCCTCTGGCATCTTCGAATAGATAAGAATATCATCGATAAACACCACCACAAACTTGTCAAGGTACTAGCAAAATACCTTGTTCATCAAGCTCATGAACACCGTCGAGACATTAGTTAATCCAAATGGCATCACAGTGAACTCATACTGGCCATAACGAGTCCGAAAACCAGTCTTCGGAATGTCCTCCTTCTTCACCTTCACCTGATGGTAGCCTGACCTCATCTCTATCTTGCAAAATACCTTCACGTCACTCAACTGATCAAAAAGATCATCAATCTTCGGTAGCGGGTATTTATTCTTGATAGTGAGGTTGTTCAATGTCCTGTAATTGATGCACATGCGTACCGATCGATCCTTCTTCGGTATAAACAATATCGGAGCACCCCAAGAAGAAGAACTAGATCTGATAAACCTCTTATCCTGTAGCTCATCCACTTGTTTTTTCAACTTAGTCAACTCGTTGTTGTTGATCCTATAGACATACTACAAAATAGGCTCTGTACCTGGCACCAAGTCTATAAAAAACTCAACATCCTTGTCAAGCGGCAACATTGACAACTCTTTTGGAAATACATTCATAAACTCAGCTATCAATACATGAGGCATCTCCTTATCTTCCACCAAAGCTCCATAGGTAATAATATCATCCTACTCTGCTGCCCCTCTGGAAAACTTAAACTCTGGCTCTCCTGACAGGCTGAACAAAACTCTACCTCCTCCATAATCTATGCTAGCAAAGTGTATACTCAACCAAAACATACCGAGTATAATGTCGTAGCTCAGAAGTGGCATTACGAGTAAACACATACTCAATTCTTGGCCTCCCAAAGAAACTCTTCACCCCTTATAAACATCACCAACCAGGATAATGCCACCCCTGGTCATGATCTTACAAGACCTACCTAAAGGTTTAGCAGGTATATGATTATTGAGAGCAAAAGAAATAGATACAAAACTATGAGAAGCACCACTATCAAATAATGTTGAAGCTGGAATGGAATCAAGAAGAACAGAACCTGCGATGACATCTCCAATGGGCTCAGCCTCTTCGATTGTCATAGCAAACACCCTGTCCTGAGCACCTCTTTATTGCTGGTGCTGAGCAAACCATTGTTGCTGGGTCTGAAGTGGAGGTCCCCTCGACTGTACTGCAGGTGGCTTCGCCAGTGCTCTCTGAGCTGCACCTGCTTCCTGAGCTGCACGATAAGGTTTCGAAGGACAATCCCTCAACTGATGCCCCTCGGCACAATAATGTAAGCACACTCCTAGCTACCTCCTACAAACCATCCAGATATGACCGAGCTTCTTGCAGGAATGGCAAGAAGGAACATGTTGTGCCTGTCTCTGCTGCTGTTGTGGCACCTGCTGAACTGGTTTTTTAGTAGGAGCCTGAAACTGCTACGGCGACTGGAAGGACCTAGGCTAAAGCTGGAGACGCTTAGCAGGCCCCGCACTGCTACTAGCCCCCATAAAGAAGTCGCGACCTCTCTTGTGATTTAAGCCCAACTTTCGCTCAACCTTGCGTGTCTCCGCAAGGATCTTAAAATAAGTCTCATAAAGAGATGGAATGACGATCTTCACTTCCCAGTTCATACCCTCCCCGAAGCAACTCATCTTGATTTCTAGATCTTGCACCATGTACTTCACGTACCATCTCAGCCTACCGAATTATACCTCCTCCACTGACATACCTCCCTACTTGAGGTTCTGAAACTGCCTAGCCAGATCTAATCTGTCAGTAGGAGAGAAGAACTTCTTCTTGAAAAGGTCCCTGCAAACCTTCCAGGTCTGTCCCTAATCAGCAAGAAGTGACTCATTCCTGAACTAGGTGCAAGCGATATCCAGCAACTAAAGCCATACTACCTCAACCTTTAAGTCATCGACAAGATGGGACACCCTCATAAGATGTTCGATATCCTCGAGCCAGTCATCAGCATAAATGATGTCATCCGACCCTATGAAGTCTCGAGGTCCAAACTTCTTGAAATCTTGAATATTTTCCGGCTTAAGCTGAGCAACCAGCTGTTCAGCCCCCTGCTCTACTGCAGCCAAAGCGAGCTGGTGGGCACTCTCAATTCCCTGTCGCATCACGTCCTCTTGTCTCTGATGTGCCTTGGACTGAGCCCTCTAGGCCTCCAGCATCTTCCTGAATAGTGCAAACATCTGCGTCATATCTGTCAGCACTGTAGAAGGAGGGGGAGGAAGATCCATAGAAACAAATGGAACAGTCTACTGCATTGGAGGAGAAGGAACACCCACAACAACCTCTAGAATAGTCCTCTGAACTAGAGGAGGATGAGGACCCCCAAAAGCAGCCGATATACCAATCCCCGGAGAAGTGACTAGAGTAGGCCCATAGGAAGTCGCAGATCTCTCCTAGGCTGGTCCCGAACGCTGTGACCTCGTCTTAGGTGGCATTTTGAAGATGGATCGAAAGAAAGAAGTCAATATGGCACAAGATAGAATATATTCAAAGAAGGACATTTATAGCTCAATGAATCAAATATTAAAGGAAGGACAGTTGTATTGAAACAATAGATTAGAAGCTTTCCTAGTTGTGTTTGAGTATCCCTTAGCCTATAGCATATATCCTATATCATATAGCATGCTCGCAATAGCACTCTAAGTCTGAGTACCACTACGACATCGTACTAATTACGACCTCGAGGACCTGCATGGGCCACCACTAAAAACGTGTCATGGCCCGCACCCGATGTAAGGGTACGAGTGCGAGACAACGCCCAGCCTACGTCGCAACATCGACGGAAGAACGCTGTTTAGGTCTACTATGCTATGTCATACAACTCATGAATATATATATCACAACCTGTCAATGATATCTCAACTCCAAAAGCATGACAATATAATGATGATACTCATACTCAATCTCAATAACTATAATGAAGATAATGTAGGACCGTTGAGCACCTCTAGAGGGGAATGAATAGATTATCTGCGTGTGCAGCAGAAATAATCACCAACTAAAAATTAAGCAGCTATATACTATGGCAGGTAAATGACAGTAAATAAAATATGGTAAAGTAAGAGATCAGAGAATTAAACTCACTAACACAGCGATGTATACTGGTTTCTCTCTAAGTAGACTAGTCCAGTCTCGAGTACTCTTGTTCGATGTTAATCCACTATGGCACAAGCTAAATGAGAGCTTGTAGTCTCTTACAACACCATGCTTGGTGACGACCGCACGACCGACTCCACAACTTGATTTCGAAAACTTGAACATTTTCTGAATGATGCATCTGATACAACTCTTCAGTACCAAAACTCTAGATTGAACTGAACTTGTACTGGATTTGGCTAAGAGTGGTATAGGCTTGATTTGAAAGTATTGATCGCAAAAAACACTTAAGAATATATAGAGAAAAGAATAAATGAGTGATTTGAAATGGTGAGATTTCTTCTCTATTTATAGTATTTTGCTGACCAAATTCGGGCTGAGTTCGGATGCATGAATCCGTAAACAAACGTTATAGGCAGATTTGGTGGAACTGAAATTTGAATTTACCTAGAACCGAACTCAGGCCGAGTTCGCCCAGAGTTCTGTCAGAACTATTTGGTTGGGCCAGATTTGATTTGGTGTTTTGGATTTTTTGGATATAGACTTGGAAGTATGGATAGGCAAGCTTTTTAGAAAAATGGACTGATAAAAACCTAAGCCAGTACCAATCCTGATCAACCTCACATATATTTTCTAGACTCAATAAAATTGAAAATATAAAAGAAAATATAAAAGCCTTGAATCTTGATTCCAGTATGATTGGTTCTTTGATCACGATGTGATGTCTGTATTTGGAAGTAGTAGGTAGCAGTACGTAGACGAACTTTCCATTTGAATCCTGTTAATCTGTAGCAGTCTATATATTTTACGTATCGACCAAAGTTGTCGCTGATTGTGATCATTAACCAATGGGCCAACAATCTTCCTTATTTTGATAATTGACAAACTTTGAGTCTATACTAAAATATAACAAAATATATAACTTTGAAATGATATACCTGACTTGTTCTGAATCATTCGAGAATTTTTTTAATTTTGGTGTATGTGGCTCTTCTCCTCCTTTTTCATGTACTCAAAATGTGGCTCCCCCGTAATATGTGAAGCTAACAATAACAAAGAAAAAACAGAGTAATATCCACAAAGTATATGAATCAATCAAGTCAATATCTCAAGAGAACTAACACCGACAGTAGCAGTAATGAACCATGAGTAATGGAAACTGATTAATATAGCATAAAATGAGTTCAAAGTGCATAAACAACTAGAACTGAAATAGTGCAAAATACTACAGATAGTCCAAACTGACAATAAAAGAAGTGTCACTATAAACGATCATCATCAACTAGATAAGTCCACAAAATACTAAGCCAAAAACGGAGTCAAGCATCAGCATCATCACCGGTGGGATCAGCAGGAGGCTGGGGATCAACATAGGCGGTCGTCGGATCGAAGAATCCGAAAGTGAGATGATCCTCAAGTCTCGGTCCGTCGAAGTCTGGATGACGGAGGATAGGAGTAGGAGCCGAGAGATGATGCGCCAAAGTCCACTGAATGTCCTCCATGCCATTTCTCAAGACCTGGGCCTAAGAAATATAATGATACTCAGCATCGGTGAAACGAGTCATATAGGTCTCATGCCTTTGTCCCTGGAGGGTGACAAATGCATCGAACCTCTGGAAGAACTTGTCAAAGTGGCCTGAAGCAGCATGAACTGGAGCATCGGCTGGAGCTGGATCAGCAGCAGGGGCTGGAATAGCATCGGGTGGAGGTGGAGGCTGAGCGTACTTCCTATATCTAGATAGCTTCGAAGGTGACCCAAAAATAGGACATATGTCTAAGTTGATTCCAAACTTCTGGAAGATCACCGCGAGATGCATACGATAAAGGAGGTTGCGGCTTGTCCTTCGACAACTGACCATACCAGCAATAACGGTCTTGGGAACAATAAAAGTGACTCCAAAGTGAATGCGGTATAAAGCTGATAACTCTAAGAAGGTGATCTCATCAATAGATACCATCTTAAGTAGCAAAGCAGAGTAGATAATATGATGGAGTTCATAGAAATGCTAGTTTAGGTGCTTTATGAACAGCTTTGTCCGGAGAACCGAGTTCGGATGACACAATGCAGCCTTGAATGACTCAAAAGCCACGTCAGGAGGGAATTGAACTTTGTTGATATCGACTAGAGCGTTGCCGTTGTCAGGCATGTGAAAATACTCGCTTAAGTCGGCTGAGTTAAACTCAAGTTCTTTTCTATCGACACAAGAATAAATGTTGACATCTGCCTCTTACAAGTTGTAATAGAACATCCGTAAAACATTATCATAAATTTGGCTCGAGGTCTCTAGAAAGTCTCGGAGCCCTAGATTTTCAAATGTAGTAGTGTATTCCGATAAGACAGTAAAATTAATCGATTTTTTGGGGCAAATTTCTCGATATCAAAATTGGGTAAACCAAGATAGTAAAATTTTCGAAGACAAAAATAGGTTGGTGTCAAAATCCTCGTCGTCGTCGGGACGAGCGGGACTAAATACGTTAACGGGTTCGTACTCCAAAGTGGAGGATAACGCCACGATCTTTTTTTTTCTCTTGAATAGCTTAGGAGCCATAAAAATTGAAATTAGGAGAAAATGAGAGATATACGTCAAATAGAGAATGGAAAGAAGTAGAGAAAGCCTTCGTAGAGCCGCTAGATCCGAAGAGAGGAAGTTTTGAGCCTTGGAAATAAGTTTTCCTAAAAGCTAGGGTTAGGGTTTAAGAGCTCGGGCAGCTGTAATGTGGGAAAGAAGATGAATAGAAAGGAAAGGGGCTTTCTGTTCGCTGCTGTTTAAATGAAAAACCTGTAATCGAGGTCGGCCCTAATTCGGTCAGAACTTGGACCGAGTTCTGTCTTAGTTCGGCTAACTTGAATTTACATTCATTTTATGTGTAATAAATTATAAACATACTTAATAACTTTTAACTCTTTGATTTAATTAAAATCTATCATTTTGGGTTAGCTGTAGGGGCCGGATTCCAGCTAGTGGTAGTCCGAAGACTAATGCATCGTATCGCTTTAGGCTATTTATATATGTATAACAGAAGGGCCTTTTGGCTTGTACCCAAAAGAACTTTAATTAATAAATCTAGGAATATCAATTTTTAAGTATTTTTATTAATCATAACACATTATGACTTTGAAAATTCAAGTATGCCTAACTCACGATGCAGATAATTTAAACGGTGTTCAGCTAGTGGTTTTGTAAAAATATCTGCTAATTGATTATCTGTGTTAATAAATTCTAAGCATATATCTCCATGTTGTTGATGATCACGTAAGAAATGATGACATATTTCTATGTGCTTTGTATGTGAGTGACAAACTAGGTTCTTAGTCAAATTAATCGTGCTAGTGTTAAGACAGTAAATAGGAATATTTATGTAGTACAGATTACAGTCTTTTAAGGTTTGCTTCATCTACAAAATCTGAGCACAACAACGTCCTACGGCGATATACTCAGCATCAGTTATTGATAACGCTACAGAGTTTTGCTTCTTGCTAAACCAAGAGATAAAGCTTTTTCCTAGGAAATGACACGTACCGCTGGTACTTTTACGGTCTACTTTGCATTCAACAAAATCAGCATCTGAATAACCGATTATGTCAAAAGATGTGGTTTTGGAATACCATAAGCTGATTGTAGAAGTTCCTTTAAGGTATCAGAAGATACCTTAGAGGCGCATAGGTGTGATTCCTGAGGATTAGCTTGATATCGTGCACAAATGCAAACACTAAACATAATATTAGGGCGACTAGCAGTTAAGTACAGTAAACTACCAATCATACCTCGATACTTATGCTGGTCGACTGGTTTGCCACTTTTATCAATGTTAAGACATGTTGATGTAGCCATTGGCGTACCAATAGGTTTTACGTTGTTGAAGTCATACTTCTTTAGTAAATCCTTCGTGTACTTGGCTTGATTGATGAATGTTTCCTACGAGTGTTGTTTGATCTTGAGTCCTAGGAAGTAGTTGAGCTCTCCCATCATACTCATTTCAAACTCACTCTGTATACACTTAACAAAATCTTGACAGAGTTTTTTGTTAGTAGAACCAAAAATAATAACATCAACATAAATTTGCACAAGTAAAATACTATCAACTGAAGATTTGATAAACAAAGTTGTATCAACTCTTCCTTCTGAAAAACTATTTTCAAGCAGGAAAGCACTTAGGGGTTCATACCAAGCAGGCGGTGCTTGCTTGAGTCCATAGAGAGCTTTTCTAAGCTTGAAAACATGATCAGGCTTTTAAAAATCTTCAAAACCAGGAGGCTGTTTCACAAAACTTTTTTCTTCAAAAATTCGTTCAAAATGCACTTTTTACGTCCATTTGAAAAAGTTTAAAATTATAAAAACATGCAAATGCACAAAACATGTGAATGGCTTCTAATCTTGCAACAGGAGCATATGTTTCATCATAATTAATTCATTCTTCTTGATTATAATCTTGTGCCACTAGACGTGCTTTGCTGCGTAGAACTTGTCCATCCTCACTAAGTTTATTTCGGAACACCCATTTGGTACCAATTATCGATTGACCAATAGGTTTAAAAATAACTTTCCAAACTTGGTTTCTCTCAAATTGATTAAGTTCCTCTTGAATGGCATAAATCTAAAATTTATCATTAAAATCATCTACTACTGTCTTAGGTTCTACTTGAGAAATAAATGCTACATTTGTTGCTATATATCTAGTAAAAAATGTGTATTTACGCCTTTGGATACATCACCTGTTACGAGTGTCTCTGGATGGCCTGGAATAAATTTCATCTTTTGAGGTAGACTTTCTAGATAACTCTCGTTAGTAGCAGTATCTTCTGGTGCCTTGGTTTTGTTTTGTACATCCTCATCATCATTGTCGCTAAATCTCTGACTATTGAGCTCATCAAAAGTAACGTTAATTGATTCTTCAACAATCATAGACCTTTTTATTGAAAATTCTATATCTATTACTCTTGGCAGCATACCTGAAAAATATCCCTTCGTCTTCCTTCGAGTCAAACTTTTCCAAGTTATCCTTGGTGTTCAGGATAAAAATAGCGACAACTAAAAATCTTGATATATGAGATATTTGGAATCCTTCTAAATCACAACTCATAATAGATTTTCTTCGAGATATATCGAATTAACACCCTATTTAAAATATGACAGGATGTACTAACAGCTTCTGCCCAAAAGTATATTAGAAGATTATGCTGGTTCAGTATGACTCTAGATATTTCGCTTAGAGTATGATTCTTTCGCTCCACAATACCATTCTTTTGAGGAGTTCTAGGACAAGAAAACTCGTAATAATATCCACTATCATTACAAAACTTTTTAAAATCTGCATTTATGAATTCGCTACCATGATCACTTCGGATTCGAGTAATCATGAAGCCTTTTTCGTTTTGTACCTTTTTGTAAAATATTTGAAATTCAAAAATGGCATCACTTTTGTTTGATAAAAAGAAAATCCAAGTATAGCGAGAGAAATCGTCGACTATAACAAAAGCGTAGAGTTTACCACCAAGACTAACGACTCTACTAGGACTAAATAAATTCATATAAATTAACTACAAAGGTCTAGAAGTACATATAGCGTTGATGGATTTAAAGGAAGACCTAGTTGCTTTGTTCTTTTCACAGTCAGCACATACCATATTTCTCTTGAATGTAATTTCTGGGAGTCCTTTTACCATTTTTTGGTGCATAGCCTGGAAATAATGTCCATATTTGCATATCTTAGACTCTTCGCCTCATGTGCCATAACTAGTTTTCATCTTGATTGCCTACTAGGCACTTACCTGCATTGTTAGTACATTCTAGAAAGAAAACATAAATATTGTCTTCCCTGATCCCTTCATATACGGTATTCCCATTAGACATTTCATAGATAGAACATTTATCTTTCACAAAGTTGATGCCATAACTATTATCTGCCGAATGATTATGCTCAATAGGTTATGTTTCAACTCCGTGACTAGACAGACGTCTTTTATTTTTTGATAGGGAGACATACCAATAGTGCCTTTACCAATAATATCACCTCTCAGATTATTGCCGAAGAAAATATATCCTTCATTCTTCATCAATAGTGTAGCAAATAAAGATGCATCACCAGTCATGTGCCGTGAACATCCGCTATCGAATATCCACTTGCTTTTAGCATGAGAGGGTTGAGGGTCCACCTACAAAATGAGTCGATAAATTCTTTGGCACCCATTTCTTCAAGGGTCCATTTTGATCAGTCTTAGGTATCCAAGCAAGTAAGTTAGTGTCAACAAGCTTTTTAGCTCTACAATATTGTGATATGTGTCCGTATATACCACAATATGTGTATGTGTTTTAAAAATATGCTTTTTGTTTCTGTGTTGACATTCTTTATTGGAAACTTGTAAGTGAAAGCATGATTGTGAGAAACGTGTTGCTTAGGTACTTTATTCTGTTTAGTCCTTTGTGATGTATGCCTAATATTAGGACTAACCTTAGGCCGTATAATAGGGATGACCTATTTGCCTAATTTGATCTCTAACTTTTTAGAGATCGCACAAGACTCCTCATATTTGGCAGTCATATCTATGAGTCTTTGCTCAGTGACTAAGTGTCTCTTCTTCTCTATGTCATAAAGTTTTTGCACCTTGACATAGTCTCTTTCTTTCTTCTTTATGGTGAGGATAGCCTCATGATAGTCTACTTTAAGCTTGGTTATCTCTTCAGTGTTACCGGTAGTAGATGTCTTTTTAATATCTTTAATAAGATTAGACAGTCTAGCTACTTCGGTTGTGTGTACCTTAATCTCTTTGCGAGAATGTTTGTACTTGTCCAACACATTTTTGTGTTCTTCAAGTAGCTCGCTAAATGCAGTTTCTAGCTCATCGAAAGTAAATCATCATACAGAGGGTTTTTATATACCTTATCGAAAGCTATTAGACATACATTTGCACTACTGCTGGGTCTGTCTTCCTCCTCTGATTCACTGGCCTCACTTTTGTGCCAGATGCTTGTATTAGCATACTTTTGACCGGTTGTAGATTTTCTACTCGATCTTGATTGGTCATATGGACTACTCTTCTTTGACAATTGACAGTCCTTCTTTATGTGCCTTGACTTCTTACATCCGAAGCAGATTGTTTCTTCTTTGCTGCTTTCGTGGATGTCCTCATCTTTCGTTTTGAACTCTCAAAATTAAAAAAAATTGAAATTTTTGACCAGTAGGGCCTGTTCATCACCATCAAATGATTCTTCGTCTGAGTCATTGTATGAGACTCTTCGGGCTTGAGCTTTGAAGGTAATAGATTTTTCTTTGGGAGTCGCTTCTTCAAACTCTTGTAGGTCCAGCTCATGGGTCATGAGCTGGACCATTAGTGTCTCTAAAATCATATTAGTGAGGTCGTTTCCTTCTATGATCGCAATGGTCTTCGAGTTCCAGTTCTTGGTTAGAGCCCGCAGAACCTTCCTGATCTTCTCGTGATTGCTGTAATCCTTACTAAGGGACTGTAAAGGATTAATAATAACGAAGAAATGAGTGAACATCTGTGTAATTGACTTACCGAGTTTTATTTTGAACGAATCATATTCCTGTGTTAGTCTACTAATTTTGGATTCCTTCACTTGGGAAGTACCTTCATGAGTTACCTCAAGAAGTCTCTAAATTTCATTAGACGTCGTACAAGTAGATACGTGATTGAACTTGGTTTTGTCAATTACACAGTTAGGAAAATTGGAGTGGGGGCTAGTTTATAGGAATAAAAATAGAAATAATAATGATGATAATAAAAATAATAGAGCTAAATTATAATTTGATACCCTTAAGTATTCCATTTTTTAACTTGATACCCTCAATTTTGATAGACGACAACTTAATACCTAAAAATTAAAAATGACTATATTACCCGTGTAACTCCCTCCACCTCTCCCATCCGGTGGTTGCACCCCCCCGCGGCCCCCTCCCAGCGTCGCGTCTCCACCGACGGTTGTACCCCCGTGCCCCCTCCCAACACCGCGCCCCCAACCCCGCCCCCTCTCTCTTCGCCCGCGGTGGTGGAGGCAGCAGCCCGCACACAACGAAGAAAGAGGGGGGGCCTTAGGGGTGCGACACGGAAGATGGGGCACAGGGGTAGTGCAGTCGTCGGGGGGGTGCAGCCACCGGGGGAGGGGTGAGAGAGAGTAGGGGCATGGGTAATTTGGTCATTTTTAAATTTTAGGGTATCAAGTTGACGCCTATCAAAGTTGAGGGTATCAAGTTGAACATTTGTAATAGTTGAGAGTATCAAGTTGTAATTTAGCCAAAAGATTGTATTAACAAAAATAATGGTAGTAACAATAATAATAATATGAATAATAAAATAAAATTTTACACAAATAATAATTATAAAACAATCCTAATAATAAATTAATAGCAATAAAATTAACCAATGGTCAGGCCTCAACAACCAAGGCCAAATCACGATCCAAAAAATATTTAAAATAGTTACAAAATTTAAAAATGGACGAAATATGAAATACAGTCATATAACTATTTTGAAAAAAATAGGGATGCGGCAAAAAACACTAAGCTCATGATATTGTGCTCTCCTTTGATAGTAATTGTACCCTAGCCATGTTATTGATTGTTGGTAAACACTCCACAAAGAGAACGTGGTCCTCATTCATCTTTATATTCCAAAAGTGTCTGAGTGAGAAGTCTCAAAATTCTATTGCAGCATCTAGTTTTCAGGTGAAACTATTATTTTTGCAAGAAATATAACTGTTATGTCTTCTTCACTAATCAAGATTCCAGATGCATATTGATTATATTGTTGTTAACAACTGACAAATCTTCCTTAAATAACTTTTTTTAAATGGTTGATAACAAGAAACAAAAGAAAAAAATACTACCAAATCAAGACTTTTTATTTCTGACAACTATTTTTTTTAAATTATTGATAATAAGAAATAAATAAAAAAAACTCCAAGTCAAATACACCAATTCATCACTTTTTATTTCTGAAATAAACTGAATTGTAACTTGATACCCTCATGTAACCCCTATTTTTAAAAAAATTAATAAATGAAAAACAATTTCAAATTTGCCCCAAATTGATTCCATTAGGTTCTAAATATTCTTTTATTAATTTTAGAATTTTTTTGCGATTTGTTTGGAGTCGTTTGGACGGCATTTGAATTTTTTGTAATTAAATAACTGCTACCGTAAAACCTGCATTTTCACCGTAATGGCAAAACGGTAAATATTTAACCCTAGGGCTGAGTTAGTAATTAACCATGGTTAGTTTGCCCTAATAAATTATTTCTATAAATAGGCACACACCCCAAGGAAGAAAATCCTAATTTCTAAATCAATTTTAATTAATGATAAATTAAATCCTCAAATTAATTATTTTTGTAATACCCCAGTCCCAAAATACTTGGGACTAGATACGTATCATGCCAGCTGTATACATACGAGTAGATATATGGCTCGTATGTATACATAAGCTGTAAATGTAGAAAGTCAAGACACTAAATCTCATCCACGAAGATTAATAATGATATAAAAGCAATTTTGAGTTTGTCATGTATACAATAGTTGGGCGGAGATAAATCCACTACCAACTAAATTAAATATAGAAAATATACAAAGAAAGAATTGGTCGAACGAGAGCAAGTGACGAGTCCAAGAGCAATCATCACGAAGGAAGGTATGGCCTTAGCTAGAGCACCTGCAAGAAACCACGAAACACACACCTGGAGAAATCACCAGGTCCTCAGAGGGACGTAACAAGACACATAATATCATGCCAACAATTGAATAATAAAACCTCAACAGAAAAGTATGCATGAGTAAAGGTTCATAACCATTCTATGTGATATGCACTTTGAGGACAACGTTCTACGCAGGGGCTGTAGGATCAGCAGAGTAATAAAGAGTGGCCGTCAAGTAGCGCTCATACGAGACACTATCTGTAGTGCCCCGCTCCTCGCGGTCCACTATGTAATACCTACGGCTTGTTGACTCAGTCATGAACTGAGTATTTGGTGAAACCTTTGCCGGTATCGATTGATCGCGGATGAAATGCAATAAACCTTTCCAATTGATGGATTGGCTTCTATTGAAATGAATCCAAGAATTTTGCTGAATGTTTTCTCGCGCTGCTTGGTTTTGATGAATGCGTTTTCGTATTGGTTTTCGATGATTGGTTTTCATTGTTCGCTTTCATCGCATTTCGCATTCATTCTGAATCTTGAGAGAAAGAGATGAAGTATGCTAATCAACTGTTGGTGCCAATGTAGGGCGCGTGAATTGTTCGTGAACGGCGCGTGAAGTCCCTCCTTATCTCAACTAAGATTCGTTTCGGTGAGTTACTTCAACCGAACAAACATTGATCTGTACGCCTAATAAAATGATCTCTAGTCCACTCTATTGCCTTGTCCCAATGATCAATGATACCACATCCACAAAAGATAAGAGAAGATAATTGAATTGAATCAAATGCAAGAATATGTGTTGCTACTCGATCTGCTCCATAAGAATGATCATCTGCTTGTCACTAGTATGCTTGAAAATGTAGACATGTACAGACGAACTTGTACGTGTTGAGATAAATCTAAAGGCACGAAATAAACGTGTCGTATATCTGTGCATAAGTCCCAGTGTGTATCATCTGATAGAACGGCTAGAGCATGTATTTGGTCTCGAACAACTTGTATACAAGGAAATATTTGTCTCTCGGGTAGTATCTGGGGGTACCTGGAACCGCTCGGCCTAGGAGAGATTAGGGCCTCAATGTGAAAATGGGAGTCGATCTGAGTCCTTAGCGACGAGCTGAACCAAAGAGTCACAGCGGCTAATCATGGGGATAACCCATGGACAAACATATATAATAGTCTACCTGGATGACCCGAATGACAACTTCAATATCTGCAAGAATGAATCATGAATTACTCGTTATGCAAATTATGCTAACATGTTTTGTGCAGGGATGACTGCCGGCGTTGGTAAGTTGCATATGATATATTTATACTATCATGTTCTTATGAATTGTTAAAAAGAACCTAGACAAGTAGAAAGATCACTAGTAAATGTTAGCTCAACATGTTGATTTAGTGCAGAGATTTGTGAGTTCGGCCAAAAGCCGCTCGCCAGTACATGATGTGTGCTGACCCACGTTGTGGGCATCCTTTTCAGAAAGCAAAAGGAGACAGGGGGATTTCAAGTGAGGCACCGAATCTCGTCTAGCCCAGTAGAGCTCGTGGATCGCCTCGAAGTTTCATTTTCATTCCAGTCAAGTTTCAAGTTTTCATTTCCTTTGAAGGTGTCTTTCAATTCCAGCTTGTAATAAAGGATATGATGTATGGGCATTGCGGCTATTTTCAAAAGAAAGAGTTTCAAAGAGAATCATGTAGCCAATATAAGGCATTCTGAGTTTGCAAAGCTTTGTACTTGTACTCCTATCAAGTTATCAATAAAAAAAAGTATTTCCATTTCAAATCTCTGTGTCCAATATTTGGTTTTCTGCAATGAATGGGTGCGTGCGTGTGTTTTGCTTAACTAATGGGTGCGTGCGTGTGTTTTTGCTTGACTAGTTGTTTTATGCAGGTACATGGCCTTGTGCAAGTACAACTTAGGCTTGCACGGCATCACGCCTTAGCGAGGACGATCGATCCCGCAGGGATCCAGGCAAGACGGACGACCCTAGCGGGATCGGGGCGTGACAAAGTGGTATCAGAGCACAGTTTTACGTCCTTGGCCTCTTACAAATATTGATTTTGAAAAAGTATATAAAGTACTTTGACGGCTTTTAAAAGTGTCCCAAATTTGAGTTATGAAAACCAATGCCCCATACAATAAGTCCATAATATTTTATGAGACTGACAGAAGTTATACTCTTTTGTAGAGAAATGGCCCCTCCTCGACCGGCTACCTCGACCGATCTGATAGAACAGATCATGACATTGTTGGAACTGCAAAGGCAGGACAATGAGGAACGTAATCAGATACAACATGCCCGAAATGAGGTCCAACAGAAACAGTTGGACTCCTTGACTCAGCTTGTTACGGCGCATGCGGCAAATCGGGATACCACCGCAGCGACCAAACCAACGGGAACGCCCAAGATTTAGCCCGTAGAGGGTGACGAGCCCCAGCCAACGCAAATGCACACTTCCTTTAGGCCAAAGGACTTCTTAGACGCAAAACCTTCAGAATTTGAAGGCAGGACATCACCCGATAAGGTGATGGACTGGATTGATAAAATGGAGAGTCTGTTCGCGTTCATAGGAGTTCCAAGTATCAAGAAGGTAGTTTGTGCCGTTATGCTTCTACGGCTGTGGGCGAAGGACTGGTGGAAGGCGAAGAAGCCGGCGCTGCTCGCAATGGCTAGGAATGGGAAAATTTTATGGGCCTCGTTCAAAAAGGCATTTCTGGATCAATATCTTCCTCCAGCCATGAGCAAGAAGATGGAGGATGACTTCATCACATTGAAACAGGGGGATATGTCCGTAGAGGACTATGAGTCTGAATTTGCCAAGTTAGCAAATTTTGTTGCCGTTATGCTTCCCACCGAGCAGACTCGTATAAATCGATTCGTTGGAGGTCTAAATGACGAAATCCAGTTAAGTATGCTGAATCGAGAATGTGGGTCATATTCTCAGGCCTTTGAGGCGGCGCTACAGGTGGAACAGTTCTGCCTGAAGAAGGCGTCCAATAAAGTGCAGTACAGTCGGAATCAGCCCGCCAAGAGATATCATGACGGGGAGAAAAAGGCCGATGGGGAACCACGAAATGAAATAATCTGTACCCACTATGGTCGACGAGGACATGCGAATGATGACTTTTGCCATGCGAAAGGTTTGGTATGCAGTCACTGTGAAAAGCATGGACACACCAAGGAGGACTGTCGTGCCGTAAATCATGCTTGTTTTCGTTGTGGCCAACAGGTTCATGCCATCAAAAATTGTCCGAAAAGAAATCGAAATATAGATGATAATGAAGAGCGTGGGCAGCTGCCAGGCCCACCGCCGCTCCGAGATAATTCGCACAATCAGCAGTTGCGGAATGCCAATACCACGACGAATGTGCGCGTCTACAATCTCTCCACCTTACTTGATCCAGAAAGTGGAGGTGAGTTTGTATCTTAAGTTTTGAGGACAACACTTTTTTTCAGTGGGTTATTATGTAGTGCCCCACTCCTCGCGGTCTACTATGTAATACCTACGGCTTGTTGACTCAGTCATGAACTGAGTATTTGGTGAAACCTTTGCCGGTATCGATTGATCACGGATGAAAAGCAATAAACCTTTCCAATTGATGGATTGGCTTCTATTGAAATGAATCCAAGAGTTTTGCTGAATATTTTCTCGTGCTGCTTGGTTTTGATGAATGCGTTTTCGTGTTGGTTTTCGATGATTGGTTTTCATTGTTTGCTTTTATCGTATTTCGCATTCATTTCGAATCTTGAGAGAAAGAGACGAAGTATGCTAATCAACTGTTGGTGCCAATGTAGGGCACGTGAATTGTTCGTGAATGGCGCGTGAAGTCCCTCCTTCTCTCAACTAAGATTTGTTTCGGTGAGTTGCTTCAACCGAATAAACATTGATCTGTACGCCTGATAAAATGATCTCTAGTCCACTTTGTTGCCTTGTCCCAATGATCAACGATACCACATCCACAAAAGATAAGAGAAGATAATTGAATTGAATCAAATACAAGAATATGTGTTGCTACTCGATCTGCTCCATAAGAATGATCATCTGCTTGTCACTAGTATGCTTGAAAATGTAGACATGTACAGACGAACTTGTACGTGTTGAGATAAATCTGAAGGTATGAAATAAATGTGTCGCATATCTGTGCATAAGTCCAAGTGTATCTCATCTGATAGAACGGCTAGAGCATGCATTTGGTCTTGGACAACTTGTATACAAGGAAATATTTGTCTCTCGGGTGGTATATGGGGGCACCTGGAACCGCTCGGCCTAGGAGAGATTAGGGCCTCCATATAAAAATGGAAGTCGATCTGAGTCCTTAGCGACGAGCTGAACCAAAGAGTCACAGCGGCTAATCATGGGGATAACCCATGGACCAACATATAGAATAGTCCACCTGCATGACCCGAATGACAACTTCAATATCTGCAAGAATGAATCATGAATTACTCGTTATACAAATTGTGCTAACATGTTTTGTGCAGGGATGACTGCTGGCGTTGGTAAGTTGCTTATGATATATTTCTACTATCATGTTCTTTTAAATTGTTAAAAAGAACCTAGACAAGTAGAAATATTACTAGTAAATGTTAGCTCAACATGTTAATTTAGTGCAGAGATTTGCGAGTTCAGCCAAAAGTCGCTCGCCAGTACATGATGTGTGCTGACCCACGTTGTGGGCATCCTTTTCAGAAAGCAAAAGGAGACAGGAGGATTTCAAGTGAGGCACCGAAGCTCGTCTAGCCCAGTAGAGCTCGTGGATCGCCTCGAAGTTTTATTTTTATTCCAGTCAAGTTTCAAGTTTTCATTTCCTTTGAAGGTGTCTTTCAATTCCAGCTTGTAATAAAGGATATGATGTATGGACATTGCGGCTATTTTCAAGAGAGAGAGTTTCAAAGAGAATCATGTAGCCAATATAAGGCACTCTGAGTTTGCAAAGCTTTGTACTTGTATTCCTATCAAGTTATCAATAAAAGAAGTATTTCTATTTCAAATCTCTGTGTCCAATATTTGGTTTTCTGCAATGAATGGGTGCGTGCGTGTGTTTTGCTTAACTAATGGGTGCGTACGTGTGTTTTTGCTTGACTAGTTGTTTTGTGCAGGTACATGGCCTTGTGCAAGCGCAACTTAGGCTTGCTCGGCATCACGTCGTAGCGAGGACGATCGATCCCGTAGGGATCCAGGCAAGACGGACGACCCTAGCGGGATCGGGGCGTGACACTATCGGCCCGGCAGAAGGTAGTGCTCATAAGAGTCACCATCGGCCTAGTGTGTAAAAATAAATATAGCCCCTACGCTAATAGCTGTCCCCTCCCCCCAATGATACTATACATGTGTCGACTCACGACACTGTTTAATCCTTAATAACTGCCAAGTCTTCTACACAATCTATTGGCAGTTATATCCTAACGCACGGCCTATACGCACCAATGATCAGTCAGCACGCAAGTCCGTATCTATATGCGGCTCACAACTCACACATAACCCATGGCACATCGTGACAGTTTATGAGATGCTCTAAACATATGGTAGTCCCTTAACTATAAGCCAATTGCATAAAGTATAATAATTTGCATCTATATATAGTTTTGAAAGAGAAACATTTTATTTGCTAAAAATAAGAAGAAGCATGCATGATATTGAGCAAAAAATTTAAACAGTAAAGGCAAGGTGTCTTGCCTGGTGTGGTGCGATGATCCGACAAGTCCTGGTTGTCCAATAGCTATGATCAATGAGTAAAGGTACGAATCGACAAGAAAATAGGAAGCATGATTTAGTCACAATTAATGGTGGTAGTCGAGAAGAATCGGTGTAGAAAGTTACGTACCATATTTTTAGAAAAATATTTATAATACCAGAAACTAACCTTATTAGTAAAAATAGGTTTTTAGACCAATACTTAGAAAATGAAAACTCGTTTTTAAGCAAATACCATAGTTTTGTAAAAATAATTTATAGAGAGAAAACTAGTAGTTAAAAGTAATAAATATTTGTAATATTTGGAAACCGTCTCAGGGTAAATTTGTAAGTTTGTAAAATATACAAATTTTGTAGAAAAGCTAACCTTTCCTTAGTCAAAAATATTTTAATAAATTTTTAGAAAATATTGTGTATTTATTTAATAAAAATAGATTAATATAATATTACTACTTCTAAAAATAAAGTCATAATCATAACAAATTTTTTAAAATAATACTAATAATATAATAATTTATTAATAATACTAATAACAATACTAATACTACTAATAATAATAATAATAATAGAAATAATAATAATAGAAATAATAATAATAATAATAAATAATAATAATAATAATAACATCTACATTTGCTTCTCTGTTAGTAAAAAAGTTGAGAGAGAGAGAGAGGTCGAGAGAGAGAGAGAGAGAAAGAGTAAGGGAAGAGGGTTCTCACCGGGGCGGTCGTCGACGGTCGACGCGCGGTAGCACCGTATTGCGGCATCGCAGAGGAGAGAGGGACGCGACTATCGGAGAGGGCGATCGGATGCGACTCGCGGTGGAGAGTGCCGGCGGCGAGATCGCCTCTTCGGTGCTTAGGGCATGAAGGGGGACGGAGGCTTCATCGCCCCGACGGAGGTCGAGGCGGAGGAAAGGGGTTGTGGAAGGAGCACCGGCGTGGAGGAGGCGGGGTCACCCGTGCCGCCGGCGGAGAGAGGTGGATCTGCTCGGGATGGCTCGGGAGGGGTCGCCCCGGTGTCGCGCGCACGACGGTCGGAGTTTGCTGCGGCGGTGGTCGCCGGAGGCGGCTGCGCGAGGGTGCGGGGCTCGCCGACGGCGGGTGGAGGGAAGTGCTCGTGCGGGGGGTTGGCAGAAAGGCGGTGGTGAGTCGATCATGCTCGTCGGCCAATCCACGCGGTTAGGAGACGCCGGGACGCGGCGGAGGAGGAGTGCTTGCCAGCAGCGACCACTGTGGAAGCTCGACGGTTGGTCGCCGAGCGACACGGAAAAGGCCGATCGTCGGGGCTGGTCTCGACAGGGGAAGACATGACGAGATCAGTGGCGATAGGCACTGCGAGTCGGAAGAAGGTGAGTAAGTCTTTCCCCGGTTCTTTTCTCTGGATGTGGTTACAACGAGGGGTTTTGGGGATTTTTGGTGGTAGTGGCGGTGGGCGGCTGATGGTGGTGATGGATTGGTGTAGATGGTGGTTGTGTTTTGCGAATGGGAGGGGGCTGTCTCTGAGTTGTTGTCGGAGATGGGGTGCTGGTGGGTTCCGACCGTCAGAAACGATGGTGGTAAGGCGGTGACGGTGATGGCGCAGACAGAAATGAGGGCAGATTGATGGTCGGGGATGATGGACAGAATAGGTGTTCGGATTTAGGATTAGAAGTTGTGTTGTGTCGAAAATGTCCGACACGGATGGTATTCGTGTCCTACGAGGTACGGGGGTTGGTCGGTGTCCGGCATGTCGGACACGGAAAAGAATGATGTATATGTACTGAAAAATATAGTGGATGTAGGGAGGCACAGACACGATGCACAAATTTTGTGGAGAATTTGGTTGTGGAGAGAATTATGGAGGAGTACCTATCCTTTTATAGGAGGTGGGAATTCCCATTAGGATAAGGATGGGATGTTTAAATCCCCCATTAGATAATTTATAATTAAATTCAAATTCATTTAAACTCGTTTAAAACTATTTTAGATAAAATTCTTCAAATCAAATCTAGATAATAGCTTATAAGAAAACTATTTAATCTATCCAAATAAAATCAAAAATTTAATTTAAATCACTATAGATTTATTTAAAAATATTTCCATAAATTTTAAATATCAATAATTAATTAATTTTGAAAATCAATAAAACATTTAGATATTAGAATTTTTATTTTTGCAAATAACTATAATTCATTTTTGGTGAAATCAAGTGGACATGAAATAAATTTCATGTCACTGGCACACAAAATATATTTTCATAAAACCATAATTTTTCTAAATTATCACTTATAATTGTAAAGTAAAATAGATATCATTAAATAAATAACGTTTGCCAAATTTGACGCGACGCAATCAATCAATATTAAATACTTATTCGAAAAATCTTTTAATAAAATATTCGTATAAATATATCATCTTGCGATGTACAAATATGAAAAATACGAACTCGTACGTGACGTACGATTTACAAAACAAAAATCGATACCAAATTTTAAAATTATAATAATAAATTTAGGCGTTTTACAATTTTAGAAAATTCCCTTCCATGTTAATGTTCTGATACGGAGCGTCGCCGTAGAGCGAGGCGAACCCCCCGTTCTTCGCGCCCAGACCCCGCCGTCGACGACCAAGAGTACCAGCGAGTCGAGAACGACGAGCCCGACCCAACGCCGCCGACCAACGCTGCCCACGGCCACCGCAGCACCGCCGGCCTAGCCCGCCCAACTGATCGGGTAGGTCAATTTCCCCATCCTCCATCAATTCTTTAATTTTTTTTCTCCTATGGTGTTCGTCTTGGCACGGCGAGTGCATCGCCCCTATTTGTGTCATACCCCGACACTTGTAAACCTAGAAATCATTAACCCAAGTTTGGACACGCGAATACGGGCAAGATTCATGTCCTGAAGACACGAGACACGTGTCTCTATGTTGAGAATGACACGGGAATCATATCCCACTGCATCGACACGAGAAACACGAGTCTGTAGGCTTCAGACACGAGCACGACATGAACTTTCGTGTCCCGTACACGGGGACACGAAGATGGTGACCAGGTTTTACATTAGATATAAATATCTCCAGCCCCCCTCCCTCTTTACCAACGAGCCACATGGGCCTACTGGTCAGCCCGAGCTGAGTTAAGTGTCACCTCCGTTTTCTGCTATACGTATTTCTAGTATACGTGTACGGGATCCTGTCCAGTACTTTTACTTATCTTGTCTTACTAGCTAATTCTTGGTTTAATCTTGTTTATGTTCATCATGGCATGTCATGGTTTGACTTGGTTCATTATTGGGTTTGGGTTGGTTTAATTTCATGGTTCATCATGTAAACCCCTACCTACCACCATCTCCTTTAAAACCCCCACCTAGTTTTCTCTCTCCTCATTATTCCTCATAACTCCTTCTTCTCCATTAAAAACCTCTCCCCCTCCATAGGCAAGTGCATCTTGCTCTCACTTGAGAACCCATTTTGATGGTTCCAATGGATTCTTAGCATGATTTTAAACCACTTTAGAACTTTGAGATTTTTATTTTGGAGCATGGATTCTTGTAGATCTAGGAAATAGCTATTTTTGGATTTTTGAAGTTTTAATCTATTTGACTTCTTTATTTGCATGTGTTTGATGGTTCCATGTCATAAAGAATTTTGTTTTACCCCATTTTGACCTAAGGAAGTCCGAATTTGGACTCCGGATGGAGATTTGGCGGAGTTTCGAAGTTTTTGGCCATGGTTCGTTCTTCCCGGATTCGTCGGGAAGACGAACAGTGCACTGCTTGGGCGCATGGACTTGTCATGCGCCCAAAGTAGTCTCCCCACTTTAGTGGGCGCATATGCTACCATGTGGGCGCATAGTGTGCCACATGCGTAAAGCCTTCACGACTTGTCACCTTGCATCATTCACCCTTAGCCTTTGGCCACAAGGGGTTCAACCCATGCTTGGGCGCATAGGGCATACCCTTTAGGTGCATAGAGTGTGACCCCCTCCTAGTGGGCGCATACCTGTAGCCAGTGTGGGTGCATAGCTTGTGTATGGCACATGGCCTTCACACGTAATGCACAAACATCTTTTCTGTTCCTTGGCACTTGGCCACGCAAGTGCTTTGGTCATGTTGGCACTCATGCTTAGGCGCATAGCCTGCCCATATGGGCGCATGGGGGGCTGCCTCCCTTGGGCGCATAAGCCCCCTTTACTTGGGCACATTGAAGCCCATGAACCGCATGCTTTGGCTTTGGCATGTTTTGGCTTATTACATCTTTGAGACTTGTGAGTTTATGCGAAGGAAATAGCCTCTTCCTCCACTTCCTTCCGGTGCTGCTCTTGTTGAGGCTCAGGCTGACCCAGATGCTCCTACTCCTGCTTCAGGATTTGATATGCAGTTCTATCAGTGCTTTTATGATTTTGTAACTCTCTCTGGACAACGTCATCAGAGTTATGTCGATGCTGAGTTCTGTCATGCCTCACAGGCTCAGGTATTGAGGAACATCATTGTTGATCTGTACTGGAGTCTGGCGCATCATCTTACAGCTCCTGTTCCGATGATCCATCATCCTGGATTCGATGGACCGAGATTCGATGATCCGACTACCTACGGATACTTTGATCCAACTACTGCTTACTTCGATCCTCAACCACCTGCTCTAGCCGATGATGATGATGCTCAGATGTGATACGAAGTTTCAGTTTAGAGTTTTTGAGATTTATTTTATGAGTGATGATCTATGTAGTTACACTTTGTAGCAGTCCAAACTTTCACAGTTGGACTTTTTATTAGTAGTTTTTAGCAGTCATAAACTCTTTCAATTATGACTTTTATGTTGTACTTTCAGTTTTATTTCATGCTATGTGAGTTTTTCAGTTTATATGACTACTGCTGGTAGTTTTACTATATTATGACTTGTGTATTGTGGATATTACTCTTTTTCTTTCCTTGTTTGTGTTAAATTATTGGCTTCACACATTGCGGGAGAGCAAATCATTTTGCGTAAATTACAAAGGGGGAGAAGAGCAATACCAAAATTTCAACGAAAATTTCAATCAATGAATAAGTCAGGTATTTTATTTCAATGTAACATTTTAGTTATATTTTGGTATAGACTCAAGTTTGTCAATTATCAAAATATGAGATATTGTTAGCCCATTGCCTAAATGTTCACACCTAATTTTGATAATCAACGACAACTTAAGTTGATACGCAAAATATACGACTGCTACTAAAGTTACAGGTTACTGGAATCAATATCAAAGAACGTACTACGTCTACATCCTGTGTCTACAAAGAGCATTCGAGTCATCATCCAAAAGCAATTGTATCAGAATCCAGATCGAGTCTTTTTATATTTCTTTTGTATTTTACTTTTATTGAGTCTAGGAAATATAAATGTAAGATCGATCGGGATATTACTGGCTTAGGTTATTTCTAGTCCATCTATCCGAAAAGCCTACCTACTTTTCTCAAAACTACATATCCAAATGGCCCAAAAACCCTATGAAATTTGGATCCAAAAATCCCATCCTGCTTAGACAGAATTTGGATAGAAGTCTTGCCGAGATCGGTCTGAGAAATTTTGAATATATGTTGCCTCCAATTCAGTATCCAATGTTAGTTTGCGAGATCTTAGCATTCAAACTCGGCCCGAATTCTGCCCGAGTTCGGTCAAGAAAAACACTATAAATAGAGAAGGATTTTCACATTTCTAATCACTCATTAACTCTTCTCTCTATCTATTCCCAAGTATTTTTCAGAGATCTAAGCCTTTCACATTTCACCTATACTACTCTTAGCCAAAGCCAGTAAACATTCTATTAGATTTAGAGTCTTTGGTTTACACAGTTGTAAAGAGGTTGCGAGTCAGAAAACTTCTCAGTTTTCCGAGTCGGCCTTGCGCTCGCCACCAAGCACGGTGTTGTGAAGTCGACCGTGCACTTGTCGCTAAGCACGATATTGTAAAGAGACGGCAAGCTCTCATTTAGCTTGCAAATAGTAGATTAACAGCGGGCAAGAGTACTCGTGACTAAATTAATCCTCTCAGAGGGAACCAGTATATATCGTGGTATTAACTGAGTTTGATCTTCTATCTCTTACTGCTATTTAATTTACTGTCTCCTATTCCTGCCATAACTTATAATCTGTTATTTTTTGTGGTGATTATTTTTTGCTGCACATGCACACACTCTTTTCATCCCCCCTCTATACATGTTCAATGTTCCTACACCTATTACGGCCCTCAGGATATAGTAGGCATAGATCGGGAGACACTGCTTCAGGAGGGTTTAGCTCCAGCTAAGGAGGCTTATTTAGCGACTCAATTAGGCTAGATTTGTACTGGATTTGTCTTCGGTTTGATGACTCTCGGCCGGTTATTGTTTTAGACTTGTATTTGAGATTTGTTGACTCATAGACTTTCTGGATATGTATTATTTCATGTTAGACTTTCTCTGGATATTCTTATCTTAATGTTTTCATCTTATCGGGCCATTTATCTTCCTTACAGTCTTGTGGTTAAGTACGAATATTATCATTACTTGTCCTCCATTTGGAAATGATTATCTTGACAGGTTAATATTATGTTGTTAGTTAGTTTACTAGACATAAAAAGCGTTCTACCGCTGATATTGCAACGTAGGCTATACGTACCGACGTACTCGTGCCCCTAAACTGGGTGCTGGTCGTGACACATTTTTGTGATTGCCCATGCAATTCCAGCTTCGCAATAGAGCAATATCGTGGTAGTACAATGGCTTAGTTGTACTACTGCGAGCCTGCTATAGAATAGGAGATAGGGTACTAGGATAAGGGAGTACTCAATCATAATTAGGACTTCTTGAGGCATTCCTGGGACGACCCCTGAGAATCTCATTATAAACTTTGTCCCGAAATTCATTTCCACTTGTTTATGTATATTCTTCCTTGTTCGTTGTTAAAATTTACTCTTGATGGTCATTGATGACTTTAAAGTTGTATTAAGTTTGTGGACTATATCAAGGTTATATTCTGGTAGTACATATTAGGCGAGGTCTTGGTTATAGAGTCTAGAGTTTATCGCAATCATATTAGTTGGCGAGGCAAAATTCTTGATCACATGTTTATGGATATACGTATCTTAGTTATGGAATTTAGGATTCCTCGTAGCCATGCTAGCTGGCAAGACGGTTATTCCGAACAACATAATTTTATATCTATATATCATTAATGTGGGACTAGGGGTTATCGCAGCTATGCTTACTGGCAAGGTAAAGATTCTGGATAACACGATTTTCTGTCATAATAGTATGATTATCAAATTCTATTCTAGTGGTTCGCAGCTTATCACCTCTAATAATCTAGAATGATGATTCTAGCATTGAGCATAGGACATGCTAGGCCTTAGAGATTTGAATTGTTGTCTTCTATTTCATTTTGTTTGATTACTATCCTTCTTAAATGTTGTCCTTCCTTGATACACTCTTATCTTGTGCCATATTGATCACCTTATTTGATATGTCTTCAGGATGGCACCCATGACTAGATCCCATCGCCCTGGACCCACGACAGATTCTGAGAGGTCTGCTACCTCTCAACCTCAAGATCCGGCTACATACGTTGCTCCGACCATATCGCCTATCCAAGTAAAAGTTTAGCTACATTTGGGGGCATTCCTCCACCAGTACAGAGGACCATTTTTGAGGTTGTTGTGGGTATTTCTTCTCCTCTTGTGCAATGGACTGCTCCATCTGTTTAGCTGCCTCCAGTGCCTACCGACATGGGGTAGATGTTTGCTTTATTCTGGAAGATGCTAGAGGCGTAGAGGGCTCAGTCCGAGGCGCACTAGAGGCAGTCAGACATGATGCGACAGGGCATGGAGAGCACCCATCAGCTCGTTCTAGCTGCAGTAGAGCGGGGAGCTCCGGTCCAGCAGTAGGATGCCCAGCTTATGCTGGGTAGCATCCAGGATTTCAAGAAGCTAAGACCCTGAGACTTAAGTGGGACCGAGGGCATCATTTAGACAGATGAATGGCTCGAGGATATCGAACGACTTATGAGAGTGTCCTGCCTCGCTCATGACTTGAGGGTTGAGGCAGTGGGGCTTCAGCTGCTTGATATTGCTCGCACCGAGTTCAGGAATGAGCAAGCTCTTTCTGGGGAGGGCCAAACCTAGGCTAAGTTTAATGACCTCTTCATGAAAAAAAATTCTTACCGACTGACATATTGGACCTAGCCAGGCAGTTTTAGAACCTCTAGCAGGGAGGTATGTCAGTTGAGGAGTACGCTAAAGAGTTCGGGAGGCTGAGCCAATATGCAGAATATATGGTGCAAGACCCAGAAATCAGAGCGAGTCACTTCCGGGAGGGTCTCATATGGGAAATGAAGGTCCTTATTCCTTCTTTTTATGAGACTTATGCGAAGATCCTTGCGGAGGCCTACAACGTAGTGTGGGAGTTGGGCTTAAAGCCCAAAAGGGATCTCGACTTCCTTGCGGGGGCTAGTGCGGTGTCTGATAAGCGCCACTATATTCAGAGGGAGTTTTTTCAGCCGCAATTAGAGTACCACCCATCAGCTAGGGTTTCAATTCAGCCGATTCAACAGCAGCCTCAGCGGACTCCCACTTCTGCCTTCTGTAGGAAGTCTGGACATACTTTAGAAAACTGCAGGAAGAGGCTCGGAGTATGCTTGAACTGTGGAATGGCTAGACATCAAGTAAGGGATTGCCTCCTAGCTCGCCCAGCCCTTGGTGCAGCCCAGACAGTAGGGGTCCAGCTAGGCCACCTATGGCATCGTAAATTGCCCCTACCAGCAGTGGAAGATACCCTAGTAGGGCAGGCTTTTGCAATAGTGGTCGAGGAGACCAATATTACAGGTGATGGTATAGAAGGTTAGGATTTGTTCTCTCTTTCTTCTTGTTCCTTTCCATCTATTGATTTCTTGATTGATTTCTTCGTACCTTTAGGTTGCATCTATGATTTTCATGCTAGAATAGTAGTGAACCCTAGTACAGACTGCAACAACAGGATATTGTAGAGGCTATAACCATGCATATTTGTTTATAACCCATAGAATTGCATGTTGTATAATTTTAGATAGTATTTTTCTAGACTTTGATTGTTGGGGGCTTGACCTAGAGAAGAATACAACCAACTTATATTTCGAGAACGAAATTTTTCTAAGGAGGGTAGGATTGTAACAACCTAAATACGAGAGAGGAGTATTTTTGTCATTTTATAATTATATTATATTGTGCCTAATTATTTATTTTATATTGTGTATATTTATTTATTAATATTTTGTTAGTTATTACGGTTAATAGCTAGCCTAATTATTAGACTTGTGTTAGTGAAGCGGTTAGCCTAGACACTTGACTTGAGCCCAATAATTAGCATGACATGACCCATAGACCAACTCATTTGATTAAACCAATTAGACACATTAGTCATGACCAATTAATTAGAATAGAGATTAGACTGTTTACTGAAATAGGTCCAAACCGTTCCATATAGTAATTAGCCTTCATGACAACAATAGAGGGCATGTAGGACAATATAGATTAGCTAAACCTATCCCTATATGGCTGCCATGTATGGAGAGAGAGCCCCCATTATTTATTTCAACTCTTTTTTTTTTCTCATTTTGGTGTTCTCTTCTAAGTAAAGCCATTTCTCTACCATTTGCTTTCAAATCTCACCCATTCACTCACCTATTCCTCTCATAGCTATGCTAGAAGGAGCCTAGAAGCTTGGAGACTGGAAGCATAAGAAGGGGAGTCCATTTGAAAGGAGCTACGTGTCCGGATCGTGTGCACTTGGCACTTCATTGGGAATCCATCTCCCAATAGGTAAAATCTTAGATTAACCCTTGTAATTGATTCTAATTAGTGTAATTAGTCATTTATTAACCACCTATGTATTAGGGCAATCCATAGGGAGAAGCTTGGGCTTCATTGGACCCATTTGGAGATTTCTACAAAGGGTTTTGTGCCATTTTTAGGAAAATCATAGAATGGTACACCAAGTGTTTGTCATTAGGTTTGTTAGGCCTATTTAGTGTAGATTTAGTTGTGTGTGTCTAGTTTCGTGTCCACAAATGTGTTGACCCAAACTGGATCACAGTAAACCTAATTTAAAGAATTAACAAAATAATATTTGACATGATCCAATACGACACATTGAGCTCAAAGTCAAGAACATCTTCTACAACATATCAAGCTCAAGACAGACGTCATCAACAAGTTGATCATTGCAATTGTACTTGTATTGAGTCCGTACTTTTTATTTTATTGAGTCTAGGAACATGTATATTGAGTCGCACTGAGCTATCTCGAACCTAGACTTCACTCTCCAAGCTCCACCATACAAAATAAGACAATCATCAAACCAAACTAATTCTCTCATAGCCCATTGTATGTTCTGGCCCCATAGAATCCAAATTCGGGCCGAACTCTGCTCCAAGGAGAGTTTGGGCCGAATTCTGCCTCCTAATTTTAGGATGCTAATTTTTAGGGCCTACATAATACTAGCTGTCCAACGTTCGAAATTTTGAATTCTTGGGACAGAATTATGGCCGAATTCTGTCTCCTCAGACTAGTATAAATTGAGCTTGAATTCTCTCATTTAAAATCATCTCACACCTTCAAATATTCAAGCTTTCTAAGCTCTACTACTCCAAACCCCAATCTTCCATATCTCTTAAGTCATTACTCTCCTTAGCCCAAGGTGCACAGTACGATATCAGCTAGAAGTTGTGTACAAGAGTGAAAGAAAAGTCACTTGTACAATTTCAAGTTTTGCCTCTGCAAAGTTGTAAGAATTTAGCGTGCTCTTCTGAGTAAAGGCACGTAGTTGTACCCTATTTCATAAATAGTGGATTTCAATCCTAAGCGAGAGTTCTCAGGCCTGGATTAGTCCTCCACGAGGGAAACCAGGTTAAATTACTGTGTTTGCATATGCTCTTCTGATCTTATTTATTTTCGCATTACTATCTGATTACTTACTCACTTGGTAGTTGATTTATGGACTTGATATAGAGTTGCATTTTTAATTGGTTATTATCGACACAAATTCTATTCACCACCTCTAGAGTTGCCTACACGTAACTTCAATTGGTATCAGTGCTCTGTTCTTTTGGTAACGGATTAACATCCTAAGAGCTGATCCATTGCAACCATATAACCTATTTTTACCAACTATGGTAAGGGATAGTCCACAAATAGGCTACCCCTATTTGATGGAACCAACAATACCTATTGGAAGACTAGAATGAGTTTCTGCCTGAAGTCTCTAGACTTTGATTTATGGACCATAGTCACTGATGGTTACAAGAAGTCTGCTAGAACTGTTATCGAAGGGAATCTTATAGATAAACCCCATAACAAATATACTAACCAAGAAAAGAAACAGGCTAGTATAGATGCTAGGGCTATTAAAGCTTTCTTTTGTGCTATAGACAGGACTGAATTCAACAGGGTCTCTACATGCTCCACCTCATACGAAGTATGAAAGCTTCTGGAGGTGACCCATGAAGGAACCACACAGGTAAAAGAATCAAAAATTAGTCATCTGACACAGGAGTACATAGCTTTCAAGATGAAGCCCAATGAGATGATCACTAGATTCCTCGACATCGTCAACCCTCTATCTTCTCTTGGTAAGGACTACTCCAACCATTAGAAGATACGCAAGTTGCTAAGGAGACTAACGAAGAACTGGAACCCCAAAGTCACCACCATCATAGACAGCAATGATCTCTCCACCATGTCTCTAGAAACTTTGGTGGGCAAGATGATGACGCATGAGCTCGATCTCAAAGACTTTGAAAAAGCGGCTCCGAAGGAAAAGAAAATTGTACAAAGAGCTCATCACCGAAAGACTGCTCCAGAAGATACCGAAGACGATGATTCCGAAGGTGTTGATCAACCACTGATGGTCCGCAACTTCAAGAAGTTTCTTCGCTTCAACCAAAGAAAGAAGGAACAACACAAAGAAGACAATGAAGAGCCCATTTGTTTTGGTTGTAATAAGACAGGGCACGTCAAGAAAGATTGCCCTATTGCAAAGAAAGGAACCCGATATGAAAGATCATACAAGAGGCCAACCTCTCGAAAATATGCCAACACAAGTATTTGGCATGAGAGCGAAGCCAGTGACTCATAAGAAGAGGACTCTCCCCAAGATACAACAAACGTCTGCCTAATGGCAACATCCGAAAAGGTACCAAATGATCCTCTTGATGACTTTACATTTGATGAACTTGGTGATGCCTTTAGTGACTTGCTTGAAGATCACAAGAAGTTACTTAGCAAGTATAAACATACAAAGGATAAGATCAAAACTCATGAAGTTGAGATACATAGACTTTCATGTTTACTTGATAATGCTAGAGATACACCACCCAAAGATAACACTGATGAGGTATTCAAGCTTAAATTAAGCTTATACGTTGTCGAATCTCGTATTGAGAAACAAATACGTGATATTACAGCACTCAATAAAGAACTTCTAGATGAGAAAAAAAGTATAATATTACTACTGTAAGAATTGATGCTTTAACTGCCAAGTATAATGATATGCGACACCCCTAAAAGATTAGAGGTCAAACTGGGGAAACAAGCTGTTCAGCCTCAAATCCAGTCTCACGGTCCCAACACGTATACTAAACAAAAGTTTGTTCAAGACAAAAAAAGACACGTCACAAGAGAAACACATATACTCAAGCTGCTCATAATCATGCTTTTATGTACACTTATCCACATGCAGCACGAAGAACACCCACATATACACATGGCACACATAGACATACTCCTATACACACACATTCTCATGCAGTACATCAAACACATAGACATCACTATTATCCTGTACCTAACACGAATATATATGCTACATGTCACTACTGTGGTAAATATGGGCACACTTCACCACAATATGGAATTAGAAGATTAATTGATTTAAAATTGTATGCATGGGTGTAGAAGCATGGAAAATAATGAAGAAAGATCCATGCGGCCAGGGAACCCCATGCGGTTCGGATAGCCCATGCGGCTCAAAGATGTATGCGGGACTATGCGGCTCAAGACGTTCCATACGGCTCAGAAGAGAAGACACGTGGCTTGCAAACAGTGATCCCCTCCGCCCTATGCTGTATTAATTACTTTGACGGCTGACAACTCTGAAAAAAATGACAGTCCTGACACAAAAGAGGCAATTATGACTCTGTCATAATGACAGACCCCTAGTGAAGAGAAAGAGATCTCTGACACAATCCCCCGAGATCCATAAAAATGCCACGTGGCCTTGCCACGTGGGCGTTCGTATGCGGCTCGAGCGAAGACTTCCCATGCGGTTCAGAATGAAGTCATCCTATGTGGCTCAGGCCGAAACAGTCTCATGCGGCTCAAGCGGAGTCCTTCCCATGCAGCTCAAGAGGACCATTTCCATGCGGCTCAGGCGGATGCATCCCTATGCGGCTCGCAATAATCATCTCCATGCGGTTCAAAGGTTCGAGGAGGGGCCACTACCCAAGCAGCCCTGACACGTGGCCCAAACCTTATACGGCCCAAACCTTATGCGGCTCAATCTTCATGCGGTTCAGATCCCCCCAATGGCTCCTAGGACACGTGTCCTAAGCCGATCAATTTCCCAGATTTATTATAATTAGAGATTGGGTCAAATCCCAATAATCTGGGATACGTGGCAGGAGAATAAATCAAATTTATTCGCAGACATCAGCAGATCATCATGAGGAAGATTTATTCCAATCAACATTAATTACTGATGAGATTTGGGGTAATCTATACTTAATGGTCCAGATTCATCACACTCAAAACTAATGGCCCAGATTGACCAATCCACAGGACGCCGCCATCTCCAGGAAGCAATTATTGCAACCCTAATGATCACACCCCATTCCTATAAATAGCAAGGTACCATTCCCTTGCAAATATACATTCCCAGGCAATATATACAACAGAGAGAGCGCGACCGGAGAGAGCGCGATCGGAGAGAGCGCGACCGGAGAGAGCGCGACCGGAGAGACCCCTTTTCGAGATCAGAGAGCATTAGAATACTTGGAGAAAAAAAAGCAGAGAGAGAGCAAAGAGAGCATTTCTTCAACGCCGAGCAAATCTTCTGGAGCCAAGGCTGCATACCGATCGTCCAAGGAGTAAGGCAGGGCTGCCGTCGCCTTCCCGAGCCTCTATCGTCACCCCCCAGAATCTAAAATAAACAATTGTACTTAGTCTACTGTACCTAGGCTTTCGTCCCTAGGCTTTCTTTGTACAAGCGAGTTTGTATTGTGAGTCTAAGTTCAGTCCTCCCATAAAACTGTTCTGTACTTTTACAATCAATGGAAAACACGATGGTGACTCTGCTGGGGAAAAACTTCTCCACGGCTGAGGAGTTGGTGACGCAGTCGGATGCAGCCAAGCTTGGCTCCACACAACAGAAGATGGTCGTCCATTTCGACCAACAAGCGTTTGAAGAGATGCTCCCTGAAGGAAGTGCTGGCCCGATCCAGAGCGAACCCGCACAAAGAAAGCTCGCTGCAAGTGGAGGCCAAAACCATTCGCTCCTCCATAAGCTCTGGACGGGGTGCTCTCTGCTACCCAAGACGGCGAAGGCGATTCTCATACGGCTCCACTTCGAGCCGTAGAGAACTCTGCTGTCCCCAAGTCCGGCAAAGGAAAGCACTACGATGCTGGACTTGCAGGGACAAAGAGCGACTCTATGCGCCCCAAGAAGAAGCCAAGCACTCCTGCGGCCAAATCTGCCAACCATATGCAGGAGGCTCATGCGGGTGGATCTACCAGTCGCATGAAAAAAGTCTATGCAGCCAGATCATCCAGCCGCATAAAGAAGACTCATGTGGCTGAGATTCCCAACCGCATGAAGAAAGCCTATGCGGCTACGTCTGTCAGCCGTATGAAGATTGTTGAAGACGACGGCATAATTCCTACCCCGTGCAGTTCTGTCTTCGACCGCCTGTCTTATGGTCCTGATCTCTTGTGCTCCCAAGAAGATATGTCTGACTCTCTCCAGTATCACTTAGACTCTTCCTACTATGTGCCCTTACGCACTAGAGCGAAGAAGTCTAAAGCAAATCGAACCTGGCAAGTTCGGTCCGCTGATCTGACCTCTGACCATCCGAGCGTTCCGCATACTGTTACACGGGCCTCGGATGGGAAGTTGTACAGAACCACTCGAGTCCAGCCCCCGGCAGCAAACGGACAGAGAGGTTCGCAAAAGTCTTCCAAAATCCCGGGAGCAAACATGGTCGATCCAGACCCATCTGACTTGTGTGAGGCCATCCTCCACAAACACAAAGAAAGAGAAGATGCATCGGGGTGCAAAGAGTCCTCCCACGGACGTCACTGCACCCAAGTTATCGTCAACTGCTGCTGCAACAACGCGACGATACGAGAAGACCGACAGTCTGTCTTTCAAAGACTGCAACAGCCATCTTCAGAAGACGAAGCACTACCCGTCGTCTCCTGCAACTCTGCTCGGAAAGTCCTCGTTGATGGAAGGGGGAAGAAGACAAATGTTCCCAGCCCAAAGATTTCAACCACTGCGACGATAAGACTGTTGTCCAAGCGGGTGCCCACCATCGGAGTTTTCCAAGGTACTCGGTCTAAGACGAAACCTGCTACAGTGGGAGATTCGTCGTCCACAACGCAGAGGGTTACTGGAACATGGGGTAGCACTCCTCCGAACCTTCACGACAACCCGATATTCCAAGAAGATGAGCCGGAGGAAACAACTCTCCCATTAGATACAGCAAACCCCGACGTCTCTGAGGATGTCCACAACTCCCAAGACGAGACGAACTCGGAATCTGGGGGTACCGCTCCTTCCGAATCTGAAACAGAAGAGAACATACCCACGTACCCCGATGACTTTTCACTACAAGGGTATGATTCGGAGGGCGCTTCCTCTACCGCTCCGTCCATCTCTCCTCACGTAAAGACGGTATTCATGACAGACAGCAGCCAAGGTGGTTCCAGTGATTGCCAATGCATCGACACGCTCGAAGCCATATTGCTTGCCTTGGTCAAGTCTGTAGACGAGATCAAAGCGGCCCTTCCAACTCTGCAAGGAGGGACGCCTGGCCAAACAAGCGTGGGTCCCGCGGTCAATGTGGACTCGAATTCAGCAGCACCGAACCCGGGCAACAATCCTCCTGAAGTAACGGCCCCCACCGCTGTGGAGGAGGCCCGCGAAGCAAGAAAAGAGGTCCAGGAGCTTCGAGCCATGTTTCATGCTCGAGAAAACTCTCAAGACCTCAGAATACGGCAACCATACCCTGCTGAATGGAGGGATGTCCCCTTCCCACCAAGATATAAGCCGTTCAACATCAATCCGCATGATGGCAAGACCTCCGCAAGTCGGTACATCACTTACTTCGAGGTCACCACCGACCATCTGCCCCATGACGATGCCATCCTCACACGATTATTTATCGGGGCGTTGGAAGGAGTCGCCTTCGACTGGTATCGCAATCTGCCGGACAACTGCATCCACTCCTTCGTCGGCTTCAAGCGCATGTTCTTGGAAAGATTCTATGAAGTAGGGCAGGACATCACTATGTCCATCCTCATGGACGTCGTCTAAGGAGAGAAAGAGCTGACAATGAACTACATCGAGCGGTTCTGCCAAACCGCCATGAAGTTACCCTCTGGAAACCCGGATTCCTCCTTGATTGAAATTTGCCAAAAGAGACTGCTTCCAACAATCAGTCTCTGGATGGGCAAAAGTCAATTCAAAGATTGGAAGATGTTCATCATCAGTGCCACAAGCGTCGAAGAACGATTGAAGAAAGCTCGCCAACTAGGATTGTACATCTCGGACAGAGAGAACAAGGGCAAGCGTCCCAACAACGACAATGGGGGTAGCCCCTCCAACAATCGAGACAGCAGGGGAAAGCAGGCTATGGTGGCCGATACAGCACAGAAACCTGAGCCAAAGCCAGCAGATAAATAATGGCCGCAAATCACTTACTCCTTCGAAGACGGTCACGTCAAGCCCATCTTGGACATGCTCATACAAGGAGACAGAATCCAACTTCCTCCACCAAGACGGGAACCGCGGTCGGCAGAGATAGAAAACCCAAAGTACTGCCATTATCACCGCTACGTCAACCATGCTACACACGACTGCTACCAGCTAAAACGGTACATCCAAAACCTCATCGATTCGAATGCTCTAGCTATCGATTTCGAAGAGGTAACCGTGGCAGCCAACATGGTGTCAGTATAATTCGGCAGCTTCCCTCCGACGGAAACTCAAGACGGGGTGGTCCCCATCCCTCTGGCAACAATGGAGATCGCTAATCTTCCTCCTCCCCGAGATCAGACCGCTGGTCTAGTGCCCCTCACCACATCACGAGGGGAGGTCATGTGGATCCATCCAGACTTGGTATCAGAAGTGACTCGGCCCATATCGTCTTCTACCTGCAAGAAGAAGAGTAGAAAAATTAAGTCCTGCCGCACAATCTCAACAGACATCGAAGAAGCTACACCCGTCGTCACACGGTCTGGGGCGCAATCCCAACCTGTGGTTGACAATCCAGTTGAAGATCATCAACCCACTACAACTGATGCTCCGGGACCGGCTCAGCCTCCGACGACCGACAAGCCTAGGCCGAGGGAGACTCGCTTTGATAAATCCCTCCAAAAAGAGGCATCACAAGGGCTGGAGAGGCCCTACAACTTCGACATCTTGGCGCAATTGGCCAACACACCGGCCAAGTTATCCTTATACGAGCTTCTGAGACTCTCCAAGGATGTTCGTACGGCTTTGAGCGATGCACTCCAAAACGTCGACGCGTACCTCGCTCAGGTCAACCTCACAGGAGAGATCCCGCCTGCAGATCTCCAAGACAGCGCCTGTACGGAAGCAATGCCCAACATCATCTTCACTCTGCAGGACATGCTCATCAAAACCAACCTGTACGATCGCCCGCTATACTACACTGGATACATCGGCGACGTAAAGGTGGATCGGATGCACATTTATCCTGGCTTTTCCATAAGAATTATCCCGAAGGGTCTGCTACATCATCTCCGCATCCCAATATATCGCCTCACGCCTATAAGCACCGCCATCAGCGGTTTTAATTCAGGCAGGAGCTACCTAATTGGGAAGATTCGTCTGAAGTGTCAGATTGGCGATCTCCAATCCGAAGTTACCTGCTACGTTATAGATGCAGACACTTCGTACAACATCCTCTTGGAGTGCCCATGGATATACGACTATATGATCGTGCCTTCCATGCTGCACCAATGCTTCAAATATGTCGACAAGTACGGCTTCGTAAGGACGGAATTTACCGATATCGATCCCTTCAAAGGGGTCGAATCTTACTATTCAGACTCCTGTCTGTACGAACAGTCGAAGAAACATCTTGGTGAAGGAGATGTACAAACTCATACCGAGACAGCTACAGGATCAGAAGAACCTCTGACGATCCATCTCCAAGCTCGCAAACCTGGCAAGTCTGCACCCCTTAGCGCCACTCTGCGTAAGGACGCAATCAGCCTCTCAGCACAAGAAGAACATATGATAATCCGGCTGCCAAGGTCTTGCCAAGTACCAAGACCCACCACAGAGCCACTAACAATCAGGCTGCCAAGAATCGGCCAGCTGCAAACGGAGAAGCTTAATCCCTCCGACAAGCCAATGACGATACGCCTTCCCAAGAAGGGTCGTCACCCCGATGCAAGGTCTGAAACTTCCTGCGAACCAACTACTCTCCGCCCGACATCAACCACCAGGCCGGGCGTCGCTAGTCTGCTAACAACTCCCCGTTCTACTCCCTCAGCTGAACCTCTGACGATCAAGCTGCCCAGGTCGTCCTCTCAGTCTTCATTTACGCAGGGGGTAGCCGAAGAGGAACCGAAGTTAGCCAAGTATGTGGCTGCCTACACTGATGTTCCCTCCACAGATGATGTAATCCCCCTAGAAAAGATACCTTACTTCATCAATAAAGGGCTATCTTTGAACTACCTCGAGCTTAATAAGCTTTGTACGACGTATGCTATGGAACACGGTATAGGCACTCACCTACATACACAGGTGACAAATATGTACGCCGCGATCCAGCTTACTCCCGTAGAAGATACTTATCGCATAATCGAGGGAGGGGACCATACAATCATCTTCGGCCAGAAGGACGATCCGCAGCCCTTCACCGTAGAAGAAGTCAACCTTGAATCAGATGCCGGAAGACTGCCCCTGTATCCTTATAGCCCCCAATCCAAACATCTCATGTAGAAACAGGGGTATGATCTGGAGACAACGCCAGGCTTGAACTACGGCACCGGACGACGACTACCTTTAAAGCCACCGATCTCGACTGGCAGATCATGGGACTATTATAGCAAGACTCGATGTGGGTTAGGGTATGTTACCCCACGATGACTCCTGAGAGTTCAGATGAAGAATGCGACTGGCATTCACATTCAACCGGGTAACCAACTTCTGACTCAGATACCAGCATCGGAGACTTATTCAGACAAGTCTTATCAGTTAACATGGCATTCGCCGACGCTTATGAAGAAGACGAAGACATCCCTGAAATCCTCGAGCTAGAGCCATGGGCCCAACAGTTGGATGCACAATGGGAAAAGCGATTTGAACTGAGAGAACCTCCTACTGAAGATAAGGTTATGCAGGTCGACCTCGGCAGCGAATCTTCTCCAAAACAAATTTTCATCAATAAAAGCCTAACAGACGAAGAGCGAGAATCGCTGCTGAAACTTGTCAAAGAATATATCGACGTGTTCGCTTGGAGCTATGAGGACATGCTGGGGTTAAATCCCGATATTGCTTTTCACAAACTTAATATTCGGCCGGATGCAAAGCCAGTCAAGCAAAAATAGCGACGCTTCCGCCCGGGCATCATGGATGCGATCGAAGCTGAAGTCAACAAACTGATAGCTAGCGGCTTCATTCGTGAGGAGCAACATCCTGACTGGGTCGCCAATATAGTACCCATCCTCAAGAAGAATGGGAAGATTCGAATCTTTATCGACTTCCGCAATCTGAACGAGGCATGCCCCAAAGATGAATTCCCTCTCCCTATCACAGACATCATGATTGACAACACTTGCAACTTTGAACGTATGTCATTCATAGATGGCTTCTCAGGATACAACCAAATCAAGATGTCTCCTGACGACGAAAAGCACACATCATTCCGAACACCGATTGGCACATATTGCTACACAGTCATGTCTTTCGGTTTAAAGAATGCTGGCGCCACATATCAAAGAGCCATGAGTATCATCTTCAGAGACCACTTACGCAAGACGGTGGAGTGCTACGTTGATGACATCGCCGTCAAGAGTCGCTATAGGGGAGACCATCTGCATGATCTGAGGACGGTATTCGACCTAATGCGAGTGCTCAATTTGAAAATGAACCCTACGAAGTCCTTCATGGGCGTGTCCAGCGGGAAGTTCTTAGGCTTCATCATCACCGCCTAGGGTATCCATGTAGACCCTGAGAAGACAAAGGCAATCATTGAGATGGGTCCCCCGAGAAATCTCTACGAACTCAGAGGCCTTCAAGGGAGGCTAGCTTACATCAGGAGGTTCATTTCTAACCTCTCCGGGCGATGTCGACCATTCACCCACCTCATGAAGAAAGGCGTCTCATTCGTATGGGACGATGAATGTCAGCGTGCCTTCGACAGCATCAAAGAATATTTGTCGAATCCTCCAGTCCTGGTGGCCCCGGTTGCTGGAAAACTATTCCTGTTCTACGTACGAGCAATGGAGCATTTCCTCGAAGCCCTGCTGGCACAAAACAACGATACAGGCCATGAACAAGCCATATATTACCTCATCCGAATGATGATTGGGCTAGAGCACCGATACACCGCGGTAGAGAAGGAATGCCTTGTCCTGGTGTTCGTCATTCAGAAGACGCGGAACTATATCACTGGACAGACCATACATGTGATCTCACGAGTCAACCCTCTCAGAGTTCTCATGACTAAACTAGGGGCACTCAGCTCTCACCTCGCTACGTGGGTAATATTGTTGTCCCCTTATCATATGATCTTCGTCCCGCAAAAGGCTGTCAAAGGTCAAGCCCTGGCAGACTTTTTGGCAGCCCACCCGGGCTCGGAGTCATCCAGAATATATAATGAAATCCCAGATGAGGTCGCCGACTCGCATACAACCTCTCACGATGATATATGGCGAATGTTCTTCGATGGTGCTTCGAGAACTGGACCCAAGGGCAACATCGTCGTCGGAGTTGGGGTGGTGCTGGTTTCTCCTTCCGGATTAGTAGTCAATCGTGCCTACTCTCTCACAGAACCCTGCTCTAACAATGTGGCCGAGTACAATGCTCTGGTCATTGGCCTCCAACTTGCAAAAGAGTTGGGGGTAGAATATCTCGAAGCATACGGCGATTCGCAGTTAATTGTCAACCAGATCCGGGGTTCGTACAAGGTTCGCCATGAAGACATGATCCTCTATCACCAAATAGCGATCGACATCATTTCGACGTTCGAGGGGTTCTTCATTAAGAATGTCCCCAGACTCCGAAATATTGAAGCTGACGCCCTAGCTGGCCTTGCCGCTTCTCTAGCGGTTCTGAACTATGCCCACCAGTTCGTGGAGGTAATAGGCCACGAACTGGTCTGTCCCAAGAACAACGTTCAATTTATGGCGAGCTATTTCGCCCAGGCAGTCGACGAAGCACCAGACTGGAGACAGCCATTCATCGACTTCGTCGTCTACGACATCCTCCAGAGAATCCAAAGGAAGCCACCTCCATCAAACAGCGTTCTCTCAGGTTCTTCTACGATACAGAGACAAAAATGCTGTATCGACGATCCTACGACGGGTTGTTGCTTCGATGCCTGTCGAACGCAGAAGCCAAAGAAGCCGTGCGAGAAGCTCATGACGGTGTCTGCGGGGCCCATCAGCCTGGTCCTAAATTACAAGACCGTCTCCGCCGAATGGGCTACTACTGGCCCACGATGGTGGCAGATACGATAGACTATGCAAGAAAATGCAAAGCCTGTCAAGTCCACGCGAACTTCATTCACCAGCCATCCGAATTTCTACATCCAACAGTGGCATCCTGGCCCTTCAAAGCATGGGGAATGGACATCATCGGTCCAATTACTCCACCTTCCTCCCGTGGACATCGCTTCATACTTGCGATCACGGACTACTTCTTCAAATTGGCAGAAGCTGTACCACTTGTAGAAGTCAAAACCTCAAACGTGATCAGCTTCCTCAAGCATCACGTCCTCTATCGCTTTGGACTGCCCCGAAGGATCATTCACGATAATGGTCCGCAGTTTGCAAGCCATGCTTTTTATCGGTTCTGCGATAAACACCGCATCTAGAATATTGCTTCAACGCCATACAACCCAGCAGCGAATGGGTTGGCAGAGGCATTCAACAAAACAATTATCAAACTCATCAAGAAGTTTGTCTCTTCCAACAAATGTGATTGGAACGAGAAGCTCGGTGAATGTTTATGGGCATACCGTACTACTGTCCGAACAGCTACCGGGAACATACCATTCTTCTTGGTGTACGGGAGTGAAGCAGTCCTCCCATTGGAGACTCAAATACCCTCACTCCGCGTCGCCCTCACTTATCAATTGACGTCAGATGATAACTACCGTCGTCGACTACAAGAGTTAGAGGCCTTAGATGAAAAGCGCCTCTTGGCTCAGCAACGAATTGAACTATACCAAGCACGCATCTTTGGAGCCTTCAATAAGAAGGTTAAAATCAGAACATTCCAAGTGGGCGATCTCGTTCTGGCAGTCCGGAGGCCGATGGTCATGACTCACAAAACTGCCGGCAAGTTCCAGCCAAATGGGAAGGTCCATTTATCATTGAGACCGTATTCTCCAACGGTGCTTACTGCCTCGCCAAGCAAAACGGGGACTTGCTCATGTTGCCCGTCAACGGCAAGTTCCTGAAGAAATATTATGTCTAAACGATATTCTCTAGATTTTTGAGTCATGTGCCCGCTGGTACCGCTGAACTCACACTCACAATTCTCCAGATCATTGAGTCATGTGCCCGCTGGTACCGCTGAACTCACCCTCACAACTTTCCAGATTTTTGAGTCATGTGCCCGTCGGTACCGCTGAACTCACACTCATCATTCTCCATATTTTCGAGTCATGTACCCGCTGGTACCGCTGAACTCACATCCACAATATTCCATATTTTCGAGTCACGTACCCTCTTGTACCGCTGAACTCATGCCCTCCTTCCACAAAGATATCCCAAACTACCAAGTTATGTACCCGCTGGTACCTCTGAACTTACACTTTGATTCCAACATTCATGGATTGTCGAGTTATGTACCCGCTGGTACCCATGAACTTACATCCCGGTCACTCTTTTGAAAGAAAGTCATGTATAACCGTACCTCTGAACTTTCTTCCTAAAAGAGATCCTCCCTCATGATCCACTACCCGTACTCCCAGTGCACAAAAAGGGTAACGGGTCAACAAACTTCCAAAACGACCATGTCGATGCTACCTCTGAGTCGTCTCAATTCTGCCAAAAACAAATCACCCACTTATATGGAACTTCCATGTCCTCATTACCTCTGAGTCATTCTATGTACCCCCTCTTCATTGAGCCTACTCCTGCCATGTCCTCATTACCCCTGAGTGGGAAGGCTCCGTCGAAGAAACCTTCATGCTTGCCATGTCCTTAGTACCTCTGAGTAAGTATGTTCGTTCCCTTTAACTTGTTGCCCGTATCCAAAACCAGGGTACGTTAGGGGCAATGGGTCGATGCAAAATGTCCCAATAAGATGATTATTACAAAGCAAAAGAGTGAAGCAAATATATTCCATTCATTCAAAAATCGGTTACATCCATGCGATTACAAGAAAGTTCTTCATGCAGACAAGAAGAAAAGCAAAACAAAGCAAAGACTACAGACAGACATTTACGAGAAACCTCTAAACCCTAGTTGCAGAAGCACGTACACAACTCCCTCAACCACCTTATATATGAAGGATGCAATTGAAGAAGATCCTCGTCCAGAACATGAGAATCAGAATTCCCAGCGCTGCCACCCTCAGCAGTCTCGATAGTGGGAAGGATGTCGTCCCTCTCAGGCACCGGTTCTTCTTTCATCGCCTCCTCCTTAATAGAGGAAGGCCCCTGATCGATGACAGGAGGCGGCGGCTCCTCTATCACTGCAATCTCAGCATTCGGTGGAGACTCTACAAGAACCAAAGACGGAAAAAATGATGATGAATGATGAAAATAGTCAGAAGATATTTAGAGATGTTCATGCGGCCCGTTTAAGACAACTTTTATGCGGCTCGGACATGGAATATACCCCATGCGGCTCATGGGACGTATATGCGGACTATATAATTTAAAAAGCTCACATCGAATGATTGTACACGAAGCATGCAGCAGAGCAGCCTCTGTTAGGGTTTTAAAGTACCCAATCTTCTATACATTCCTTACCTTCGATGGCAACATGAATGTCAAGACGAACGGGGAGTGCGGTAGTCGAAGACGAAGCCGATTTCCTACTCTTTGCCACAGCCTCCTTCACCGCCTTGGAAGCCCTAGGTGCCATCGTTGTCTGTCGATCAGCAGAAGAAAACAAGACAGAACTATTAGTCAAGAAGAGTCTAAGAGAGAAGTCCCCCCAAAATACCCTTCTATTTATAGAGAAAGGAGGACCACAGACCGACGCCTCGTACAACATAGTCGACTCTTCGGCTATCGAGACAAACTAGCTAATTAAAGATCAGAAACTCTTGGGATCCTACCCCGAAAAGATTTGCACGCATGACATAATGATGTAGCAAAGAATTATGCGGCTGAGACATCCCTGCGGTTCAAAAGTCTCTGCGGCTCAAACGGCCATGCGGCTGAAACAACTCTGTGGCTCGAAAGTTCATATGGCTGAAACTTCTATACGGCCAAGACATCTATGCGGCTAGTACCTCATATGCGGCTAGAAGGGCTTGCATACGGCCATGCTTCTTATTCAAAGTATTTCAATTTTGCAAATTGAAAACTTTGAAGGGGGTCTTGTAGAAGCATAGAAAATAATAAAAAAAGATCCATGCGGCCAGGGAACCCCATGCGGCTCGGATAGCCCATACGGCTAAAAGATGCATGCGGGACTATGCGACTCAAGACGTTCCATGCGGCTCAGAAGAGAAGACACGTGGCTTGCAAACAGTGATCCCCTCCGCCCTATGCTGCATTAATTACTTTGACGGCTGACAACTCTGAAAAAAGTGACAGCCCTGACACAAAAGAGGCAATTATGACTCTGTCATAAAGACAGACCCCTAGGGAAGAGAAAGAGATCTCTGACACAATCCCCCGAGATCCATAAAAATGCCACGTGGCCTTGCCACGTGGGCGTTCGTATGCGGCTCGAGCGAAGACTTCCCATACGGTTCAGAATGAAGTCGTCCTATGCGGCTCAGGCCGAAACAGTCTCATGCGGCTCAAGCGGAGGCCTTCCCATGCGGCTCAAGAGGACCATTTCCATGCGGCTCAGGTGGATGCAACCCTATGCGGCTCGCAATAATCATCTCCATATGGTTCAAAGGTTCGAGGAGGGGCCACTACCCAAGCAGCCCTGACACGTGGCCCAAACCTTATGTGACCCAAACCTTATGCGGCTCAATCTTCATGCGGTTCAGATCCCCCCAGTGGCTCCTAGGACACGTGTCCTAAGCCGATCAATTTCCCAGATTTATTGCAATCAGAGATTGGGTCAAATCCCAATAATCTGGGACACGTGGCAGGAGAATAAATCAAATTTATTCGCAGACATCAGCAGATCATCATGAGGAAGATTTATTCCAATCAGCATTAACTACTGATGAGATTTGGGGTAATCTACACTTAATGGTCCAGATTCATCACACTCAAAACTAATGGCCCAGATTGACCAATCCACAGGTCGCCGCCATCTCCAGAAAGCAATCATTGCAACCGTAATGATCACACCCCATTCCTATAAATAGCAAGGTGCCATTCCCTTGCAAATATACATTCCCGGGCAATATATACAACGGAGAGAGCGCGACCGGAGAGACCCCTTTTCGAGATCAGAGAGCATTAGAATACTTGGAGAAAAAAAACAGAGAGAGGACAAAGAGAGCATTTCTTCAACACCGAGCAAATCTTCTGGAGCCAAGGCTGTATACCGATCGTCCAAGGAGTAAGGCAGGGCTGCCGTCGCCTTCCCGAGCCTCTATCGTCACCCCCAGAATCTAAATAAACAATTGTACTTAGTCTGCTGTACCTAGGCTTTCGTCCCTAGGCTTTCTTTGTACAAGCGAGTTTGTATTGTGAGTCTAAGTTCAGTCCTCCCATAAAACTGTTCTGTACTTTTATAATCAATGGCAAACAATGGGTACCGAAGAGTAACCTTTCAGGACCGTCAAAGATTTGGGTACCAAAGATCACATCTACTCATGGTGTAGGTGGACCTTCCTTCATCCTCTAGAAGCAAGTGGATTCTTGATAGTGGGTGCTCGCGACACATGACTAGAAATTCAAATCTATTCGTAACACTATCGATGAAGAGGGAATGATGTGTATCCTTCGAAAATAACTTGAAAGGTTATATCTTAGGTAACGGTACTGTTAGCAATCCTCTTTCTTCCGTAATTAAGTATGTCTATTTAGTGACCGAGTTAAAACATAACCTGCTCAGCATTAGTCATCTTGTTGATCATGGATATGATATTAACTTTGGCAAAACTAAATGCTCCATATATGATAGATCATCTGGAGAGACATCATTTTTGAAAGGATAAGAGAAGATAATATATATGTATTCTATCTTTCTAGAGATACTAACAATACAGAAAGATGCCTCTACGCTCACAAAGATGAAAGACTTCTTTGGCATATGCGTCTTGGTCATGCAAATATGGATATTATATCAAGACTGTCACCAAGAAGCTAGTAAAAGGACTACCTAACATTACCTTCAAAAAGGATACGATATGTACATAATGTGATAAAAACAAAGCTATCAAATCCTCTTTTAAATCCATCAACTCTGTAAGTACTACTAGACCTTTGCAACAACTTCATATGGATTTATTTGGTACTAGTAGAGTAGCCAGTCTTGTTGGAAAACTCTATGCTTTTGTAATTGTTGATGATTTTTCTAGATTTACTTGGGTTTTCTTCCTTACAAATAAAAGTGATACTATTTCTGTTTTCGAATTTTTTGCTGAAAAGGTTCAAAACGAAAAAGGCTTCATGATTACTCGAATCCGAAGTGATCATGGCGGTGAATTCGAAAACTCCGATTTTAAAAAGTTTTGTGATTCAAAATTTTTTAATCATGAATTTTTGTGTCCTAGAACTCCCCAACAAAATGGTGTTGTGGAGCGGAAGAATAGGACTCTTGGCGATATGGCTAGAGTCATGTTGAATCAATTTTCTTTTCCGAAATACTTTTGGGTTGAAGCTGTCAGTACAACATGCCATGTTTTTAATATGTGTTGATTCGACCTATCTCGAAGAAAACTTCCTATAAAGTTTTGTTTGGTAGAACACCAACTATTTCTTATTTTTAGTTGTTTGGTTGTTGTTGTTTTATCCTTAATACCAAAGACAACTTAGGAAAATTTGATGCCAAAGCTGACGAAAGTATTTTTCTTGGTTATGCTGCCAAGAGTAAAGGATACAGAGTGTTCAACAAACGCTCTATAATTGTTGAAGAATCTGCTAATGTAACCTTTAATAAGAATAATAGTACAACTGCTCTTTCCGATGACAATAATGACATACAAACCAGACCATCAACTTTTACACCCGTTGATACAACACCTGTACCAGTTCTTTAGAAGGCTTACCAAATAAGTTTTTTTTTACACCATCTCATCCAAAATTTTTGTAATAGGTGAAGTATCGAAAGAAGTAAGTACTAGATCATCTGTTAGAGACACTATAGCTGGCACTTCATTTATTTCTCAAATAGAACCCAAAAATGTTTTAGAAGCTTTCTCTGACGAATTTTGGATATCGACAATACAAGAAGAACTCAACCAGTTCGAAAGAAATCATGTTTGGGAACTTGTTCCCAAACCAGTTGATCATTCGATCATCGTACTAAGTAGGTTTTTTGTAACAAAGTCAATGAGGACGGTTTATTCACACATAACAA
>JANAVB010003818.1:0-38971 GCA_029216955.1 Iris pallida | reverse complement strand
CCGCTCCGTCGAGGCCCTCCCCGCCCTCTCCGCCTACTCCCGCTCCATCCCCTCCTCCACATCCGCCACTGCACGCAGCTGCACGGACCGCACACGTCGTGTCCGTCGAAGTCTTCAGGAGGATGTGCGGGAAAGGGGGGGCGGCGAGGTCGGGGAGGGGGCGGCGAGGTCGGGGAGGGGGACGACAAGGTCGGAGAGGGGGGGCGGTGCTAGGGCCCCAAGGGGCGCGGCGGAGGCACGCCGACGGCGGGGAGGGGGCAGACACTAAAAATAGGGGGATACGAAAATAGACAGGGGTATTTTGGTCAAAAAATGGTCAAAGGGTTGACCGTAAGTTGGGACGGAAACCGTCAAAAGTAGGGGGTACCTTACATTGTTGTAAACTTGTGGGGTGCACTGTAATATGGTAAACAAAAGTGGAGTGCCACTCAAAATTTCTCATTTAATTTTGTTATATATATATATATATATATATATATATATTTTAAAAAAACCAAAGCCGGTGGACGACTCCACCCGACCTTGGCCCGGAGGCCGTGGCCACCGCCACCCAGCCACCTCCGTGGGAGGGGGCTCGAACCCGGCCCTCACCCCCGGTGCACGGTGGTGTTACCAGTACACCACAACTCGATGTGCAATTTGTTATATATATATATATATATATATATATATATTATATATTATATATATATAATGTGTGTGTGTGTGTGTGTGTGTGTGTGTGTGTGTGTGTGTTAAAATTTATAGAAATTTAATTTAATAATTATAATTATAATTTATTATGGATATATATGAATAAAGAGAGTATTCTATTATGCGGAAGAAAATAGAAGGAGAGGGTATTCGTTACGCGGAAACATGAGAGGAAATTTAAAATTATAATTTTTAGTAATTTTTACAAAATAAATGGTTGATGATACACATACGACTTAGACGGCTCATTTTTAGACGTTTCGAAGCTGCATTATATTAGAAGATATATTGTAGTAGAAAACATATATTATAGTACAATAATTGTAATGTCAAATTTTTTCTATGTGTTTTAAAATTGACGAAAGATTTTTCAAAAGAGTAATTTATAGCTTCTCTTCAAAAACTCTTTGGCTGTTATAGAGTGGAAAGATTTTCTTAAATAGCAGGGCACTCAGATAAACACATATTTTTTCTATCGTTGAATTATTTCTTTTATTTGAGTATCTTGTTTCTTATTATCAGGTAACCTATTATTTTCTTAAAGGATTTACTTCTAGAAATAATCAGTCTATTTCCAGAAATCTGTAGCGATCTTCTCGGTATTTCTAAATAGGTTGGGATCCTATGGTGGCAGAAATGTTTGTTATCCAAGTTATGATAAAGGTATATCATATTAGGATAATAATTTCGGCTAAATTATTTCACCTTGATCTTCGTTCAACAATTTTATGGCTTTATTTAGAAACAAATCATATCTATTAGATGTTTTAAAAGTAGATACTTCTGATAATGCACATAGGGATTCTCAGATAATAGCTAATGGATTGATTGGTTTGACAAAAACTATATTATGTAACTGAATAAGGAGGTTTATAAGGCCATCTCCAATGAAGATTTTTAAAATTAGATTTCTATCATACTTGTATAAGAAAAACGAAGAAAAAAAACAAGTAGATGAAAATCTCATAATCAACATATGGAGGTGGGTTAAAAACCTCAACCACACCGATTACATTAATGGCCTTCTTATTTATAAGAAATTGAGTAACAATAAAGATAGAACAAAATATAAATATAACAATAATATAATGAAGACATATCCTCATTATCCATAATGATTGATATGGATGAGTTGGAGGTTTGAATTAATAAGTTCAAATCTTAAACTTGTAATTTGTATGATCCTCTAACATCTCCCCTCAAACTCTGCGTGGTGGTTATGCACAGTTTTCGCGTAATGATTCCAGGGCAGTTCATCCACCATCTTGGACTTGTTTGAGATATATATATATATATATATATATATATATATATATATAGAGAGAGAGAAGAGAGAGAGAGAAAGAGAGAAGCATCTTGGGCTTGTTGAAGAGAGAGCATCAAGTTTATCTACCATCTTTTCTGTCGTTTATTTTTTCTGGTATTGCTTCTGAGAGGTTCCCACATAGCATGGAATGTTCTGATTCCACTCACGAAGGACGATCAGATGTGTGAGATTGTTTGAATCTAGAGTGTTGGGTTGTTTGGATTTTGTCATGCATCAGTGGGATTGTTTGGATTTGGTGTATGGGGTTGTTTGGATTTGGTTTTGGTACGGAATTTCCCATATCTGTGGGATTTAGGATTGTTTGGATTTGGTATGTGGGATTATTTGGATTTGGTGTGATGCATCGGTATTTTGATTAAATTTTGTGTGTAGGATTGTTTGGATTTGATGTGATGTATTTGGGGAGAGACAATGTTTGATCACAGCCTGCTCTGACACCAAGAAGAAAAAAAAAGAAAAAAGAAAACAGGTAGATGAAAAATCTCATAATCAACATATGGAGGTGGGTTAAAAACCTCAAACCACATCGATTACATTGATGGCCTTCTTATTTATAAAAATTGCGTAACAATAAAGATGTAACAAAATAATCTAAGATAACAATAATATAATAAAGACATATCCTCATTATCCATATGATTGATATGGAGTTGGAGGTTGAATTGAAAAGTTCAAATCTTGAACTTGTAATTGGTATGATCCTCTAACACTTGTCATTGTACTTTATGAAAATTTCCATCCTAGTTGGTAGAGTTTCTACATAGAAATTGCATATACAAAAAATACTCCTTAATGGTTCTCCATTTCTATCTTAGGTGTCACAAAATAAATGGTTCAATTTAATAGTGTGGGGTCCAATAATAATTGGTACGAGAGATGTAGAATTTCTATGAGAGTTTAATGTAGAAACCCTCATAGAAACTTTTCATCCTACATCAATGTCACATATGATAGAAATTGGCATAGAAACTACCATTGGAAGAAGTTTTTTCCAAAATGAATTACTACCATAGAAATAGGGGAAATAGAAACCCCCATTGGATGGCCTAACATTTTTGTATTAGGATTATCGAGGGATATCATATACCCTGGATATAGGATAAATATTATGTGTCATACACCCATGTTTCGCTGGATTACTCCTAACACATAGCCCATTTTTTGACTATATGATTCTATCGTCACTAATCATGACCAAAATTGTAGAATCTATCCCTTTTTCTGGATAAAGCATCAATTTTTTATCTGGATAGCTCCAAGATGCAAATATTTATATTATATATAATATATTATATATATATATATATATATATATATATATATATATTATATATAAAATAATATATATAATATATATATATTACCCATATTTTTGCCTAAGTTTTTTTTAATTCTATGCTAAGGTATAATATGTAGTTTAGTTTGTTTTTATTCTCCTGGTGAAGAAATATTTTCATGGAATCTTTCAAAAATATAGGTTTTCTGTTTAGAAAAAACGTAGAGGAGAAAAATGAGTTAGTTCTATATTTCTCATTTGTTTCTATTTTGAGATATTTAAGATATCTTATATTTTTTTTCATTTATTTCTAGACTTTTCCTTGTGTATTCTCAAGGTTAAAAGCATTATTATCTTCTTATATCACTCTCATCTTCTCACATGTACCAAATTTTAATTCTCCTGAAGGTTAGGAGAAGATCTTCTGAATCATTTTCAGTGTAACTTGATATTCAGAATCAGACATAGATTCTAATTCAAATATTATCTCAATCTCTATCATTTATGCTTTCCCTTAAGCATATTTTATAGTCGTCATTTAGAGTAGTTACATTGATATTCTAATATTTGACTTTATATTTGCATTCATTAGCAAAGTGTCCTACTTTGCCATACACAAAACACTTACATTTAGACTTAGGTTTCTAAAGTTTGAAGTTTCGTCTATAATTACTCTGTTTATGATACCTCTTCCTATATTGTCTTTGTCTGCGAGACTTCTTGTATTTTCCTTTTTTTGAACTGCATTCATATTCAAAGCTTTCTTAAAAATAGAAACAAAGTAAGATAATCCCATTTTTTATTTCTTTATATCATTTTAAACATGTTTAAGAGCCTTTTGCTCATAACAGCAGTTTTTAAGACTTATAATACACATTGTATATGATATCATAGAATATTCGTGTATACATGTATTGTAGTAGCATAAGTTGAAGTTACTTCTGAACTCGTATAAGAACTAGCCGCATGTGTAATCATAACAGTCCGAGGCCTAACATATGTTTTATACTCCACCGTACATAAATCATTCCAAGGACTTGGAAATTTTTGGAAAAAAAAATCATATCAGTATTGCCTAGATTCTGCCGGTATGTTGACTATTCTTTTTCCATGCCATGGCAAATTCTTCAAAAGAACACATATTAAAAAGTCTCCTTCTGTGGGGATCTTGGACAACTTCTTCAACTATAGAAGATTTATCTAGAATTTGTTGTCCTACTATGTCAGCTAAAATAGGATTTACAAAATTAACAAGTGCTTTTGCCTTGGACTCAAAATTGTAAAGTTTAGTTCTCATATTTTGGTAAGCTTGCTCTTGCTCGAACAAAAGTAACCAATTTTGCAGTATTTCCTGAAGATGGGTAGCACAAAAATCAATGTATTCTTTAACAACCCAATCAAAATATTTGTTTTCATGTCCTGATATGGCATGTGCCCAATTGTTAATCGCTTGGTAATGTTTAACTAAAGGAACATTATCTATGTTTAAAAAGTAACCATGGGAGGTAGAAAGTTCTCTCATAGCTCCAGATTGATAATCTAAATGACCCCAATCATCTTTCTCAGTTCTATATGTTTTTGCAAAATTGTTTCTACCAATAGTAGTGGCCATTTCACTATGGACGGGTTGCAAAAAGTTTCACCTCTTTTTTTTAGGTTTATTAAAATCAATTTTCTATGTCCAATTGTTCCTCAATTGTCATAGGTTGAGAATAATTAGTTTTCTTAAAAGTTTTTTTTATGTTTTTCATAAAGCTCTTGAATTGCATGCAACAATTCATCATTTGGTTTTTCAAGATACTTCATCTGAAGATGTTCTATCACTGATTTATTTATTCAAATAAATCTAGATTTTTGTTTAGATTGTTCTAAAACATGTACCAAATGCGTTATATTGTCTTAAAAGCTTCCGGTTTCAATTTTAGAGGAAAACTTTAGGTCATTAAATTAGTGCAAAAATTTCTTATCATCCCTTTGGATGATATCCTCTCTTTTCCTTTTGAGGAAACGAGATCTAAAGGAGTCTTATTAATTTTAAAGACTATCGTTGGCTACTTTATTACTAAGTTGAAATTGTTATGATATAAATTTATGGAGTAGGAAAGTTGGTCTGGAATGTTGTTTAACATTCCTACAAGGTGTTCATTAAATCTCGTTGACTTAACTTCTGCTTTATGAATGTGGCTACAATGAAAATATGTTTCATATGTATCTATATCAATGTATATTTCTTGTAGTGTAAGTACTTTGACTTATATCTACATATTTTTATAAATTTTGGCTTTTGTAGTTCCTATGGTTGTTATTTCTTCATTACTTATGAGCCACCACTATGTGTTGCAAGTTGCTCATACAAGAACGAAAATGTACTCATAAGATTTTGTTATGCTTTTCTATTTTGTATAAAGGTTCTAAGTCATTTCCAATTTTATTTTATGGTTGATTTACATGTTTGATTTTACACAAACTGTATCATTTTATTTGAATGTTGCTTTGGAAATTGAGGTATGACCAAGAAAAGTCAAGTTTTACATTTGCATCCGAGTAATATTCTATGATATTAGGGTGTCTAGTATAATAAAGTTTATAATCTAGAGTTCTCTTAAGATATCTAAATACTCTGTCCAATGCAGTCCACTGTGACTGGTTTGGGTTACTAGTATATCTACTTAGTCTCCTAATAGCAAATGCAATATCACGTCTGGTCCTATTTGTTATGTACATGTCACGCCCCAGTACCGGAATACTGGGACGGACTAGGCCAGCTACTCCGTATGAGGTATAAAACGTCATACGGCGATCGTGGCTGTCAATCTTGCTGGGTATCCTAGCATGCAAGCAGTCTATGGCCTAAATCTGATCTCATATCCACAGGCAACAATCGATGAAATAACGACAAGAGAGATAATCATATGAAAAACAGGAAATACTCATATGATAATCAGAGAGTCTACAATAAGAAATAATGTAGACAAGAATACCTTCCCACACAGTTCCCTCATGGTCAGGAACTGAAGCACGTCCTCCAAGTCAAGTCTGGAAGATCCACATGGTCGGTCACTGGCAATCTGGGAACAATCCAGGGTTGGTCAGGCCAACCGTAGCAAGTACCAGAAAGGAAGGCTCAAGGACGGGCGAAGAAAACCAGCAGGATATAATATATGACAGGAATAACATGTATAAACAGCAGTAATGAGGGTGAAGGATCGTGCGGTACCAACGCACGATCACAGAATATAAGACAGCAATCCAATTACTAGTACGTAAGTAACCAACAATCATCACAGTCATCCTAACATCCACTAATGCTTGTATTGCCAACTGGAACTCGTAGTCTATCCTCGGAACAGTAACCCATCCCTACATCAAACAAGAACAAGGGAATGAATTACTGCACCGGGACAGCATTACGTGCCAGCCAGCTTAGCAAGCAACAAGCCAAACAATTATATAAATAAGCGGCCACTCAAATGCCTACGACTGTCTATGTGGAGGTTGGGTTACCCCAATAATGCAATATAGGAATCCTCAGATCGTGCCATATCCCGCAAGGGTTAGCGAGGCCAAATAACGCATAGTAGGTAGGTATGCATCGGTCCCTCGGAAGGCCACCGTGCTAAGCAGGAGTACATATAGTAGTCGGATACTGCCATATCCGTGGCGGCCAACCCCGACGCGCCAGGACGAGCCTGTGGCGGCCGGTAATGCACGATCTCGGGATTCCGTTCCCTCCCAATGCTTCTACCATTTAAGTTACCTAGATTAACCCTACAATTAACCAGAATCACATGCCGTGGTCACATGCTCATCCCCCTAGATGAGTACCTCAGTACGGGAACGCTAAGTAAGAATCAACCTCGGCACCTATAGTCCCAGTTGTGATCCATCCTTAGTGTTATGCAACAAGCAAGCAAGCAATCCTAACCACGCTAAGACTATAGGCCAACTACCAGATACCCGTGCAGGTAATCATATAATATAGCCAGAATATCAAGATGGCATCGCAATGCCATATAATCATGGAAGTAGCACCTCAAAGTGCCAATAGACAAAGGGCACCGCAGTGCAAGGTCAGGGCCAGTATCTCACAGGGTAAGCTGGACTTATAGCACGGATACAGGTAGTCAGGTCTGGGACAAGGATAACTCTGTCAGTCACAAAGGTCATCTGCCCACATCGTGGCATGGATATCAGGTCAAATACAAGATCAGAACCTCTACTATAATTAACATCTCAAGTATATATGGGAGCCTAGAGCTCCAATCATCCCGTCGATCTATCCACCAGATCAATCTAGCAAGAGTCTTCCATCCATGATGGGGTGAATATCACGTCAATAAAGACAACCACCAAATACCAAGCTCACCCCCCTAACAATGCTAGGCCCTCAGACTCACAAGAATCCTCCTAGTCAATGATCACAAGCCACTAAAAAATAAGCCCCTCAACTACCAAGACACAGCAATCAACCAGGTTCTCTAACTACCGAAATACACAAAGGCACCGGATTTGGGCGTTTGGGAAGTCGAGTAAAAATCATATAATAATACCCTCGATATTCTCCTCGTTCCGCGAGACACTCGCACCAGTATCAAAATCCAAAAGTCCTCAAAGACATATCTGATCAAATTAGACATCACCAAAGAACTAGCAACACTATCTAAGAATCCACTTAGTCTACCATAATCACTATCTCAATATCCTATCTCCTCATAGTCAATCCTCGAATAAGATCATAATCTCAACACACGGGTCAACACTAATCAACGCCGTCGGAAGATGGCAAGGATTGTGTGAACCACTCTGGATCAGATTCACAACCCTTAAACCAAACAAGGACCAGGGTTGCAGACCCTCACCCGAGTAGAACCACTCTCCTTACACAATCCGACGGACAGGACAGACAATGGGATAACAAACTAAACTAGAACACCATCTAAAGGAAGAGTCACGAGTCCAATGGGTGATACCGTCGAAAAGGCAAGGATTGCGTGAACCACTCTGGATCAGATCCACAACCCTTAAACCAAACAAGGACCAGGGTTGCAGACCCTCACCCGAGTAGAACCGCTCTCCTTACACAATCCGACGGCAGGACAGATCGAGACGCTAGGCGACTAATCTAGTCGGGAGTCTACCTAGCAGGCAATGAGATCAGGGATACTATACCAAGAAGAATATGCATGAGTTCAGTCCCGCAAACCAAAGGAATGGCACTGCCCAATCCTTCGAACCAAATTCCCAACCGAGAATTCTGGAAAAATTCGGCAGAGTCTCATTTGTATTCTAGACGGGAGCACCCTACGAATTGGGGCTAAAATCCACTCGGTGCAACCCGCCGCAGAATCGCTATTCGAGAACACTAAGTCTCGGCCTCCAGTAGCACTACGATGCGTACTGGGCACCAACCCTAGCCGAGAACACTAAGTCTCGGCCTCCAGCAGTACTACAATGCGTACTGGGCGCCAAACCAACACATGCAGCAAGAATCGCCACGCAGGGCGCACCAAGTATGAGACTCGTCTCACAGTATTGGTATTTATATACGGATACGTATTTTGTATTGCATTTCGTATTTTCTCGGTTTTTGGAACGCTTTAAAATTTTTCCCAAAATATAGATTTTCTTTGGCCGGCATACCGATGGTGTACCGGAGTATACCGACGGCATATCGCCCGGACAGATTTTTCCACATTTTAGATATTTTCGATTTCAGATATTTTCGTGAATAGTGTTTCCGATATTTTCATGAATAGTATTTTGGATATTTTGATGAATAGTATTTAGATATTTTCGTGAATAGTGTAGATGCATTCTATTATCCAATGGACAATTGGTTTTCTTTCAATGGCTAGGATTGATCTAGAATTTTGACACGGATCACGATCCAACGGCTAAGATTAATTCACCCCTTCTATATATATCCTATGAGTTTCTCTCTCCTCTCTCTTTTCTTTCCTTCACCATTTCCTCTTCACTCTCTTCCCTCTTCCTCAAGCTTAGGAAGGCTTGGCCTTGAGGCCTAGAGTGTGGTTTTGGAACCCCTCTTGGTGGTGGAGTGGAAGATTAGGCTTGGTTGCTAAAACCTAGGCAAGTACATCTTGCTCAAAAGTGATATGACCATACTTTTTTTTTCATAGAAATTAAAGTTTTATTGTTCTATAATATGCTCCTCTAAATTGTTAACAAGTTTAATGTATAGCACTTTTGGTTTTGATCGATAATATGGCATAGATCTGAGTTTCTAGATATGATTTTGGAGTATTTTGAGGTTTTGATCTATCAAATGTTTTAATTTGTGAAAACTAATACTTCCATGTTGTAGGAAATTCAATTCTATTCAATTTTGACTTTTGAAAGTCCGAATTTCGATTTAAAATGAAGTTTTTATGGCCGAAACGAGTTTTACCAAAAATCTGGATTTTGTTGCTGTTTGGAAAAACGGCATACCGCCGGTATGCCGTAGTATACCGCCGGTATGCCAGTTTTTGGCACCAGAAACTTACTGTCTTTAGTCCGGTATACCGCCGGTATGCCGCAGTATACCGCCGGTATGCCGTTTTATGCTGTTTTAGGCTGTTTTTGTCCGTTTTTTGCCCGTTTTCGTCCGTTTTTGATATTTTCTCGATTGTAATGGACTCTTAACATGATTAGATGACCTTGGATAGTTAAAGAATGATTGTACACTCTATATATATGGTACATGCTTATGTTCACGTATTGTTCTATGTCTAGATTATAGATAGTGGCCTGTTATGGTGCACTCCAGATTACTGTATATGCCTAGCTCGATTTAGTGGCTCGTAGTAGCGCACTCATGACTTGATTTTCTTATTGATTTCTAGACCCGAGATATGAGTACATGTTCTTTCTTGACACCGTGGATATAGCTTGTTGAATGTTTAATCTATTGCATCTTGGCAATGGACAATCGAGTGTGAGTATTGTCTATTGTATCGCGCGTAATGTGTATTGAGAACATTTGCCAGAGATATCTCGCAAATGACTTGTACCCATGGCTCGTCATTATAGGACGATTCTTGAGTGTCCACGACTTGAGAATTAAAAACGAATGTTATAGGTAATTGACTAGTAAACTCATATAGATCATTGGGAGGGGAGGACACTTCATGCTACCGCGTACTCGGATCGCTATGGGCCCCCACAGTGGCAGGGATAACCCCGATTGGCGTGGGCCCCTGTCCACTATTGATTGAGTAGATGTTTATCTACTATTGATATGTTATTGAGTAGATGTTGTTTATCTACTATTGATATGTTTCATTTTTGGAGTAGATGTTTATCTACTATTGATTGAGATTGTTTGGTTGATTTTATTTCTTTTCTTCTACCGTCGTCGCCCCCTTGGCCATCCGAGTTACTGCAGCGTAGGTGGTAGTGAAGTTCCTCAACTTGCATACTAGTAATTAGGATTGTGATAACCCTAGCTAGTTAATGATAGAAAGCCGTAGGCAATGATTGGCCGTGCACTTTTGATTGTGTGTTATCTTATATTCTCTTGTGTCGTCGAGTGGCCAGAGACTAAGTTCTGTTCGGGGAAAATATCTGCAACCCCGGTCCTTATTTGGTTTAAGGGTTGTGGCTCCGACTTCGAGTAGTTCCTAAGTCCCTTGTTGCTCATTGGCTTATTGTTCTCTATTGCTATACGGTTCAGTATTTCCATTCAGTCATTTATATTCTCGAGATACGTGCATTGGTACCGCACTAGTCTCGAACCATCTTTATTTATTTCTGTCACTATGTTGTTGTGTTGTTGTTGGGTTTTGTCGTTCACCTCGAGCTTCCTTGTGGTACTTGCTATTTGGGGCCTGACCCCACTGGTTTTGTTTGGCCAGATTTACCGCTGGAGCCCGAGGATTCTCCATACCTTTCTCTGGATGACCCGCCGCCTGCTTAGATCTGCGGTTGTTCCTCCTCGCGAGTGGGTTCCCTCTTCTTACCACTTGCGGTTCATTTCATTTTGGTGGTGTTAGCTAGGGCATGTGTTAGCCCTATTATTTTGAGACTTTCTCAGACTTCGGTCAACATGATGTATTATATTAGATCTAGACTGATATAGTGATCATGTATATTGGTACTTTGCTAGTGTAGCATTTTGTATTCACTAGCTTCATGATCATGTATGATATAGTATTTTGGGACGCCTCTTTACTTTCATATTTGATATACTCTTGATACTTGTTGTTGTTGGATTGAGATAGGATTTGTTCGACCATAGGAGTCGTCAGTGGCATGCTAGAGTCTTCCCACTTGTCTTCTAGACAACTTTTATCGTATATTGGGGTACTGGCGTACTCTAATACACGTAGCTGGCTTTGTTTCGCCCCTACTTTCCAGTATTCTGGTTATGGGGCGTGACAGGGTTTTTTGGTGGCCCATGCAGGTCTGTCTTCAGACTTGTGGGGGATTCATCTTGTTAGAATCTCAATCCTATATTTGTCTTATTTGATCTCTCTTTGCTTATCACATTCTCGTTTTCCTTGAACTGTAAACATGATTGACATATCCTTGTTCTATTCCTGTCCATTATTGATACCTCGTGTCCTTATCTTTCAGGGACACACCGCCTACTTCTTCTTTCGAAGGTTCAGTTGCTCCGCCGTCTCAGGCAGCTCAGATGGAAGGTCATGATCAGACCCCTCCTCCGCAGAATCAGAATCCCGCACAATCTCAGCATCCGTCGGCAGCTCAGTCTGTTCCTGTTCAGTCAGCTCAGCCAGCTCCGTCAGTCCCTTCAGTACAGCCAGCCCAGGTAGACCAGCATGCCCTACTCGAGATGATACGGGGCATGATGGAGGCACAACAACAGCAACATCAGAATCAGCTTCAGATCCAGCAGCAGGTGGTTCAGTTGTACCAGAAGTTGCAGCAGGGCCAGGACCATACCAACAATACCCTCTGCCAGGGCGTTACAGTAGCTTTGGAGGCGAGTGGACGTCGTGGTCACAACTCAGCATCCGACTTTAGTCGTCTGCGTCCAGCTCAGTTCTTCGGCACCGAAGATGCAGTATCAGCCGATTCTTGGCTTCAGGACACCGAGGCTATTTTGGAGGCAGCTAGGACTCCAGTAGAGGATCGGGTAGCAGTGGTGAAGCTGCAGTTATCAGACATTGCCCGCGACTGGTGGGCAGCACAGGAGATGGGTCTTCCTAGGCCTATCAGTTGGGAGACATTTCGGGAGCGCTTCCAGGAGAAGTTCTTCCACACCTCAGCCAAGTTCCAGCTTCAGCAACAGTTCATCAACCTTCGTCAGCAGACGAGAACCGTGGATCAGTATGCGGCAGAGTTCAGTAGGCTCAGTCGATTTGCATCACACATGGTAGCTTCCGATGGTGATAGAGCTCGGAGGTTCGAGTAGGGCTTGCACTTGGAGCTTCAACAGCTTATGGTGGGCCATTTTTATGACACCTATGATACAGTACTGAGAGCAGCCAGATCCTTGGAGATGACCAGTCAGAGGATAGCAGAAAGGACCGGAGGTTAGAAGAGGTCACACTCGACTATGAGGGGCATTACCATTCAGTCCTCAGCTCCAGCTCCAGCAGTCAGAGCTCCAGATCATCGACCTCCTCGTCAGACAGTATCATCAGCCCCGACAGTGGCATCAGTACAGCAGTCCAGACAGTCAGGTCTGCCAGGATGTGATTACTGTGGAAAGCCAGGGACATACCAGGGCCCAGTGCAGGAAGGGCCAACGGTCAGTGTCTCGGATGCGGGGCATCTGATCATATGGTTGGGTCTTGTCCTCGTAGACGTCCAGAGGTTTCATCAGTTGCCCCAGTGCCATTGGTGATTGAGGGTCAGAGGGGACCAGCAGAGTCAGCACGATCCTATGTTCAGCGCCCGCTTCCGACGCAGTCCCAGCAGTTTCATCACCAGCGTCCAGCACAGTATGCCCAAGCCCTGCGGGCAGGACCGAGCCAGCAGCAGACTACACGAGTACCCGTGATGCGTGGACAGGCTTTCAACATGAGCTTGCAGGAGCTGTTGGCAGAGGGCGGTCAGATTGTAGGTGAGATTTTGAGCATTCCTTTAGTTTATCTTACTCTTGGGTTCCGTTGACGGCCTTGCATTTCATTCATACCCGGAATGCGAAGGTCGACTTGACATATTCGGCGAGTGAACGCGAGTTTCTCGTACCACTCATCTTCCTCCGTATCTCGTGATACACGATATCTATCATGTATCCCGACTACGTAGGTGCGTCCTGGATTAGAGTCATGTCTTCGACTGAGTCGTTGGTACCGACTTACTTCGAAACTTGACCCTTGTCCACTTTGTGAGTCAGCGTAGGCAAGCGAGGACGAATCCCTACTCAACTGACTCAGGGGTATATTATTCCATATGCCTCCTTTTCTTGTATTATATGTATGTATTATTATTTTTCGCATTTATTTAAATTCTGTATCTCAAATATCACTTGTACACGGGATGTTTTCTTTTAATGTGTTATGATTTTACATTATTTTAGCATGTGTATTTTTTGCTCGATTGGCTTTAGGAAATTCCGAGGACGGAATTTTTCTAAGTTGTGGAGAGTTGTGAGACTCGTCTCACAGTATCGGTATTTATATACGGATACGTATTTTGTATTGCATTTCGTATTTTCTCGGTTTTTGGAACGCTTTAAAATTTTTCCCAAAATATAGATTTTCCTTGGCCGGCATACCGATGGTGTACCGGAGTATACCGACGGCATGTCGCCCGGACAGATTTTTCCACATTTTAGATATTTTCGATTTCAGATATTTTCGTGAATAGTGTTTCCGATATTTTCATGAATAGTGTTTTGGATATTTTGATGAATAGTATTTAGATATTTTCGTGAATAGTGTAGATGCATTCTATTATCCAATGGACAATTGGTTTTCTTTCAATGGCTAGGATTGATCTAGAATTTTGACACGGATCACGATCCAACGGCTAAGATTAATTCACCCCTTCTATATATATCCTATGAGTTTCTCTCTCCTCTCTCTTTTCTTTCCTTCACCATTTCCTCTTCACTCTCTTCCCTCTTCCTCAAGCTTAGGAAGGCTTGGCCTTGAGGCCTAGAGTGTGGTTTTGGAACCCCTCTTGGTGGTGGAGTGGAAGATTAGGCTTGGTTGCTAAAACCTAGGCAAGTACATCTTGCTCAAAAGTGATATGACCATACTTTTTTTTCATAGAAATTAAAGTTTTATTGTTCTATAATATGCTCCTCTAAATTGTTAACAAGTTTAATGTATAGCACTTTTGGTTTTGATCGATAATATGGCATAGATCTGAGTTTCTAGATATGATTTTTGAGTATTTTGAGGTTTTGATCTATCAAATGTTTTAATTTGTGAAAACTAATACTTCCATGTTGTAGGAAATTCAATTCTATTCAATTTTGACTTTTGAAAGTCCGAATTTCGATTTAAAATAAAGTTTTTATGGCCGAAACGAGTTTTACCAAAAATCTGGATTTTGTTGCTGTTTGGAAAAACGGCATACCGCCGGTATGCCGTAGTATACCGCCGGTATGCCAGTTTTTGGCACCAGAAACTTACTGTCTTTAGTCCGGTATACCGCCGGTATGCCGCAGTATACCGCCGGTATGCCGTTTTATGCTGTTTTAGGCTGTTTTTGTCCGTTTTTGCCCGTTTTCGTCCGTTTTTGATATTTTCTCGATTGTAATGGACTCTTAACATGATTAGATGACCTTGGATAGTTAAAGAATGATTGTACACTCTATATATATGGTACATGCTTATGTTCACGTATTGTTCTATGTCTAGATTATAGATAGTGGCCTGTTATGGTGCACTCCAGATTACTGTATATGCCTAGCTCGATTTAGTGGCTCGTAGTAGCGCACTCATGACTTGATTTTCTTATTGATTTCTAGACCCGAGACATGAGTACATGTTCTTTCTTGACACCGTGGATATAGCTTGTTGAATGTTTAATCTATTGCATCTTGGCAATGGACAATCGAGTGTGAGTATTGTCTATTGTATCGCGCGTAATGTGTATTGAGAACATTTGCCAGAGATATCTCGCAAATGACTTGTACCCATGGCTCGTCATTATAGGACGATTCTTGAGTGTCCACGACTTGAGAATTAAAAACGAATGTTATAGGTAATTGACTAGTAAACTCATATAGATCATTGGGAGGGGAGGACATTTCATGCTACCGCGTACTCGGATCGCTATGGGCCCCCACAGTGGCAGGGATAACCCCGATTGGCGTGGGCCTCTGTCCACTATTGATTGAGTAGATGTTTATCTACTATTGATATGTTATTGAGTAGATGTTGTTTATCTACTATTGATATGTTTCATTTTTGGAGTAGATGTTTATCTACTATTGATTGAGATTGTTTGGTTGATTTTATTTCTTTTCTTCTACCGTCGTCGCCCCCTTGGCCATCCGAGTTACTGCAGCGTAGGTGGTAGTGAAGTTCCTCAACTTGCATACTAGTAATTAGGATTGTGATAACCCTAGCTAGTTAATGATAGAAAGCCGTAGGCAATGATTGGCCGTGCACTTTTGATTGTGTGTTACCTTATATTCTCTTGTGTCGTCGAGTGGCCAGAGACTAAGTTCTGCTCGGGGAAAATATCTGCAATCCCGGTCCTTATTTGGTTTAAGGGTTGTGGCTCCGACTTCGAGTAGTTCCTAAGTCCCTTGTTGCTCATTGGCTTATTGTTCTCTATTGCTATACGGTTCAGTATTTCCATTCAGTCATTTATATTCTCGAAATACGTGCATTGGTACCGCACTAGTCTCAAACCATCTTTATTTATTTCTGTCACTATGTTGTTGTGTTGTTGTTGGGTTTTGTCGTTCACCTCGAGCTTCCTTGTGGTACTTGCTATTTGGGGCCTGACCCCACTGGTTTTGTTTGGCCAGATTTACCGCTGGAGCCCGAGGATTCTCCATACCTTTCTCTAGATGACCCGCCGCCTGCTTAGATCTGCGGTTGTTCCTCCTCGCGAGTGGGTTCCCTCTTCTTACCACTTGCGGTTTATTTCATTTTGGTGGTGTTAGCTAGGGCATGTGTTAGCCCTATTATTTTGAGACTTTCTCAGACTTCGGTCAACATGATGTATTATATTAGATCTAGACTGATATAGTGATCATGTATATTGGTACTTTGCTAGTGTAGCATTTTGTATTCACTAGCTTCATGATCATGTATGATATAGTATTTTGGGACGCCTCTTTACTTTCATATTTGATATACTCTTGATACTTGTTGTTGTTGGATTGAGATAGGATTTGTTCGACCATAGGAGTCGTCAGTGGCATGCTAGAGTCTTCCCACTTGTCTTCTAGACAGCTTTTATCGTATATTGGGGTACTGGCGTACTCTAATACACGTAGCTGGCTTTGTTTCGCCCCTACTTTCCAGTATTCTGGTTATGGGGCGTGACACCAAGACCCACAGTCATACCCAAGCCACAAACAAAGTCATAAAAACAGTTAGCCAAAGCCGTTACCCGACCGCGAGTCGGACACGGGGCATATGGGGACGATCCATACATGTGAGTCGTGCTCGTGTCCTCGGAGGTGTGGATGACCCATCCGAGTTATCCGATACGGTCTATCCCGGTATCGGACCAAGCTATCCTAAGTTATCATCATGGCAGTTCTACTACTAGGCTACACTAATCATGGTTATACAGTTTACAAGTACAAATTAATTAAATACAATAAAAATCCAGGAGAGAGGGCAAGAGCCGTCGATGAGCAAGAGATACTTGCCTAGAGGGCTCGGCTAGGTAAGCAAGTCTTCGGCGATCTGGATCCAAGCTAGCACGTCCATCGAGGTCCTCAGAACACATAATAAACAATCATTAAAATTAAATAATAAAATAATAGAATAATCACAAGAGATGGCAGAAGGCTATACCGTGCGGGTCCCGCAAGCAGCGCAGGGATCTGGTACGGAAACTGAGGCACGCAGACCGATACGGGCACGCAACCCGAGACGCACACGTATATCGAGATGCGTACGAGAATCGAGATGACTCGAATATTGAGACGAACAAGAAACAGAAACGTACACGTAAATCAAGACGTGCACGTAGATCGAGACGACACAGAGACCAATGAAGCGCGCCAATCGGAGCGAGCACGCAAACCGAGGCAACACAAGATACAATATTACGTGCAAATCGATACGGCACGCAAATCGGTGCGTGCACGTAAATCGAGGTGGTACGGGTCACAAGTTAGGCACAAAGGCCGAGACACGAGGATCGAGGCAACACACAAACCGAGGTGGCGCGGTACCCGAGACAGCGTGGGGCTCGAGGCGTCCCGCTGCCCAAGGCAACACGCGAATCGAGGTGACACGAGAACCGAGACAGCACGTACACCAAGGTGTACGCGTATCGAGACGACACATAACCCGAGCAGCACGGGGCCCAAAGCGTCCCGCTGCTCGAGGCGTGCACGGAGCTCGAGGGCTCGCTTCCCGAGACGTACGGGAAACGAGGGAACACGCAAGTCAAGCGTGCGCGCGGCCTGAGGAGAGCGCGACTCCCAAGGCTGCACACTGCTCGAGCAGCACGGGGCCCAAGGGCGACCCGCCACTCGAGGCTGGCGCGGCGCTCGCGGTAGGGCACGGCGGCTCGCCGGACAGAAGGAAAGAGGGAGAGGAGGAACAGATCCATGGAGGAGAAGTGCCGCCGGGGTCGGCCAGGCTCCGGCGGAGGGGAGGAGACAGAGAGGGGAGGCCGGAGGAGCTTACCGGGTAGGTCGGCTCTCCGACGGAGGAGACAGCGGCCACGGAGGAGATGGCGGCGCTGGCGGTGGCGGCCGCAGCGGAGGCCGGAGGGGGCGACGATGATGGTGGTGGCGCGGGTGGCTGATGGCGGTGGCAGCTCAGGGCGGCCGGAGGTCGGCGGAGGCCGGGAGAAGAGAGGGAGACAGCGAGCGAGAGAGAGGGACGAGAGGCCGAGTGAGCGGGAGAGAGGAGAGGTGAGGGAGGAGAGAGAGGGCCGGGGGGGTGAGTGTGGTCGGGAGAGAGATGAGAGAGAGAGGAAGGAATTGGGGGTGGGGGTCGGCTGATCCAACAAGTGAGATGGGAGAGAGAGGAAGAGTGAAGAGAGAGGTGAGGGGGTTAGGTAGGGGGAGGAGAGAGAGATGATGTGAGGGAGTGAAATGACAAGAGAGAGGGGGAGTAGATATTTTGGAGGGTAGGCTAGGATCATGAAATTAATTAATAACAAATAATTAATGAGGGCAAAATCACCTCCAATAAAATAATAAAAATTTCAAATACACCCCAAAAATTAAAATCCTCCAAAATACGAAATACAGTCGAAATACAGTCATATACCTATTTCTAAAATAGGGATATGACATCCTACCCACCTTACAAAAATTTCGTCCTCGAAATTTCGAAATCATGTATAAGATTTTCAAAACTAGTACATATAGGTACCATGAAAACTCTACCCACCTTACAAAAATCAAGTAATAAAACAGGAAATGAACAAAATCTCAAATATGAAAACATCAAGGAGAACAGTGTACGGCTACATAAATCAACTCGTGAGGTAAATCCAAACAATGAAGCAATCTCGAAAAGGCAAAATCTCACATGCACGAAATAACCCCATGAATCAAAACAAGTACAAAATATCGAAAATAATGTCCAAAAACGTAAAATCCCAATTGCATAAAAATCCTCACAAATCATAAAATACAGGATATCTGTCTCGAACCGATGACCGTAGTTCCTAATATCCGAAAAATGTGTGTCATGATTATTCCTTGCCGCGCCATCCGGAATGGCTGCAAAAGATGTATCAGGGCACTATAATCGAGCGACTGCAACTTTCGTTACCACGCTGTCATGGTATACTAGGGTCACCCGGTACTTTGACAAATACCCAAAACGAATCAATTCCATAACCCAAATATCTGAATCACTAAAATCACAAAATCTCTAACAATATAACGAGTCCTAGAAAACCATCGAAATCCAAAATCCAGGTGAATAGTAACACACATCCGAAAATATCTTCAATAATAACCACAAGATAGCTTTTCTAGGAAAATACTCCATATCCGTAGAAAAATACTCCAAATCAAGAATCCTTATCAAAATATAATGTATAGCAAGTATATCTATAAAATAATATCTGAAACAGATAATCATGAGTGCGGAACTGTCCGGAATCAAGGAAGCCGAATCGATACAAGAATATCCCTCGGATACTCAACAAATGTTAAAATATCCAATCTCAGAGTCCTGATGAAATCTTCATTCTACAGCAATCTAGCCAACGCTCGAAGAGGGCGATAATGATACTAAGTCAATACGAGGTCAACGCACGAAATGGATAATAGGATAATCAACCAAGACGAATTACCGATAAGGAGTACAGAACCCAAGACAGATAATCAAGTAACCCATTGATGGAGATAAGATGACATCTCATCGGATAAAACGATCGACATGACCAACTATAGGATCACATCTATCAAACAAGGATCAGAGGTAGATAACAACAAATGAGACAGGGCAAAGCAAAATAGGTCCAGGTAGAGATGAGGACCAATTCACAAGTTCAAGGGAGCGAAGGCAAGTGTAGCAAGTTAGAATCCCAAGGAATAGTGGATTGAGATCAACAATCATGTGATGCCCAACAATATCTCAAAATGAGACCTGCATGGGCCACCACTAAAACCTTGTCACGCCCCAGTACCGGAATACTGGGACGGACTAGGCCAGCTACTCCGTATGAGGTATAAAACGTCATACGGCGATCGTGGCTGTCAATCTTGCTGGGTATCCTAGCATGCAAGCAGTCTATGGCCTAAATCTGATCTCATATCCACAGGCAATAATCGATGAAATAACGACAAGAGAGATAATCATATGAAAAACAGGAAATACTCATATGATAATCAGAGAGTCTACAATAAGAAATAATGTAGACAAGAATACCTTCCCACACAGTTCCCTCATGGTCAGGAACTGAAGCACGTCCTCCAAGTCAAGTCTGGAAGATCCACATGGTCGGTCACAGGCAATCTGGGAACAATCCAGGGTTGGTCAGGCCAACCGTAGCAAGTACCAGAAAGGAAGGCTCAAGGACGGGCGAAGAAAACCAGCAGGATATAATATATGACAGGAATAACATGTATAAACAGCAGTAATGAGGGTGAAGGATCGTGCGGTACCAAAGCACGATCACAGAATATAAGGCAGCAATTCAATTACTAGTACGTAAGTAACCAACAATCATCACAGTCATCCTAACATCCACTAATGCTTGTATTGCCAACTGGAACTCGTAGTCTGTCCTCGGAATAGTAACCCATCCCTACATCAAACAAGAACAAGGGAATGAATTACTGCACCGGGACAGCGTTACGTGCCAGCCAGCTTAGCAAGAAACAAGCCAAACAATTATATAAATAAGCGGCCACTCAAATGCCTACGGCTGTCTATGTGGAGGTTGGGTTACCCCAACAATGCAATATAGGAATCCTCATATCGTGCCATATTCCGCAAGGGTTAGCGAGGCCAAATAATGCATAGTAGGTAGGTATGCATCGATCCCTCGGAAGGCCACCGTGCTAAGCAGGAGTACATATAGTAGTCGGATACTGCCTATATCCGTGGCGGCCAACCCCGACGCGCCAGGACGAGCCTGTGGCGGCCGGTAATGCACGATCTAGGGATTCCGTTCCCTCCCAATGCTTCTACCATTTAAGTTACCTAGATTAACCCTACAATTAACCAGAATCATATGTCGTGGTCACATGCTCATCCCCCTAGATGAGTACCTCAGTACGGGAACGCTAAGTAAGAATCAACCTCGGCACCTATAGTCCCAGTTGTAATCCATCCTTAGTGTTATGCAACAAGCAAGCAAGCAATCCTAACCACGCTAAGACTATAGGCCAACTACCAGATACCCGTGCAGGTAATCATATAATATAGCCAGAATATCAAGATGGCATCTGTAGAAGCATGAAAAAGAAGGAATCTTTCTTTTAATCCCACATCGGAAAGGAGAAGAAGGGAGGCCTCATTCCACTCTATATATAGAGATCTCTTGCCTCCTTTGAAAGGGGACCAAAAAATAAATAAAGAAAAGGGAGCCCGTTATCCAGGGAGCCCGTTCGAGCCACAAGTTGCAGTTGTTCTTCTCTTCTTCTAGGTCGGCTGCAAGCTCTTCACTCGCTGTCATGGCGAGGATAATTTGGACTCTGAGTACTATGCGCCCCACGGGCTGGTACGAAGAAATCCAAGGCGGCACGGGCCATGCGCCGCAAACGTGCTATGCCAATGGCAAACCAGAAGCATGCGCTCACAATCATGCGCGCTACTGATGGTAAGCTGTATAAGGTCGACTCGGGTGCTGCGGCGCCAGAAACGAGCCGACCTTCAAAGTCCTTATCTCACTTGGGCGCATCTATTACGTTCACAACCAAGTCGAGCAAGGCAAACCCAGTGGTCTTGAACTCCCGCGCCTCCTCTGGTTGTGCGTCTAAGGTCCGTTCAAGTCACTTCAAATGCTGTGGTTCCCCCACTACTGATCGTGATGCCTGCTTGGTATTAGATCAGGGGGCGCAGCACTCACTTGACCACCCCGACGCTTGGCCTTGCCATGTGCCTGATGGGGGTGTAAAGGTGGCACTCTCACTTGACCACCCCGACGCTTGGCCTTGCCATGCGCCTGAAGGGGGTGCGAAGGTGGCACTCTCCTCCAACGATCTGCGCAACGTGATCACTCACAAACGTCGATCAGGAGAGCCGACCAACAAGCATAATGCGCCCCTCACAGGGCACACTTGTGCTACGGTCGCCATCAACTGCTGCTACCGCAAGACAGTGGCTTCACCACCAAGACAGTCTGTGTTCAAACAGTTGCAACATGCTGTACCTGTCTTCCAGCGCATCACTCCGCCCCGTCAGAGTGAACCACTTCCTGGGGCTCTTCCATCATAATGAGGCTTAGGCGCATCTATGTCCATTCCAACTCGGCGAATCTCAGTCTTATGAAGGAGTTCACCATCAAAGCTTCTTCGAACAAAGAGAATCATCATCCACAGTACAACGTCTTGCCAAGGAGGAGGATCAGTCGAATCCATCTTCGTCGAGAAGTCAAAGGGAGAGACAACAAAACTCTCTCAAACTGTTGCTATTCATAGGCCAGGGCAAATCAAACCCATGCGCCAAGTGGCAACCTTCCCGAAGTCGGTGCAATGAACTTGTATTTATGATGAATGAACTCGCTAAGTCGGAGAGCCATCAAAGCTCCGAAGAACTCAATAGCCGGACCAATGGAGATGCGCCATGCAACAGATGCGCCGGTCAGACAGCGCATCACACAGACGCGCCTTTCAGTACCAGGCGCATCACAGAGGATGCGCCCCCACACATCCCCATACCAAGTGGAACGCCAACCGACGCGCCCACTCAGCTGTCCATCGAACGTCACCAACATTAAATGCTGAACTGACAGAGTTGGCAGCACGCCTCCCAAAGACTGAACAGTTGACAGCTTTTCAGAAAACGAAGCGTCGGCAACGTCAGCATCATCATGACTTTGTTTCGACGGCTACTGCCACGTGGCCACTTCACCATCAGCATGCGCCTCTACGGCCATGCGTCCAAATCAGCATGCGCCTCTACGGCCATGCGTCCAAACCAGCATGCGCCTCAGACCCTTCACTGATCCCTAAAGACAGAAGAAGAGTCTCCGGTTGAAGTTCAGCATGCGCCTCAAAAGCCATGCGTCTCAGACTGCTCTCTGATCCCGAAAGACAGAAGGAAAGTCGCCTGCATGTGCCTCAAAAGCCATGCGCCCCAAATGGTTTGTAACTCCTAAAGGTTATGAGCCGCAGCCTCCTCCTGCGCCCAATCCAAGGCGCAGCCCACCAGATCACTCCTCTCCACCAAATCCGAGATCTTCGAACCATGGGTCGATGACACGTGTCCTTTGACTCAACTCGTCCAAGATTTCAGCAACGGAAAGATCTTCTCTTCTGCTACGTGCCGGCTCACAACAGCAGTATGAAGAGTTCTCCCCCTCGATCAGGGCGTAGCATCCATGCGCCTCCATCAGCAACCTCCACGTGGCGTCCCCACACCGGCGCATCCTACATGCGCGCATGAGCAGCCAGCCTGCAAAACTATAAATAGAAGGATCATCTCCTTCACACACAGACAGAGACTCGGAACAGAAGACTCACAAAAAAGAATCCACAACAGAGAATCACCAGAGAGGCAGCTCTAGACACTCAACGTCTTCCTCCTCTCAGCAAGCTCCAGCACCCAGAGCAATCCACACCTTCAGAGAACCGATAACCGCCGTCAGCCGGTCAACGGAGTCAACGCATTACCACTCGCTCCATTGGCACTAAGGACCCAGCTTAAACAAAAGTGTACTCCTGGGACTACATCTAAGTCCTATATTGTATCATTGTTCTGTTTGTATTAAGATTTCAATCAAAACAATTTTAATGGCAAACAAGCTGGCGACTCTGCTGGGGACCTCTTTCTCCTCTACCGAGAAAGTCGTGTCACAGGCCGACGACGTGAAGGTGGGCTCCTCCCGTAAGACGCTGGTAGTGTGCCTCAATCAACAGGCGTACGAGGAGTTTATTTCTGAAGGAAGTGCGAGTCCTTCGAAGCGGCTGTCGAAGCCGAAGAAGACCCGTGCAGTCTGGGTGCGCAAAGTCGACGCCTCGGGCACCACCGTTGAAGGGGATGCGCCCGTCCAGCCTTCCCTTCCTGTTGACGTCCTCAGCAGTCAAGGTGCGCCTGCTGATGCAGCGCATCTCTCGGGGAAGCGTGCGGCTGACCACGTTCCCCAGCCATCTTCCTCTCAGGCGAGAAAGATACGTCGACGGAGCAGGGGCGCAGCCAATGCCCCGCGCATTACTTCTGATGCGCCACAAAGAGCCTCTGTCTTTGACAGACTCACTCGCTGTAACGGCAAGGAGAATTTGGATGCTGAGTACTATGCGCCCCAGCGGGCTGGTACGAAGAAATCCAAGGCGGCACGGGCCATGCGCCACAAACGTGCTATGCCAGCAGCCGGCCAGAGGCACGCGCTTACAATCACGCGCGCTGCCGATGGCAAGCTGTACAAGGTTGACTCAAGTGCTCCTGCACCGACAACGAGTCGACCTTCAAAGTCCTCATCTCACTTGGGCGCATTCACTGCGTGCACAACCAAGCCGAGAGAGGCAAACTCAGTGGTCTTGAACTCCCGCGCCTCCTCTGGTTGTGCGTTTGAGGTCCGTTCAAGTCACTTCAAATGCTGTGGTTCCCCCACTACTGATCGTGATGCCTGCTTGGTATTAGATCAGGGGGCGCAGCACTCACCCGACCACCCCGGCGCTTGGCCCTGCCATGCGCCTGAGAGGGGTGTGAGGGTAGCACTCTCCTCCAACGACTTGCGCAACGTGATCACTCACAAGCGCCGGTCAGGAGAGCTGACCAACAAGCACGATGCGCCTCTCACGGGGCACACTTGTGCAGTGGTCACCATCAACTGCTGTTGCAAGACGGCAGTACCGCCAAAGCAGTCGATCTTCCAACGGCTACAATCATCGACACCCCTCCGACATCGCCTTGGGACAAAGGTGTCAGCAGAAGAGGAACTAAAGATTGCGTCATGCAACGTGATCTCCAATTCCTCATCTGACCGGAAGACGACTGCCAATTCCTCGTCTTCATCTAAAAGCCAGTCGAGGAAAACCAAGGCAGCTGTCACAACCTCTGGGGTGTTCGAAGGCACTCGGTCAAGGAAGAAGTCCTTGGAGGAAGCTGGGGGTAGCCAGACCCTTGTTCAGCCTCCTTCCGAAGACGAAGATGTCCAAAGCACAGCTGCGGCGGATCTTCATCAAGGCGAAGATGGCCTCCCTGAAGCCCCTCAAAATGACGATGTCCTCCAGGACACCGCCGGGGGTAGTGCTGAAAACGAAGAGGCCCTTCAAGACAGAGCTGAGGGCAGTCAGGCCCTTGCAGATGCGCCTGTCGAAGACGAACTCCAGAATGTGGCTGGGGGTGGCCAAACACCAGGAGAAGTAACTCCCCCACATGAGAGTGAGGCTGAGAGCGAAGCCTCAACTAATCCATCCACTTCCGGCCGTGTCATGACAGTATACATGACCGGGGGTGATCTTGAGGCTGATGCGCCGCCACAGGATATTGTCCAGCGCATAGACTCGTTAGAGGGAGGACTCAAAACTCTCTCTGTCTCAATGCAAGCACTGACTCAAGCAGTGTTTGAGATGCGGTCGGCCTTGATCAGGACACCGTCAAATGGTCCCGACCCAGGAGCTAATGGAGAGTCGAGTGTGCCCCTCCAGTGGACACCCTCAGACACAGAAGCACCCCGAACATCGGAGCCCTCAAACGCTCCACTCCAGGTGGTACCTCCTTCCCCGGCTCCTAGCTCCACGGAGGACGTGGTCGAAATGATCAAAGATCTGCGGGAGCGCTTCGAGTCCAAGAACAGGCAGGAGGAACGCCAGAAGATGGGCATTCCCCAGCCTTATCCACTTGAGTGGAACAAGGTGGTTTATCCCCCAAAGTATAAACCACAGACACTCACGCCGTATGACGGGAAGGACTCTCCACGACGGTACTTGACGTACTTCCAGTCGCAGACAGGGCATCTTCCGAAGGAGGACGCGCTCCTCACCAGCATCTTTGTTGGGGCCCTGAAAGGGGTGGCGTATGACTGGTACTGCAGCCTCCCCGATAATTCCATATCGTCCTTCGACGACCTGACACGCCTCTTCCTCGACCGCTTCTACGACGGTGGGAAGGACATGACGATGGCGTCTCTCATTGAGATACGCCAGAAGGACAAGGAAACGGTTCGGGCATTCATCGAACGCTTCCGTCAGGCCTGCTTCAGGTTACCTCCAGGCATGCCAGAACATGCGCTTCTCTCCGCTTGCAGTATGAACATACTACCTGCAGTAAAGCTCTGGCTTAACTCTACTCCCCCTCCCGATTGGAGCTCCCTAATCATTGAAGCTGAAGCTGCAGAGAAGAAGGCGGCCAATGCACGTCTTCTGGGTGTTAGCTTCCCCGCCTTTGACGATAAGGGGAAAAAGTCCGCAACCAACAATTCCGGACGAGAAACAAAGGGGAAACAGGCATTGACAGTTAATGCCTCGAAGGGCGCATCGGCGCCTACTCAAAAGCCTCCATTGGCACCGAGACCCAAGGAGGTTTATTCATTCAATGATGACGACACCCTGCAACTCTTTGAGATACTGAAGCAGGGTGACAAGATCAAGCTTCCGGACCCGAAGCGGCCCGATGAAGTCGGGAAGGTGGACAACCCAAGGTACTGTCACTAGTATCGGTTTGTCGGACACCCGACTAAGGACTGCTACGTCCTCAAAAATTACATCCAGCGCATGATCAATGCGGATGTAATTTCCGTCGATTACGAAGAGAAGACGGTGTCAGCTAATGTGGTGTCACTACAGTTCGGCACCTTGCCGCCGACTACCACACAAGATGGCGTCGCCCCCATCCCTAAGGCGACAATGGAGGTGGTGAATTTGCCACCCACCCGTGACAATGTGAGTGGACTTGTCCCACTCACCACATCTCGAGGAGAGGTCCTCTGGGTTCACCCCGACCTCGTCTCCGAGGTAACTCAACCGGAGGTACGCCCTACCTCCAAAGCAAAAGGCAGGAAGATCAAGTCTTGCCGCACGGTCTCTTCTTCAGCGGAAGAGGCGCTTCCTGTGCAGACGCGTGCACAACAGAACTCCCAGCCCGGTGAAGCTGCCGCCGAAGTGGTGCCTCCTGGCACCATCCCTGAGGAGGGTCCATCCAAGCCCTCAGCAGCCAATAAACAAAAGCAAGTGGAGGCCCATTTCGACAGACCTCTGCGGAAAGAAAATGCTTCGGGGCTAGCCAAGCCCCACAATTTTGACATTCTGGCACAACTGGCCAGTACTCCTGCACGCCTGTCTTTGTTCGAGCTCCTGCGTCTCTCCAAGGACTCCCGAGAAGCTCTCTGCGAAGCTCTGAAGGATGCCGAATCCTTTCTCAGTCAGGTCAAGCAGCCTGAAGACCTCCCAACTACTTGTGCACACTGTCATTGTGCGGATGAAGTTATCCCAAACATAACCTTCACCCAACAAGACATGCTGCTCAAGCATCACCGACATAACCGACCGTTGTATTACACAGGGTACATCGGTTCGGTAAAGGTGAGCAGGATTCAGATCGATCCGGGGTCTTCCCTAAGCATCATTCCAAAGGCGTTGCTATCAAAGCTGGGGATCCCAATGTACCGGCTGGCGCCCTCCAATACGACCATCAGCGGCTTCAACGCCAGCAAGAGCGAGCCACTGGGCAAGATCCGGCTGAAGTATCACATCGGCAGCCTCAAAACTGAGGTAACTTGTTATGTGGTAGATGCCGAGGTCAACTACAACATCTTACTCGGACGACCATGGTTACATGAGTACATGGTGGTGCCCTCCACGCTCCACCAATGCATGAAATATGTATCCACCAACGGCGTCATCCGGACGGAGTTTGCAGATATCGATCCCTTCAAAGGGATTGAGGCCTACTTCACCGACTCCAACTTGTACAAGCCACTTGACGAGGAGGAAGCCAACGACGCCGATGATGAAGCAGAGACGGCAACAGAGCCGGACTTGGAACCCGAAGCGACTCCTGACGCCCCCTTGAAAATCCGTCTGAAAGGGAGACCACCCCAGAAGGCGCCTCCAATGAGCATCAAGCTATCAGGAAAAGCGCCAGCTCGTGAAGCCCCCCTGAAGATACGCCTCAAGGGGAAGCCACCACAAACAGCGGCTCCCCTAGCGGTAAAATTACAAGGGAAGGCGCCACTCATCGAAGGCGCAACCGAGGCACCCCTCAAGGTGCGTCTTAAAGGCAAGCCGCCGCAGTCATCCAAGATGCCGGAGAGGGCTCACATAACCCTCTCAGACCCCAAAGTCGGAGCGGTGGAGGACTCTCCTGATCCGGCCCCAGTGCTTACAGATGAGGAGCTTGGCGAATATATCTCTGCCGATGTAGACGCACCCTCCTTCGACAATGTAATCCCACGGGATAAAATCTCGTACTTTATCAATAATAGAGTGTCTTTCAATTATTCTTGTCTTCCACACTGGAATGCCATGTATACATTAGACAACGCTCTACGGTCGTTGCAAACACAAGTAACGACCGTCTACCATAATCAAATAGTCCGGTCTCAAGGAGTCTTCATAGTCCCTCCACGAAGCCGAGACGAAGGCACCATCATCTCGGGCAAAATCGAGCGTCGTCGGAACCTCCCGTCGATCGAGCCCGAACCTGATACCGGCAGGGTACAAGTATATCGATACACAGATGCGGCTAAGCACATCATCCAAAAGATGGGCTACGACTTGAAAAGCAACAAAGGCCTAAACTACGGCAAGGGTCGGCATCTCCCTGTCCGGCTTTCGATGCCCAATGGAAAGCCACAGGATTACTATAATCGGACTCGACGGGGGTTAGGCTATGTCACGCCGCCATCAACTCCAGAGAGTTCAGACGCAGAAGACATAGAACATTCCCACTCATCAGAAGCATCGACGTGGGATTTCGATACCAGTATTGGATCAGTCTTCAGAAAAGTGCTGTCAGCTAACATGACATCGGCGCAGCCTCAGAAAGATGAAGGCGAAGACCAACCGCCGGAACCCTTCGAAGAGGAACCCTGGGCTCAACGCCTAGGAGAGCAATGGGAGTCTCGTTTTGAGTTACGAGAACCTCCCACCGAAGACGAAGTCGAGCAAATCGACCTCGGGGATGGGTCTTCTTCTAAACCCATCTTTATCAGCAAAAGCTTGGAAGGAGAAGACCGAGAATCTTTAGTCCAACTCGCTAAGGAGTATATCGACGTCTTCGCCTGGAGCTACGAAGACATGCCGGGTCTCGATCCACAGATCGCGATGCATAGGTTGAACATCTTACCAGATGCCAAACCTATCAAACAACAACAGCGACGCTTCCGCCCGGACATCATGAACGCCATCGATCAGGAGGTAGACAAACTCTTGACCAGTGGCTTCATCCGTGAGGAACAACACCCAGACTGGGTAGCCAACGTCGTCCCTGTCACCAAGAAGAACGGGAAGATACGAGTCTGTATCGACTTCAGGGATCTCAACTCCGCTTGCCCGAAGGATGAATTCCCGCTCCCAATCACCGATGTAATGATCGACAACACATGTGGCTTTGAACGCATGTCCTTCATGGACGGGTATTCAGGCTACAATCAAATCAAGATGTTCCCCGATGACGCAAAACACACGTCATTCAGGACTCCAAAGGGTGTTTTCTGCTACACCGTAATGCCCTTCGGCTTGAAGAACGCCGGTGCAACGTATCAGCGAGCTATGAGCACCATCTTCCGTCAACATCTTCGCAAGACAGTTGAGTGCTATGTTGACGACATTGCAGTCAAGAGCCGCCTCAAAAGAGATCACCTACAGGACCTGAAGACGGTCTTCGATCTCATGCGGGCGCATCAACTCAAAATGAACCCCGCTAAATCCTTTCTGGGGGTTTCTAGCGGCAAATTCTTGGGCTTCGTCATCACAGCGAAAGGCATTCATGTTGATCCTGAGAAGACCAAAGCCATCCTTAACATGGACCCTCCGAAGAACCTTCGAGAACTTCGGGGCCTACAGGGACGTTTGGCATACATCCGGAGGTTCATAGCAAACCTCTCCGGTAAATGTCAACCCTTTACTCAGCTCATGAAGAAGGGAGTCTCTTATGTCTGGTCAGAGGAGTGCCAAAAGGCTTTCGACGACATCAAGGCTTACTTAACAAGCCCGCCAGTCCTAGTGGCACCTGTCGCCGGCAAACCATTCCTCCTCTACGTCCATGCCATGGATCATTCCCTCGGCACTTTGCTAGCTCAAAACAGCGATGCAGGCTACGAGCAAGCAATCTACTACCTCAGTCGAACACTCATCGGGGCCGAACACCGGTACAACCCCGTTGAAAAGGAGTGCTTGGCTTTGGTGTTTGCCATTCAGAAGACTCGTCATTACGTCTCGGGCCAGACAATTCACGTCATCTCCCGAGTCAATCCGCTCAGAGTTCTCATGACAAAGCCAGGGTCATTAAACTCCCGGCTGGCTACATGGGCGATCCTACTAACACCATACAACATGGTGTTTGTCCCGCAGAAGGCAGTCAAGGGTCAGGCTCTGGCTGACTTTTTAGCTGTACACCCCATCCCAGAATCTTCAAAACTCTATGAAGACATCCCGGATGAAGTTCAAGAATCAAATGTCACTGAAGGAAGCCCCATTTGGCGGATGTTCTTCGATGGCGCTTCAAGAACGGGCCCCAATGGCCAAATCATCGCAGGAGTGGGGGTAGTCTTAGTCTCCCCCGATCAGCTGGTCATCCAGCGCGCATACTCCCTTTCGAAGCCGTGCTCCAACAATGTTGCTGAGTACAATGCACTCGTCATGGGACTCCAGCTAGCACAACAGCTGGGGGTGGATCATCTGGAAGCCTACGGCGACTCGAAACTCGTCGTAAACCAGATTCGGGGGCAATACGAGGTTCGCTATGAAGATTTGATCCCTTACCATGAAGTTGCATTGAACATCATTTCAACCTTCACTGGGTTCTTCATCGAACATGTACCCCGCCTACAAAACTTGGAGGCTGACGCTCTAGCTGGCCTCGCAGCCTCATTGGCCGCGTCCCTTGGGACTCAACACTATGTCACGGTAACTGGCCGAGACTTGATTTGTCCCAGAAACAACCTATGTTTGCAAATGGCTCACGCCGTGCCGACAAACACCGATGTTAATGTCCGAGACTGGAGATTCCCGTTCATCGACTTCGCCGTCTACGGAATCCTTCCGGAAGATCCGAAGGAAGCCGTCTCAGTCAGGAGACGCTCTCTTCGATTCTACTACGATACAGCCACTAAAACGCTGTACCGACGCTCCTTCGACGGGCTTCTCCTTCGATGCCTGTCTAACGAAGAAGCGGCCGAAGCTCTTCGAGAAGCTCATGACGGAACTTGCGGAGCTCACCAACCAGGTCCTAAGTTGCAAGATCGACTGCGACGCATGGGCTACTACTGGCCAACCATGGCCGCCGACGCAGTGGAATATGCTAAGAAGTGCCATGCATGCCAACTTCATGCAGACTTCATACATACACCGTCTGAACCTCTACATCCTACAGTCGCCTCCTGGCCATTCGAAGCCTGGGGCATGGACATTGTAGGACCAATCACCCCTCCTTCATCAAGAGGACATCGTTTCATCCTGGCCATCACCGATTACTTCTCCAAATGGGCGGAAGCAGTCCCACTAGCGGAAGTAAAAAGCTCCAGGGTGGTCAGCTTTATCAAACACCATGTCATTTACCGTTTCGGAGTACCCAGGCGAATCATTCATGACAATGGTCCCCAGTTCATCAGCCACATTTTTAGCAGGTTCTGTGACAAGAATCGCATTCAAAACGTGGCCTCAACCGCCTACAATCCGGCAGCAAACGGATTGGCCGAGGCGTTCAACAAAACTATCGTCAGGCTGCTCAAAAAGGTCGTGTCATCCAACAAACGCGATTGGGACGAAAAGCTCGGCGAATGTCTTTGGGCCTACCGCACAACGGTACGGACCCCAACAGGCAACACACCATTTTCCCTGGTCTACGGGAGCGAAGCGGTACTGCCTCTCGAGATCCAGATCCCCTCACTCCGAGTAGCGATCAAACAAACTCACAGAAGAAGACAATCAACGTCGTCGTCTGCGGGAACTGGAGGCACTTGACGAAAAGCGTCTCCTAGCTCAACAACGCATCGAACTTTACCAAGCCCGTATATCACAGGCTTTCAACAAGAAGGTCAAGCAAAGAACTTTCCAAGTTGGCGACCTGGTTTTAGCAGTCAGAAGGCCAATGGTGTTAACTCACAAGACACCAGGGAAGTTCGAGCCCAAATGGGAAGGACCCTTCATCATTGAGACGGTATACTCAAACGGTGCTTACCGCCTCGCCAAACCTAATGGGGACTTGTTCATGATGCCCATCAACGGCAAGTTCCTAAAGAAGTACTATTCTTGACATCCTCCAAGACATGTATTTCCCCAAACAACCTCTTTTCACAAAATCAAACGCTTCCGGAACCCAGCTGTTCCGTGGCATCATTCCGTAGAAAGATAACCACGTCCACATTACCTCTGAGTTGTCTCTCTACATCCTACAAAGTGCAATCTTACACTTCGTGAGCTTACGCTATCCTTCATGTTTACCACGTCCACATTACCTCTGAGTAAACATCCCGAACAAACAACCCCTGCGTTATTGTACATTGATCGCAGAACTTCCATGTCCACATTACCTCTGAGTTGTTCAGCGTATCCTCCAGGATCATTCCTACCACGTCCATAAATACCTCTGAGTAGGAAGATTCTATCATTTGAACCTAATGATTGCCATGTCCACATTACCTCTGAGCAAACATGTTGGTTCCTTCAAACTTATTATCTGTACCTAAAACCAAGGTGCGCCATGGATGATAAGTCCACATAAATTCTCCAGTGGAAGTACCCAAACCTATCACGTCCATACTACCTCTGATAGGATTGTCACACCTAAACAGCTCTACCATTCATGCTTCTTGTTCAAAGTATTTCAAAACTTGTCCAAAAGTTTTAAAAACTTTGAAGGGGGTCTTGTAGAAGCATGAAAAAGAAGGAATCTTTCTTTTAATCCCACATCGGAAAGGAGAAGAAGGGAGGCCTCATTCCACTCTATATATAGAGACCTCTTGCCTCCTTTGAAAGGGGACCAAAAAATAAATAAAGAAAAGGGAGCCCGTTATCCAGGGAGCCCGTTCGAGCCACAAGTTGCAGTTGTTCTTCTCTTCTTCTGGGTCGGCTGCAAGCTCTTCACTCGCTGTCATGGCGAGGATAATTTGGACTCTGAGTACTATGCACCCCACGGGCTGGTACGAAGAAATCCAAGGCGGCACGGGCCATGCGCCGCAAACGTGCTATGCCAATGGCAAACCAGAAGCATGCGCTCACAATCATGCGCGCTGCTGATGGTAAGCTGTATAAGGTCGACTCGGGTGCTGCGGCACCAGAAACGAGCCGACCTTCAAAGTCCTTATCTCACTTGGGCGCATCTATTACGTTCACAACAAAGTCGAGCAAGGCAAACCCAGTGGTCTTGAACTCCCGCGCCTCCTCTGGTTGTGCGTCTAAGGTCCGTTCAAGTCACTTCAAATGCTGTGGTTCCCCCACTACTGATCGTGATGCCTGCTTGGTATTAGATCAGGGGGCGCAGCACTCACTTGACCACCCCGACGCTTGGCCTTGCCATGCGCCTGATGGGGGTGTAAAGGTGGCACTCTCACTTGACCACCCCGACGCTTGGTCTTGCCATGCGCCTGAAGGGGGTGCGAAGGTGGCACTCTCCTCCAACGATCTGCGCAACGTGATCACTCACAAACGTCGATCAGGAGAGCCGACCAACAAGCATAATGCGCCCCTCACAGGGCACACTTGTGCTACGGTCGCCATCAACTGCTGCTACCGCAAGACAGTGGCTTCACCACCAAGACAGTCTGTGTTCAAACAATTGCAACATGCTGTACCTGTCTTCCAGCACATCACTCCGTCCCGTCAGAGTGAACCACTTCCTGGGGCTCTTCCATCATAATGAGGCTTAGGCGCATCTATGTCCATTCCAACTCGGCGAATCTCAGTCTTATGAAGGAGTTCACCATCAAAGCTTCTTCGAACAAAGAGAATCATCATCCACAGTACAACGTCTTGCCAAGGAGGAGGATCAGTCGAATCCATCTTCGTCGAGAAGTCAAAGGGAGAGACAACAAAACTCTCTCAAACTGTTGCTATTCATAGGCCAGGGCAAATCAAACCCATGCGCCAAGTGGCAACCTTCCCGAAGTCGGTACAATGAACTTGTATTTATGATGAATGAACTCGCTAAGTCGGAGAGCCATCAAAGCTCCGAAGAACTCAATAGCCGGACCAATGGAGATGCGCCATGCAACAGACGCGCCGGTCAGACAGCGCATCACACAGACGCGCCTTTCAGTACCAGGCGCATCACAGAGGATGCGCCCCCACACATCTCCATACCAAGTGGAACGCCAACCGACGCGCCCACTCAGCTGTCCATCGAACGTCACCAACATTAAATGCTGAACTGACAGAGTTGGCAGCACGCCTCCCAAAGACTGAACAGTTGACAGCTTTTCAGAAAACGAAGCGTCGGCAACGTCAGCATCATCATGACTTTGTTTCGACGGCTACTGCCACGTGGCCACTTCACCATCAGCATGCGCCTCTACGGCCATGCGTCCAAATCAGCATGCGCCTCTACGGCCATACGTCCAAATCAGCATGCGCCTCTACGGCCATGCGTCTACACCCGCATGCGCCTCTACGGCCATGCGTCCAAACCAGCATGCGCCTCAGACCCTTCACTGATCCCTAAAGACAGAAGAAGAGTCTCCGGTTGAAGTTCAGCATGCGCCTCAAAAGCCATGCGCCTCAGACTGCTCTCTGATCCCGAAAGACAGAAGGAAAGTCGCCTGCATGCGCCTCAAAAGCCATGCGCCCCAAATGGTTTGTAACTCCTAAAGGTTATGAGCCGCAGCCTCCTCCTGCGCCCAATCCAAGGCGCAGCCCACCAGATCACTCCTCTCCACCAAATCCGAGATCTTCGAACCATGGGTCGATGACACGTGTCCTTTGACTCAACTCGTCCAAGATTTCAGCAACGAAAAGATCTTCTCTTCTGCTACGTGCCGGCTCACAACAGCAGTATGAAGAGTTCTCCCCCTCGATCAGGGCGTAGCATCCATGCGCCTCCATCAGCAACCTCCACGTGGCGTCCCCACACCGGCACATCCTACATGCGCGCATGAGCAGCCAGCCTGCAAAACTATAAATAGAAGGATCATCTCCTTCACACACAGACAGAGACTCAGAACAGAAGACTCACAAAAAAGAATCCACAACAGAGAATCACCAGAGAGGCAGCTCTAGACACTCAACGTCTTCCTCCTCTCAGCAAGCTCCAGCACCCAGAGCAATCCACACCTTCAGAGAACCGATAACCGCCGTCAGCCGGTCAACGGAGTCAACGCATTACCACTCGCTCCATCGGCACTAAGGACCCAGCTTAAACAAAAGTGTACTCCTGGGACTACATCTAAGTCCTATATTGTATCATTGTTCTGTTTGTATTAAGATTTCAATCAAAACAATTTTAATGGCAACTGAGGAGCTGGGTTCCGGAAGCGTTTGATTTTGTGAAAAGATGGCATCGCAATGCCATATAATCATGGAAGTAGCACCTCAAAGTGCCAATAGACAAAGGGCACCGCAGTGCAAGGTCAGGGCCAGTACCTCACAGGGTAAGCTGGACTTATAGCACGGATACAGGTAGTCAGGTCTGGGACAAGGACAACTCTGTCAATCACAAGAGGTCATCTGCCCACATCGTGGCATGGATATCAGGTCAAATACAAGATCAGAACCTCTACTATAATTAACATCTTAAGTATATATGGGAGCCTAGAGCTCCAATCATCCCGTCGGTCTATCCACCAGATCAATCTAGCAAGAGTCTCCCATCCATGATGGGGTGAATATCACGTCAATAAAGACAACCACCAAATACCAAGCTCACCCCCCTAACAATGCTAGGCCCTCAGACTCACAAGAATCCTCCTAGTCAATGATCACAAGCCACTAGAAAACAAGCCCCTCAACTACCAAGACACAGCAATCAACCAGGTTCTCTAACTACCGGAATACACAAAGGCACCGGATTTGGGCGTTTGGGAAGTCGAGTAAAAATCATATAATAATACCCTCGATATTCTCCTCGTTCCGCGAGACACTCGCACCAGTATCAAAATCCAAAAGTCCTCAAAGACATATCTGATCAAATTAGACATCACCAAAGAACTAGCAACACTATCTAAGAATCCACTTAGTCTACCATAATCACTATCTCAATATCCTATCTCCTCATAGTCAATCCTCGAATAAGATCATAATCCCAACACACGGGTCAACACTAATCAACGCCGTCGGAAGATGGCAAGGATTGTGTGAACCACTCTGGATCAGATTCACAACCCTTAAACCAAACAAGGACCAGGGTTGCAGACCCTCACCCGAGTAGAACCACTCTCCTTACACAATCCGGCGGACATGACAGACAATGGGATAACAAACTAAACTAGAACACCATCTAAAGGAAGAGTCACGAGTCAAGAGTCCAATGGGTGATACCGTCGAAAAGGCAAGGATTGCGTGAACCACTCTGGATCAGATCCACAACCCTTAAACCAAACAAGGACCAGGGTTGCAGACCCTCACCCGAGTAGAACCGCTCTCCTTACACAATCCGACGGGCAGGACAGATCGAGACGCTAGGCGACTAATCTAGTCGGGAGTCTACCTAGTAGGCAATGAGATCAGGGATACTATACCAAGAAGAATATGCATGAGTTCAGTCCCGCAAACCAAAGGAATGGCACTGCCCAATCCTTCGAACCAAATTCCCAACCGGGAATTCTGGAAAAATCCGGCAGAGTCTCATTTGTATTCTGGACGGGAGCACCCTACGAATTGGGGCTAAAATCCACTCGGCACAACCCGCCGCAGAATCGCTATTTGAGAACACTAAGTCTCGGCCTCCAGTAGCACTACGATGCGTACTGGGCACCAACCGTAGCCGAGAACACTAAGTCTCGGCCTCCAGCAGCACTACAATGCGTACTTGGCGCCAAACCAACACATGCAGCAAGAATCGCCACGCAGGGCGCACCAAGACCCACAGTCATACCCAAGCCACAAACAAAGTCATAAAAACAGTTAGCCAAAGCCGTTACCCGACCGCGAGTCGTACACGGGGCATATGGAGACGATCCATACATGTGAGTCGTGCTCGTGTCCTCGGAGGTGTGGATGACCCATCCGAGTTGTCCGATACGGTCTATCCCGGTATCGGACCAAGCTATCCTAAGTTATCATCATGGCAGTTCTACTACTAGGCTACACTAATCATGGTTATACAGTTTACAAGTACAAATTAATTAAATACAATAAAAATCCAGGAGAGAGGGCAAGAGCCGTCGATGAGCAAGAGATACTTGCCTAGAGGGCTCGGCTAGGTAAGCAAGTCTTCGGCGATCTGGATCCAAGCTAGCACATCCATCGAGGTCCTCAGAACACATAATAAACAATCATTAAAATTAAATAATAAAATAATAGAATAATCACAAGAGATGCAGAAGGCTATACCGTACGGGTCCCGCAAGCAGCGCAGGGATCTGGCACGGAAACTGAGGCACGCAGACCGATACGGGCACGCAACCCGAGACACGCACGTATATCGAGACGCGCACGAGAATCGAGATGACTCGAATATTGAGACAAACAAGAAACAGGAACGTGTACGTAAATCAAGACGTGCACGTAGATCGAGACGACACAGAGACCAATGTAGCACGCCAATCAGAGCGAGCACGCAAACCGAGGCAACACAAGATACAATATTACGTACAAATCGATACGGCACTGCAAATCGGTACGTACACGTAAATCGAGGCGGCACGGGTCACAAGTTAGGCACGAAGGCCGAGACACGAGGATCGAGGCAACATACAAACCGAGGTGGCACGGTGCCCGAGACAGCGTAGGGCTCGAGGCGTCCCGCTGCCCAAGGCAACACGCGAATCGAGGTGACACGAGAATCGAGACAGCACGTACACCAAGGTGTACGTGTATCGAGACGACACATAACCCGAGCAGCGCGGGGCCCAAAGCGTCCCGCTGCTCGAGGCGTGCACGGAGCTCGAGGGCTCGCTTCCCGAGACGTACGGGAAACGAAGGAACACGCAAGTCAAGCGTGCGCGCGGCCTGAGGAGAGCGCGACTCCCAAGGCTGCACACTGCTCGAGCAGCACGGGGCCCTAGGGCGACCCGCCACTCGAGGCTGGCGCGGCGCTCGCGGCGGGGCACGGCGGCTCGCCGGACAGAAGGAAAGAGGGAGAGGAGGAGCAGATACATGGAGGGGAAGTGCCGCCGGGGTCGGCCAGGCTCCGGCGGAGGGGAGGAGACAGAGAGGGGAGGCCGGAGGAGCTTACCGGGTAGGTCGGCTCTCCGGCGGAGGAGACAGCGGCCACGGAGGAGATGGCGGCGCTGGCGGTGGCGGCCGCAGCGGAGGCCGGAGGGGGCGACGATGATGGTGGTGGCGCGGGTGGCTGATGGCGGTGGGAGCTCAGGGCGGCCGGAGGTCGGCGGAGGCCGGGAGAAGAGAGGGAGACAGCGAGCGAGAGAGAGGGACGAGAGGCCGAGTGAGCGGGAGAGAGGAGAGGTGAGGGAGGAGAGAGAGGGCCGGAGGGGTGAGTGTGGTCGGGAGAGAGATGAGAGAGAGAGGAAGGAATTGGGGGTGGGGGTCGGCTGATCCAGCAAGTGAGAGGGGAGAGAGAGGAAGAGTGAAGAGAGAGGTGAGGGGGTTAGGTAGGGGGAGGAGAGAGAGATGATGTGAGGGAGTGAAATGACAAGAGAGAGGGGGAGTAGATATTTTGGAGGGTAGGCTAGGATCATGAAATTAATTAATAACAAATAATTAATGA
>JANAVB010003817.1:0-31113 GCA_029216955.1 Iris pallida | reverse complement strand
TTGACCTTTTTCCTACTCCGTCATGCCTAATTAAATGTAATATTGTATGCTAAGTTAACCTATCGAGTCCACGGGCATGGCTCGAAGGAAGAGAAATTGTAGTATGCGTCGAACACTAAGATAGAACAGTTGAATTAAAACGGACATCAAAGGAAGATAGGTTCGTTCTTTGAATCGAGGCGACGGAACATTGAAAGATAGGGTGAGAACATTGAAAGAAAGAGTGAGAATATTCAAAGAAATAATAAAAATGCGATATGTGAGAAATGCGAAATGATGCGAAGTCTGAGTTTCAGACTCAAACTATGTTTGGTTGTATGAGTACATGCATATTGCATGATCAAGTGGACTTTGAATATAGCCCATGCACAGGTTTATTGTAGGACCGTTGAGCACCTCTAGAGGGAGGGAGGTGAAAGAGTGTGTGCATATGCAACAGAAATTATCATAAATTAAAAGTAAGCAGCTATATATTATGGCAGATAAGAGACGGTAAATAAAATGCAGCAGTAAAGTAAGAGTTAAGAAATCAAACTAAGTAACATCAATGTATATTGTTTTCCTCTGAGAGGGCTAGTCCAATCTCGAGTACTCTTGCTTCGATGTTAATCAACTATGGCACAAGCTAATTGAGAGCTCTTACAAACACCGTGCTTGGGAACGAACACCCGACCGACTCTAGAAGATGATTTTAGAAACTTGAACATTTTTAAATGCAGCCTCTGATACAACTCTTCAGTACCAAAACTCTAAATTGGACAGAACTGTACTGACTTTGGCTAAGAGTAGAATATTCTTGATTTGAAAGCTTTGCTCGTAGAAAACACTTTAGAATAGATAGAGAAGAGAGTGAATGAGTGATTTGGAAACGAAAAGTTCATATCTATTTATAATTTTTGTAGACCGAATTCGGGCAGAGTTCGGGCTGAGTTCGGATGCAGAAATCTCGCATTCGAACGTTGTAGGCAGATATAGTAGAGGACCAAACAAATTTGTTAAATACCCTTGACCGAACTCGGGCTGATTTCTGTCCGAGTTCTGCCTGAGTTCTGTCAGGGTCATAACAGAATAGATTGCACCAATTTGTGTTAGGTTTTGGGCTTTTTGGATAGTAGACTTTGGAAATAAGAATAGGTAGGCTTTTTATGTTTGTGGACTAATAAAACCTAAGCCAGTATCAATCCTGATCAACCTTACATATTTATTCCTAGACTCAATAAAAGTAAAAATACAGAAGAAAATATGAAAAGCTTGATCTTGATTCCAGTACAAGTTGGTTTTTGATGATGATACGATGTTGGTACGGTAAAACAGTAGGACGTAGATACAGATGATGCAGACGTTCTTCTTATTTGAAACATGTAAACCATAGCAGTCTGTATATTTGCATATCGACAAAAGTTATCGTTGATTATCAAAATTAGGTGTGATCATTAACCAATGGGCCAAAATATATAATATATGTAACTTTGAATTATATACCTGACTTGTTCTGAATCGGGAAAATGGAAAAAAAAGTTTTGGTATACTGTACACTTTCTCCTCCTTTGTCATGTACTCAAAATATGGCTCCCCCGCAATATGTGAAGCCAACAATAACAAAGAAAAGACAGAGTAATATCCACAAAATATATGAATAAACAAAGTCAACTTCTCAAGTAAAAGGACATTAGCAGTAGAAAAAAGGTAATAGATGGAAACAAACTAATATAGCAACTACAACTGAGATAAAATAACTACAACTGAAGTAAGTCCAAAGTGTGGGATCATAAACAGCACTACAAATAGTCCAAAAGATAATAAAAAAAAGTGTCACTACAAAGGATCATCATCATCAGAACATGTCCACAAAGTACTAAGCCAAAAATTGACTCAAGCATCAGCATCATCACCCGGGACATCAGCAGGAGGCTGTGGATCAACATAGGCTATCGTCAGATCGAAGAAGACGAACGTCAGATGATCCTCGAGTCTCGGTCCGTCGAAGCCAGGATGACGGAGGATAGGAGCTGGAGTAGTGAGATGATATACAATAGTCCACTGAGTATCAGCCATGGCATTTCTCAAGACCTGGGCCTGAAAAATATGGCGGTACTCAGCGTAAGTAAAATGAGTCAGATAGGTTTGATGATGTTGTCCCTAGAGTGTGATAAATGCATCAAACCTCTGATAGAACTCGTCGAAGTGATGTCCAGGAGTGGCAGAGGTTGGAGCGTCTGCTAGAGCTGCGGCTGGATCAGGTGCAGGGGATGGAACACCACCGGGTGGAGGTAGAGGTGGAGGGTGAGGAAATATCCCAGATCTAAATAACTCAGAAGGCGATCCAGAGACATGACAAATATCTAAATCAATGTTGAATTTCTAGTTAAGATCGCCGCTAGATGCATAGGGTAAAGGATGTTGCGGCCTGCCCTCCGACAACTGACCATACTATATATCATGGTCTGAATTGGGATAAAAAAGCGACTCCAAAGTGGATGTGGTACATAGAAGATAAATCTAAGAAGGTGATCTCGTCAGTAGATCCCGTCTTAGCTATCAAAACAAAATAAATAATGCGATGGAGTTCATAGAAGTGCTAGTTAAGGTGGCGTGCAAACAACCTTGTCCAAGAAATTGTAGTAGGATGACACAACGCTACATTTAATGACTCAAGAGTCATGTCAGTAGGGAATTGAGCTTTGTTAATATCAACTAAAGCGTCGCCATTGTCAGGCATATGAAAATATTAGCTCAGGTCTGTCGAGTTGAATTCAAGTTCTTTTCCACTGACACATGAATAAATGTTGTCGTCTGCTTCTCGTAAATTACAATAAAATATTCGAACATTATTTCATAGATTTGGCTCGTAGTCTCTAAAAAAGTCTTGGAGCCCTAAGTTTTCAAAAGTTTTAGCAAATTTCAAGAGAATAGTGAAATTGATAGATTTTCCCGGGCAAATTTTCCAGTGACGAAATTGATCAAACCAAGCGGCTGATTTTCGGATGACACAAGTAGGTTGGTGTCAAAATCCTCTTTGTTGTTGGGATGAGCGGGATTGAAAACATTAATTGGTTCATATTCCGAAGTGGTGGATGAGGCAGTATCTCATTTCTTCCCTCTTGAAAAGTTTAAGAGCCATAAAATTAAAATTGGAGGAAAAGAGAGAATTATACCTCAACAGAGATGGAAAAGGTATGGAGAATGCCTTCCTAAAGCCGATAGATCCAAGAAGATGTAGTTTGGAGGGTTGTAAATAGGTTTTCCAAAAAGCTAGGGTTAGGGTTTTGAGGCTCGAGGTCGGCCATGTGTTGAGGAAGACGAGGAATAAAAGATGAAAGGGGGCTCTGGAACACTGATGTTTAAATAAAATGTCCCTACAGAGTTTGGCTCGAACTCGGTCAGAAGTCGGTCCGAGTGCGGCAATTCAAATTTTAGTTCATTTATGTGTAATAAATTATGAAAATAGCTTTAATTTTTAACTCTTTGAATTAATTAATATTCATCACTTTCGGTTAGCTGTAGGGGCCGGATCCCAGCTAGCGGTAGTCCCAAGACTAATGCACCGTGTCGCTTTAGGCTATTTATGTCTGTATGATAGAAGGACGCTTTCGGCTTGTACCCAAAAAATATTTAATTAATAAATTGCTGAATATCAAGTTTTAAGTATTTTTATTAATTATAACACATTATTAATCTAAAAATTCAAGTATGCCTAACTCTCGACGTAGATAATTTAATCGATCTTCAGCTATTGGTTTTGTGAAAGTGTCTGCTAGTTGATGATATGTGTCAATCTATTCTAAGCAAATATCCCCGTGTTGTTGGTGATCACGTAAAAATTGGTGACGTATTTCTATGTGCTTTGTGCGTGAGTGACATACTGGATTCTTAGTCAAGTTGATAGTGCTCGTGTTGTTACAATAAATGGGAATCTTTGTGTAGTGTAGATTGTAGTCTTCTAGGATTTGTTTTATCTACAAAATTTGAGTATAACAATGTTCGGCGACGATGTACTCAGCCTCAGTTATTGATAATACTACAGAGTTTTGCTACTTGATAAACCAAAAAACTAAAGCTTTTCCTAGGAAATGACATGTACCGCTGGTACTTTTACGGTCAACTTTGCATCCAGCAAAATCAGCATCTGAGTAACCGATTAGGTCAAAAAATGTGATCTTGGGATACCATAAGCCGACTATAAAAGTTCCCTTAAGGTATCGGAAGATATGCTTAATTGCGCATTGGTGTGATTCCTTAGGATTAGCTTAATATCGTGCACAAATGCAAACGCTAAACATTATATCTGGGCGACTAGCAATTAAGTAAAGTAAACTATCAATCGTACCTCGATACTTACACTGGTCTACTGGTTTGCCACTTTCATCAATGTCAAGTCGTCTTGATGTAGCCATTGGCGTACCGATAGGCTTTACGTTGTTGAAGTCATACTTCTTTAGTAAATCCTTCATATACTTGGCTTGATTGATGGATGTTTCTTGCGAGTGTTGTTTGATCTGAAGTCCTAGGAAGTAGTTGAGCTCTTCCATCATACTCATATCAAACGCACTCTACATACACTTAGCAAAATCTTGATAAAGTTTCTCGTTAGTAGAACAAAAATAATGTCATCTACGTAGATTTGTACAAGTAAAATACTATCAACTGAAGATTTGATAAATAAAGTTGTATCAACTCTTCCTTTTGAAAAACTATTTTTAAGTAGGAAAGCACTTAGGCGTTCATACCAAGCATGTAGGACTTATTTGAGACCAAAGAGAGCATTTCTAAGCTTGAAAATGTGATCAAGTTTTTAAAAATCTTCAAAACTAGGGGGTTGTTTCACAAAAACTTCTTTCTTCAAAAATTCGTTCAAAAATGCACTTTTTTTGTCCATTTGAAAAAGTTTAAAATTATAAAAAATGCAAATGCACAAAACATACGAATGGATTCAAGTCTAGCAACAAGAGAATATGTCTCGTCATAATCAATTCCTTCTTTTTGATTATAACCTTGTGCAACTTGACGTACTTTGTTGCGTAGAACGGGTCCATCCTCGCTCAGTTTATTTCGGAACACCCATTTGGTACCAATTATCGATTGACCGATATATTAGGAACAAGTTTCCAAACTTAGTTTCTCTCAAATTGATTAAGTTTCTCTTGCATGGCATCAACCTAAAACTCATCAGAAAAAGCATCTGATATTGTCTTAGGTTCTATTTGAGAAATAAATGCTATATTTGCTGCTATATTTCTAGTAAAAGAACACGTACTTATAACTTTGGATACATCACCTATTACGAGTGTTTCTGGATGATCTGACATGAATTTTATTCTCTTCGGTAGACTTTTCAGATAGCTCTCGTTGGTAGAAGTATCTTCGGGTGTACTGGATTTGTTTTGTACATCTTTATCATCATTGTCGCTAGATCTCTGACTATTGAGCTCATCAAAAGTAACGTTAATAGATTCTTCAACAATCATAGATCTTTTATTGAAAATTATATATCCCTTACTCTTGACAGCATACCCGAAAAATATCTCTTCATCTGCCTTCGAGTCGAACTTACCCAAGTTATCCTTGGTGTTCAGGATAAAACAACGACAACCAAAAACCTTGAAATAAAAAATATTTGAAATCCTTCCAACCCACAATTTATAAGGGGTTTTCTTCGAGATAGGTCGAATTAATACCCTATTTAAAATATGACAGGGTGATATTTTAGAAGATATGAATTCAGCATGACTCTAGCCGTATCACTTAGAGTATGATTCTTTCGCTCCACAACACCATTCTGTTGAGAAGTTCTAGGATAAGAAAACTTGTGGTAACATCCACTATTATTATAAAACTCTTTGAAATCTGTATTTACGAATTCACCACCATGATCACTGATTCGAGTAATCATGAAATCTTTTTCGTTTTGTACCTTTTTGTAAAGTATTTAAAATTCAAAAATGGCATCACTTTTGTTTGATAAAAAGAAAACACAAGTATATCGAAAGAAATCGTCGACTATAACAAAAGCGTAGAGTCTACCACCAAGATCGTAAGCCCACTTCCTGATTTTTTTTATTTTTTTTATTTCTAGTTAAAAAATAAATTTTATTTTTTAATTCTATAAAAGATTTGTATTGGTGAAGGAATTTGTCAAACTATTTTTTAATTTGATTTTGTTTTTATAAAAAGATATACTTTTAAACTTATTAATTTTCTATTCAATTATGTTTAAGTTTATATTTAGAAATCTATTTTTAAATATTATTAAACTATTAGATATTATTGGATCTAGATGTGGTCAATTATAAATTATGATTAGATTTAGTCTTTACTTATTGCTATATTATTTTAGATGAGATTTGTATTTATGAAAATATACATTTAGGAATATTTGAATTATTCTTATCAATATTTAATACTTAGTTTTATTAAATCTATTTTAAAGATTATTTAAAATATTAGATATTATTTTAAAGTAATATTATATGATTAATTATGGATTTAGATTGGGTCAAATCTAATTTAATTCACGGAATAATTTAATTCATTGAATCTAATCATTCCTTATTTCGGAAATCTTCCATCTCCTATATAAAGGGAAGCCTCCCTTGGCTTGTTCCCATAAACTCAATTATTGTTACGATCAATTATGGATTGAGATTTGATTCATATAGTTTTAAAGATTGATTTGTTGAATTTAATAGAAATATTTATTCATTATATTCTTGACCATTCCAAATTAGGAAATTATAAGTCAATCACCATCTATTTAAGGAGTCCTTATTTTCTCCCAAAACCAAAATCCTAATCTTATCATATTTAATTAATATCCTTTATATAAACCTATTGAACCTATGTCATCTCCCTTTTTTTTTCCAAAATTCTACTATTTTTCGTCCAAAATATGCCAAAATTTGTCATAAATTCAGCCTCATTTTTTTGAAGCTATAGCAACTTCGCAAAGCCATTGCGACCAACTCCGGACTCCGTTTAACCTCTAGTTTTTTTGTTAGAACTATATCGATGTTAGCTTTCTAAATCTATATTTATTTTCTATAATTATTTACGTAAATTTCTAAAGATTTATTTGAGTGTCGGTTGTCCAAAAATTGATGCATCGTACTGTTCTAGAGATTTCAGAAGATCCAGAACTCTATTTTGCGATCCGTTTGAGGTTTTGGAAAGATGACACAAAAATCTATAACACATAAACTTTTCAGAAATTTAGAAAATTGTTTATTATTTTATTTAATTCGATGAACTCAGATTTGATCGATAATTTATCAATTTGGTCACGGTTAGCCATAATGATGATAACTTTCAACCAAATCGAGATTGTGTTGCATACGTCAACTACAACTTAATTTGAGACAAGTACACTATTGCTTTATGTTTCTAGTATATTATAATGCTATACAACATTGTCTTTCCATTTAATATCCTGTTGAGACACGATTGTGAGACGATAGACTTGATTATATCATTGCTCGTTTATTGACTGTTTAGTGAGTCAGAAAGAAAAATGCCAAGTAGACGTGTGAACAAAACCCAATGAATGTTTAATGTGGATAGCTAAGTCATACACCTTACGTATGGGTTGGTTGTACCAAAATATGGATAGCCATCGTATGATGTGCCGTATTAGCCCAGCCGTTCACATGCCAAAAGGTATTTCAAAGAACTGATTGATTAGTTTTACTTGTCCAGTTCATATAAATATTCTTTTACTATTACATTGCATCTCTATTGTCTAGCTTTATTTTGTATTAAGTTACATAAATACAATAGGGTTGTACTTTGCTCCTTTCCTGACTGGATCGTTGCATGTGACTTGGCGTGCTTTTTACTTTTCTACTATGGACTATACAGAGCAGATAGAGATCTTGGAGGCTGATCTTAGATTCTAGATTAGATAGTTCTTTTATTTTTTGTAGATTTGTTTCCGAATGTCATTTTGATAAATTATTGGATTTGTAATTTGAATAATTATTATGAATGAGCAAATATATATAATTTTATTGTATTTGAGATTGACTTTGAGATCTAGACAGCGTACTACCACCGACACTGCGCGTAGGCTGGAGTTGGCTATGCACTCGTATCTCGAAAAGCGGGTACGGATTATGATAAGTTTTTTTGGTAGCCCATATAGGTCTGTTTTTGTATAGTTGTGCAAATTCGTGATAGTACTTAAGTTAGTCGTACTATTATGAGCCTGCAACTAGGAAGTACTCATTCACAATTAGGATTGATTTGATTTTAGTAGAATAACTAGGACTAGGTATACCATAGGAAAGTCCTTATTGAATTTGACTATTGGGTAGTTAAAGTTGCTATATAGGCCATATGATTTAGGTAAGGATTTATTGAATTATAAACCCTATTAGATAACTTGAGAAATTTTTCTATAGGAATGTACTACTGTGTTTCGATATGATGGTAGGAATAAAGGTGGGTAGACTATTCGCTTGGTAAATTAAGACTTCCTTGGATTCGATTCCATTTTTGATCATTTGTGCAATCTTATTTTCTTCCCTCTAATCATTATCATCATATTATAAAGTCTGTATTTAATTCCTATTGGCCATAATAAATTTTTTCTAAGTGCCAATATTCTATTTTCATCTATTAAGTTTTGAGCCTAACTTGATTCAATTATTCATATATTTATTCTGAGTCATTTTTTTTTGAAATTCAAGGTATATATGATTTATATTTCTTCATCTTCGATCGTTTTCTTCCTAGTCGATCGTTTGATTTTCAAAATTGATATTACACTTTTCCTATCATGATCAACTTGTTTGAATTTTTAGATGCTCCTTTGAAATTCTTATGGATATAGTTAAAATAATTTTTGATGACTTATAATGCAAAGCAGATGTGCGCACAATCCCCATTTATTTGAATTATGGAGACCAAGGGTTTACTGCAGCCAGCAGCGCATTGACAAGACATGACCCCTAAGTTAAAGTAATTTTAAGTAAGCATAGGTTATCGAATAATATTAAAACTGTCCAGTTGCCCTATTTTGATCTTTGAGTTGTTACAGCAATATTGGATAGAGTTTATAGAGCATCCAATACTATATTCTTATTTGAGTCATGGAACCAAGGGTTTACTGTAGCCAGATGAACACTAACGAGACATAAATTCTCGGTAAAATGACTTCAGATATGCTTACGATTTTCGAATATTATAGAGACTATATCCTTTTTGGCATATGATTATAAATTTTCATGGTTCGCAATTTCATGCATCCTCACTTGAATTTGATTTAGTCCTTATCTTTTCCTTTCTTGAACCTTTCTTTCTTACCTTTTACTTTCATATCATTATTAGGTCTCCTAGTAATCTTTTAACCTCATTTGATTTCTTTCCACTAGATACATAATGTCGTAGATTTGATAATCGTGCCTAAACTGATTTGGGTTAATAACGGATCTGTCGAAACGATTCGATTTGATCATTCTTAAACGTTTGATCGCGACTAAACTATCTTGATTATATTTTGATCAAGCCAATTCGCATATTGTCTAAATTTTGATTCTATAACGTGCCGAATGATTTTGGTAATAGATAATCATGCCTAATGACTTTTGTTATTGAGAAAATCTATTTCGATTCGATCCTTAACTAAGCCTAGGTTTGACTAACCCTTTTTGACTATTTTGATATGTCAAATTATACTTTTTTGGAGCTCTCGATCAATCCATGATTATGCCTAACCTATTTTGGTCGTTAATCATATCATTTCTTGATTATATTCTTAATGTGTCTAATTGTATCCTTTAAAATTTGACAAAATTTTCTAAGGTGGGTAGATTTGTAAGTCCACTTTCCGATTTTTTTATTTTATATTTTCTAGTTAGAAAATAAATTTTAATTTTTATTCTATAAAAGATTTTGTATTGACGAAGGGATTTATCAAACTATTTATTTAAATTTGATTTTGTTTTTATAAAAAGATATACTTTTAAACTTATTAATTTTCTATTATAAATTATGTTTAAGTTTATGTTTTAAAATCTATTTCAAATATTATGAATTATTAGATATTATTGGATTTAGATGTGGTCAATTCTAAATTATGATTAGATTTGGTCTTAATTTATTGCTATATATTTTAGATGAGATTTGTATTTATGAAAAATATACATTTAGGAATATTTGAATTATTCTTATCAATATTTTGATATTTGATTTTATAAAATCTATTTAAATATTATTTAAAATATTAGATATTATTTTAAAGTAATATTATTACGATTAATTATGGTGAGATTGGGTCAAATCTAATTTAATTCATGGAAGGATTTAATTCATTGAATCTAATCCTTCCTTATTTAGGAAATCTTCCATCTCTTATATAAAGGGAAGCTACGATCAATTATGGATTGAGATTTGATCCATATAGTTTTGAGATTGATTTGATTGAATTTAATAGAAACATTATATTAGATTCTTGACCCTTCCAAATTAGAAAATTCTGAGTCAATCTCCATTTATTTAAGGAGTCCTTATTCTTCTCCAAAAGCAAAACCCTAATCTAAGCCGATTTAGGTAATGACTATCCTTTATATAAACCTATTAAATTTATGTCAATTCCCATATTTGCTTTACAAAATTCCTCTTTTTCGTCTAAAATAGGCCAAAATTTGTCATAAATTTAGCCTTATTTTTTGAAGCTATAGCAACTTCACGAAGCCGTTGCGACCAATTCTGGACTCCGTTTTACCTCCAGTTTTTGTTATAACCATATCGAGGTTACCTTTATAAATCTATATTTTTTCTGTAATTATTTATTTGAATTTCTAGAGATTATTTGAGTGTCTGTTGTCCAAAAATTGACGCATCATACTATTTTCGAGATTTTGGAAGATCACGAACTCCGTTTTGCGATCCATTTAAAGTTTTGGAAAGATGACACGGAGATATATACATATAAAGTTTTCAGAAATTTAGAAAATTGTTTATTATTTATTTAATCCGATGAACTCAGATTTGATCGATAATTTATCGATTTGGTCACGGTTAGCCATAACGGTGATAACTTTCAACCAAATCGAGATTGTGTCGTACACGTCAACTGTAACTTAACTTGATGTAAGTGCACTATTACTTTATGTTTCTAGTACATTATAATGCTATACAACATTGTCTTTCCATTTGATATCCTGTTGAGACACGATTGTGACATGATAGGCTTGATTATCATTGCTCGTTTATTGACGGTTTAGTGAGTCGGGAGGGAAAATGCTAAGTAGACGTGTGAAAAAAAATCCAATAAATGTTTAATGTGGATAGCTAAGTCACACACCTCACGTATAGGTTGGCCGTACCAAAAATGTGGATAGCCACCGTATGATGTATCGTATTAGCCCAGCCGTTCATATGTCAAAGGTATTTCAAAGCACTGTTTGATTAGTTTACTTGTTCATGTTCATTTTCCAGTTGTCTTGTTCATACATGTTCCTACTTGTAGTTTCTTGTACATGTTACCATTTCCAGTTCATATACATGTTCCTTTACTGTTACATTGCATCTCTATTGTCTAGTTTTTTGTATTAAGTTACATAAATGCAATAGGGTTGTACTTTGCTCCTTTCCCGACTGGATTATTGTAGGTGACTTCGCATGCTTCCTATCACTACCAATTTCAAAAATAGGAATATTTTTTTCAATTTGTATTATCTATATTACTTGAAATATCTAAGTTTATTGAGAAGGTTTCATTCATTGTTAGTTTAGCTTACTAATTGAACCTTAACTAGTGAACCTTATTAGACTAGACTTGACCACTTGAGCCCACAACCTAGGATGAACACAATTAGCTTCATTTAAGTCATGTTAGACTTGGTTTAGACTAGGTTTGAATCCCATACTTAGTGCATCATTAACCCATTGATTAGGAGATGGTTCATGGTGACTTGAGAGGGTAAAATGGACTTTTTAGAAGGGGATTAGGGCTTTCTGTAACGCCCCAGTCCCAAAATACATAGGACCAAGTACGTGAACATGCTAGCTGCACATATACGAAGAATACTCCAATATATAGAATCCTCATATGCACATAAGCTGTAAATAAATAATCACTGCCAGAATAACATATCTAATCTCATCACAGCACAACACAGAAGATAATGAAGTCCAAAATAAAATAAGAGTATCAAAATAGCCGGGTGAACAAACTCACTCCAAACAGCTATGAAAAATAGTCTCACAAGATCGGAGTCCGACCTCCGCAAAATAGAAAGAAAAAGAGGTGTAAAATAATGTCTACAACTGTCTCAGATAAGAAATAGACTAGGAATCATAAGGCACTGCCTCGTCATCAATATAAGATAGCTCCAATGCGCTCCTACTCCTGTGAAAAATCCTCTAAACCTGGAGAGATAACCAGGTCCTCAGGGGAAATAGCAAGATACAAGAAAACACCATGCCATAATAAACTGTGATAATATAATAAGAGGAAAAAGGTATGCATGCAATCGGGTTCCTGACCATTCTACTGTGAATATGCAGTTGAGATACAATCCTTCGACGCATGAGCCCTGGCTGAAAATAGGATCGGCATAGTTCCCATAGAGGGTACCAGGGGCCTATGTCCATAACGCTCGGGAAGCGTCAGAGGGCACCATGTACAAGGGGCTACGTCCATAACTCTCTGGATAACGTCAGAGGATACCTGGACCCTGCGTCTCCGGCGGAGCGCACAGGTAATCATGGAAGTGTAAAAGAAGCCCATACGTCAGGTATTGTTCTTCCCACCCAATGCCTAGTATCATCATCTCCATGACTGATATGAACCTCTAGTAACCGCCAAGTCTTCTAACATGCAATACTATTGGCAGTTACTCCTATCCGTCGCACGCTCCATACGTATCGGTGGCCAGCCGACTACGCGGAAACATGTCCTACATGTGACTCACATCACGTGATACAACAAGTGTCAAGGCCGTATGAGATATACCAATACCTCAACATCAGTGGGTGGTCAATAAACAAGGTCAATGCAAGAGAATAAATAAAGCAAGGAAGACGACCGATAGAGTCGCTTGCACCCAAGTGTGACTTGGACGCACAGTTTAAATATCACAAAACAATGCTAAAATAACAACTGAAAATAAGAATATAATAATCACAGAGTAGGGTGGCAAGGTATCTTGCCTGGTGGTACAAAGTGGCAAGTCCAAAAGTAGCAAGTGTCCGCACCAAAAACTCAAAATCACAGATGACTCCAAACTCTGAAACAAACATCAAAAATGGTCTCGATGAAGAAGATATACCTAGGAAACGCCTGTCCAAAAGTCAAATTCTAGAACAGGGGCAAAATCGTAATTTCGGGTCAAAACGATGTCCGCCGTTGGACCCGCTTTGCACCGAAACGCGTGCCAAAGTCTACGGTCTCTAAAGTCGTCAAACTACATGTCTACGATTTCAGTTTGAGGAGAGGAACTCAACGGTATGTCCAGTTTTGGATTCCGAGGAGCAGTGTACAAAATCGCCCGTTTGAGTGGGTCGCGGGCCCACCAAAATTCGGTTCCGATTCGACCTTCTCAGAATCGAACCAAACTTGGCATGCAGGACCAGAATTTCGATCCGGATCTGTTGGCACAAGTTTTGTCTCGATTCGACGACTGTACACAAAGTTATGGACAAGTTTGCAAAACGCCGATACGGGGGTATCTCGACGGATACACGTTGATTTCGTCGCACACACGCGACGAAGCTGAGTTCCGTCAGTTCCCATACTTTTGCAACGTCCATATGCGTCTTTCGATGCGTATAACGTGCGACCACGTCGTCCGGTTTTTCGAGACGACGTCGTATCGGACAAAAATTTCAGAAATTAATATTTTAGAAAACAGTTCTTCTCACAAGTTTAACATCAGTTTATTTCCTACACACTAATCGAAACAACGATCCAGAAGATACGTTGTGATCTCGGTTATGTTGTCATCACATGTGTTTAATTAGTTTTTACGAAAACTTAATGAACAGCGAGAGAAGTGGCCGACAAGTTGGCATTTCTAAACAGTTTTTAGAAATCAGGAAAGTAGGTTTTTCTCCAACTTCGTCTCGATTTTTCGAGCAATCCTTTGGGGTTCCCAGGATTCTATCAGAAGGGGTTTGAAGAGGGTCATGTCTACTACGCACAGCACTCGATAGATCGAATTTTGTTGAATACAAACGAAGAAAATCGGATTCGAAAGTGGGTACCTGAGTTCTGAACCAAACAGTGTATCCTCTGTTTTCCGTCGATTCCGAGCGATCCCGACGTCGTCGACGGCGAGTAGATGGCCGACTGCGAGCGCTGGGGTGTGCGGAGGATGGTTGGGAGGCCTTGGGGTTGAGGAGTTTTTGGATGAGAGAGGGGTTAGGGTTTTCGGTTTTTGAGCAGTTGATATATATACTGCCGCAATTTGTTTCCGAATGTAAATAGGAATAGGGGTGTACTCGGTTTGTATTAGCAGCTATGCTGCTTGGTGGGCTCTCGGATGTGGGGTCGGGGTCTAATGGGGTTGCAGCTATTAGCTGCCATCACAATTGTGGGGGGTCGGGCCTACCGCTGATGGTGGGGGTCACGGCCACCATCAGTGTTTCTCTTTATTTTTTTTTTTTTTCAAACAGTTATATATATAAATATATATATATATATATATATTTAAACAAGCAATAAACTCCTAAAATTTTCACCATAAATTCCTAAAAAATTCTAGATTCTATCATATTCCGTATTTAATAGAAATACGAACATACATACATATAATAATATATATATACACACATGCATTAATTATACTATTAACCTAGTAGCAATAAATCCATAATAAAATACGTAACAAAATTAATTTAAATTATAAAAAAAATCAAATAAAAATATGGGGGTTTACATCCTACCCAACTTAAAAACAATTTCGTCCTCGAAATTAAAATAAGGTCGGGGGATCAATGCAATGCATGGAATTATAAATGCAAGACATACCTTCGCATTCGAACAAATGCGGGTAGCGGTTTCGGATGTCGTCCTCGCGCTCCCAAGTAGACTCCCCTGGCGAGTGATGCTTCCATGCCACGCGAACCAATGGAATAGTTTGGTTCCGTAACACCTTCACTCGGCGATCGAGGATACCCACCGGTTGCTCTTCGTACGACAAACTCGGTCCGACTGTGATCTCGGAGTGATCAAGCACATGATTGCTGTCTGTCACGTAACTCCTCAGCTGAGATACATGGAATACGTCATGTACTCCTTCTAGTGACGGTGGCAATGCCAATCTGTAGGCAACCTCTCCAACACGTTCCAAGACATCGAAAGGCCCGATGTACCTTGGACTCAACTTGCCATGTCCTCCGAATCGAATCGTGCCTCTAGTGGGGGATATCTTCAAGAACACATGGTCACCCTCTTTGAACTCCAAGGGTCGACGACGATTATCTACCCACTGCTTCTGGCGATCCTGCACTGCTCGCAGGTGGTCCTGAATCTTCTTCACTGTCTCCACTGTGCTCAAGACCAACTCGGGACCCAATAGCTGTCGCTCTCCTATGTCACTCCAACAAACAGGAGACCGACACTTCCTACCATACAATGCTTCAAACGGAGCCATCTGAATGCTCGCTTGATAGCTATTGTTGTAGAAAAACTCCACAAGATGAAGATGGTCCTCCCACGAACCGCCAAAATCAAGCATACACGCTCTCAACATATCCTCTAGCATCTGAATGGTACGCTCTGACTGGCCGTCTGTCTGCGGATGATACGATGTGCTAAACTTCAATCGAGTGCCCAAACTCTCTTGCATGCTCCTCCAAAAGTGCGAGGTGAATCTCGAGTCACGGTCCGACACAATACTAACTGGCACTCCGTGTAATCCCACAATCTGCTCTATGTACATCTCCGCCAATACCTCTGTCGACTGGCCCACTCTAAAAGGCAAGAAATGTGCTGACTTCGTAAGTCTATCAACAATCACCCATACTGCGTCACGTCCTCTAGGACTCCGAGGAAAACCCGTGACGAAGTCCATAGTAATGTGCTCCCACTTCCACTCGGGAATGGGTAGCGGTTACAATAATCCGGCCGTCCTCTGGTGCTCCGCCTTCACTTGTTGGCATACCAAGCACTTGGCAACGAAACGAGCTATCTTCCGCTTCATTCCGTGCCACCAATAATACTGTCGTAAGTCACGATACATCTTGGTCCCTCCGGGATGAATAGAGTAAGTCGAACTGTGAGCCTCTGCCAGCAGCTCCTGTCGTAGATCTCCATTGGGAACATAAATACGATCACCACATCGCAATATCCCATCAGTGTGGATCCTTAATCCTGTCTGCTCTCCAGCTTCAGTCCTCTCCTTGAGCCGTCGAAATCTAGCATCATTAGGCAATGCTGCCTTGATGCGCTCTACCAATGATGATTGCACTTGAAGGTTGGCTAATACGCCATCTGCTTCCGGTAATACTACCTCAATGCCAAGCTGCTCCAAGTCTCTAATCAATTCCTTCTGTGTGGTCAAAAAGTGTGCCACGGGCTTGCGGCTTAATGCGTCTGCCACGACATTAGCCTTGCCCGGATGATAATGTAGCTCAATCTCATAATCCTTCATCAACTCCAACCAACGTCGCTGCCGCATATTCAACTCCTTTTGTGTGAACACGTACTTGAGGCTCTTATGATCTGTGTAGATATCAACCTTCTCGCCATACAAGTAGTGTCTCCATAGCTTCAAGGCAAAGATAACCGCTGCGAGCTCTAGATCGTGGGTTGGATAATTCTTCTCATGCACTCTCAACTGTCGCGATGCATATGCTACTACACGACCATGCTGCATCAATACACATCCTAATCCCTTCCCGGATGCGTCGCTGTAGATCACAAATCCTCCTGGGCCCGATGGTAGTGTCAAGATCGGTGCTGTGGTCAACCGCTTCTTCAACTCGTCAAAAGCAGCTTGACACTCGTCTGTCCATATAAACTCCTGATCCTTGCAAGTCAATCGAGTCATAGGCCCCGCTATTCGAGAGAAATCTTCTACGAACCATCGGTAGTAACCCACAAGTCCGAGAAAACTTCTTACTTCAGAAGCTGTTGTGGGAGCGGGCCATGATTTGACTACTTCGATCTTCTCTGGGTCTACCGATATACCATCGCCCATAACAATATGACCAAGGAATGATACCTCCTTAAGAAAGAAGTCACACTTGCTAAGCTTCGCAAAGAGTCGCTCCTTCCTCAATATACCCAAAACTATCCGTAGATGCTGCTCATGCTCCTCTTGACTCTTGGAGTAAATCAAGATATCGTCTATAAAGACGACTAAAAATTTGTCCAAGTATTGATGGAAGATCTTGTTTATTAAATTCATGAAAACTGTAGGAGCATTGGTCAAACCGAAGGGCATGACCAAGAACTCGTAGTGTCCATACCTCGATCGAAAGGCCGTCTTGGCAATGTCTTCCTTCCGAACCTTCAATTGGTGATAGCCCGATCGTAAGTCAATCTTGGAGAATACTTTTGCTCCACTCAGTTGATCGAATAGATCGTCTATATGCAACAAGGAATACTTGTTCTTCACCGTCACTGCATTCAATTCTCTGTAGTCAATGCACATGCGCACTGTCCCGTCTTTCTTAGGCACAAAAAGAACGGGTGCTCCCCATGGTGACGCACTGGCACGAATAAATCCCTTCTCTAATAAGTCATCAATCTGCGTCTTTATCTCTACCAACTCCTTGGGTGCCAGACGATATACTCGAGATGAAATAGGCTCGGCTCCGGGAATAAGCTCAATAGAAAACTCAATATCTCGGTCAGGTGGTAGTCCTGGCAACTCTTCGGGAAATATATCCTCGAACTCGGTGATAATAGGGTGCTGAGGGATGTCATGCATCATCATATGAGTCCCCGCTGTGGGTGCATCACAACTATCTCCGTCTTCTTTGGTGAATTCAAACTCTGCCGTATTCGGTGGTCTAAAGATAATACTGCTCCTATGGCAGTCTATGAGAGCAAAATGCTGGCTCAACCAGTCCATTCCAAGAACCACATCAAACGTTGGCATAGGGAATACAAGAAGTCGTGACATCATCTTCCTGCCATTTATCACTACAGGACAAAGTCTACAAACACCACTAACAGGTACAACTCCTCCTCCAGTGAGGATTTTAACATTCTTAGCTAAGGGTGTGATGGGAATGCTGTGTCTAGTGGCAAAACTTGTGGCTATGAATGAATGAGTGGCTCCAGTATCAAATAATATAATAGCAGGAAAAGATGCAACTAGAACCATACATGCTATAACTTTCACCTCTGTCTCTATATCCTCAACAGCAAGTGAGAATGCCTGCCCATAGTTCTGTCCCGGGCCCTGAGCTCTGGCCTTGTTGTACTGTGTGCCTTGGGGAGGCAATGGTGGACGGGGTGCTCCTGCTATAGGCCGTGGTGCTGGAAGAGCGGGAGCTGTAGGCCTCGGATTTTGCCGAGCTTGTACTATTGCATGTTGCTCAGGATAATCCTTGAGCATGTGCTGATTAGATCCACATCTCAAGCATAATCCAAGGCGAGTCCTGCAGTCATTCTGGATATGTCCTTGTTTATCGCAGTAATGGCAAACAGGCTTCTGATAAGGTGTGGGCCTCTGCTAGAACTGTCCTGTGGTCCTTCTGATAGGTCCACTCTGAGTAGCTCAGGCTGGTGTAACTGCTGGTGTATGGCGCCTCGATGTCGACTGCTGTTCCTTGCGAAGAATCTCCTGAGCACGAGCTTCTTCCAAGACAGCTGAATGGGAGACACGAGACTGAGTAGTCGTATAAGACTTAAGCTCTGGTGCAAGCCCCTGGTGAAATCTCCTCGCCTTCTCTAACTCTGTCGGAATCAATCCCGCACCAAATCGACTCAGGCGATTGAACTCCGAGTCATACTCGTCAACTGTCATATTCTCTTACTTCAGATGAAGGAACTGGTCGTAGAGACCATCTCAAACATGAATAGGAAAGAATCTCTCATAAAATGCATCATAGAACTGCTTCCAAGTGATCCCAGTACCTAATCTCCTCTCTTCGCCTTCCACCAGTGGTGAGCATTATCTTCTAACAGTAGGTCCACTGCTGTCATCCAATTTCGAGCTGGCAACTGGGATGCCTTCAGTAGCTTCTCGGTGCTAATAAGCCACTGTGACACCTCTAATGGCTTCTCCGTCCCTCTAAAGGCCTTGGGGTTCATATCTGTGAAATCTTTGATAGAGCCTTCGTAGGGATGCAAAGCCGGTACTGGTACTGGTGCTGGAGGTGGTGGTGGGGGTTTAGCCATAGCTGCCATCATCGTCTGTCTCATCAGCTCAGTCTGCTGCCACTGAGCCTGAATTATAGCATACATAAACTGAGTAGTAGGGCTCCCATCAGTCGGTGGTGGAGGCATCTGAGGTCCCGACTGTGGAGGAAACTGCTGAGGAAATGGTGGTGGTGGAGGCAGTGGTACATTCCCTCCCGGTGGCATGGTAGGAGTCTGTCCAATCTGGCTGCCTGCGGGTGCTGCGACCTCTGGGTACTCCGTCGTTGACGTCGTAGTAGGCTGTGACAGTCCTGGCTGGTAAGGTGTCGCTGGAGTCATGGGAGGATTCTGTCCCTCCGGAGTAATCTCCTCACCAGATGTGAGGGCCAAGGCAGAAGTGCGTCTGCTTCGTAGATTCATACTGTAGGCACGAGGAAGATAAGTTGATATTAAGAAAGATTAGATATGAAGTAAATCGAATAATCAAGGAAGTTTCAATAAAGATTGGAAGTCAAGGGATAGTAGTAGTTCTGGATGAGATATTCCTATTCCTATATGCAGGCTTGTTGGGCACAGTCATGTAACCTAACAATATTAAATCTGACCTGCATGGGCCACCACAAAAACATGTAATATCCCAGTCCCAAAATACATAGGACCAAGTACGTGAACATGCCAGCTACACATATACGAAGAATACTCCAATATATAGAATCCTCATATATGCACATAAGCTGTAAATAAATAATCACAGGCCAGAATAACATATCTAATCTCATCACAGCTCAACACAGAAGATAATGAAGTCCAAATAAATAAATAAGAGTATCAAAAGATAGCCGGGTGAACAAACTCACTCCAAACAACTATAAAAAATAGTCTCACAAGATCGGAGTCCGACCTCCGTAAAATAGAAAGAAAAAGAGGTGTAAAATAATGTCTACAACTGTCTCAGATAAGAAATAGACTAGGAATCATAAGGCACTGCCTCGTCATCAATATAATATAGCTCCAATGCCGCTCCGTACTCCTGTGGAAAATCCTCTAAACCTGGAGAGATAACCAGGTCCTCAGGGGACATAGCAAGATACAAGAAAACACCATGCCATAATAAACTGTGATAATATAATAAAAGAAAAAAAGATATGCATGCAATCGGGTTCCTGACCATTCTACTGTGAATATGCAGTTGAGATACAATCCTTCGACGCATGAGCCCTGGCTGAAAATAGGATCGGCATAGTTCCCATAGTGGGTACCAGGGGCCTACGTCCATAATGCTCGGGAAGAGTCAGAGGGCACCATGTGCAAGGGGCTACGTCCATAACGCTCTGGATAACGTCAGAGGGCACCTGGAGCCTGCGTCTCCGGCGGAGCGCACAGGTAATCATGGAAGTGTAAAGAAGCCCATACGTCAGGTATTGTTCTCCCCACCCAATGCCTAGTATCATCATCTCCATGACTGATATGAACCTCTAGTAACCGCCAAGTCTTCTAACATGCAATACTATTGGCAGTTACTCCTATCCGTCGCACGCTCCATACGTATCGGTGGCCAGCCGACTACACGAAAACGTGTCCCACATGTGACTCACATCACGTGATACAACAAGTGTCAAGGCCGTATGAGATATACCAATACCTCAACATCAGTGGGTGGTCAATAAACTAGGTCAATGCAAGAGAATAAATAAAGCAAGGAAGACGACCGATAGAGTCGCTTGCACCCAAGTGTGACTTGGACGCACAGTTTAATATCACGAAACAATGCTGAAAATAACAACTAAAAATAAGAATATAATAATCACAGAGTAGGATGGCAAGGTATCTTGCCTGGTGGTACAAAGTGGCAAGTCGAAAAGTAGCAAGTGTTCGCACCAAAAACTCACAAATCACAGATGACTCCAAACTCTGAAACAAACATCAAAAATGGTCTCGGTGAAGAAGATATACCTAGGAAATGCCTGTCCAAAAGTCAAATTCTGGAACAGGGGCAAAATCGTAATTTCGGGTCAAAACGATGTCCGCCGTTGGACCCGCTTTGCACCGAAACGCGTGCCAAGGTATGTCCAGTTTTGGATTCCGAGGAGTAGTGTACAAAATCGCCCGTTTGAGTGGGTCGCGGGCCCACCAAAATTGAGTTCCGATTCGACCTTCTCAGAATCGAACCAAACTTGGCATGCAGGACCAGAATTTCGATCTGGACCTGTTGGAGTAAGTTTCGTCTCGATTCAACGACTGTACACAAAGTTATGGACAAGTTTGCAAAACGCCGATACGGGGGTATCTCGACGGATACACGTTGATTTCGTCGCACACACGCGACGAAGCTGAGTTCCGTCAGTTCCCATACTTTCGCAACGTCCATACGCGTCTTTCGATGCGTATAACGTGCGACCACGTCGTCCGGTTTGTCGGGACGACGTCGTATCGGACAAAAATTTCAGAAATTAATATTTTAGAAAACAGTTCTTCTCACAAGTTTAACATCAGTTTATTTCCTACACACTAATCGAAACAATGATCCAGAAGATACGTTGTGATCTCGGTTATGTTGTCGTCACATGTGTTTAATTAGTTTTTACGAAAACTTAATGAACAGCGAGAGAAGTGGCCAACAAGTTGGCATTTCAAAACAATTTTTAGAAATCAGGAAAGTGGGTTTTTCTCCAACTTTGTCTCGATTTTTCGAGCAATCCTTTGGGGTTCCCAGGATTCTATCAGAAGGGATTTGAAGAGGGTCATGTCTACTACACACAGCTCTCGATAGATCGAATTTTTGTTGAATACAAACGAAGAAAATTGTATTCGAAAGTGGGTACATGAGTTCTGAACCAAACAGTATATCCTCTGTTTTTCATCGATTTCGAGCGATCCCGACGTCGTCGACGGCGAGTAGATGGCCGACTGCGAGTGCTGGGGTGTGCGGAGGATGGTTGGGCGGCCTTGGGGTTGAGGAGTTTTTGGATGAGAGAGGGGTTAGGGTTTTCGATTTTCGAGCAGTTGATATATATATTGCCGCAATTTGTTTCCAAATGTAAATAGGAATAGGGGTGTACTCGGTTCGTATTAGCAGCTATGCTGCTTGGTGGGCTCTCGGATGTGGGGTCGTGGTCTAAGGGGGTTGCAGCTATTAGCTGCCATCACAATTGTGGGGGGTCGGGCCTACCGCTGATGGTGGGGGTCACGGCCACCATCAGTATTTCTCTTTTTTTTTTTCAAACAGTTATATATATATATATATATATATATATATATATATATATATATATATATATATATATATATATATATATATATTTAAACAAGCAATAAACTCCTAAAATTTTCACCATAAATTCCTAAAAATTTCTATATTCTATCATATTCCGTATTTAATAGAAATACGAACATGCATACATATAATAATATATATATATATATATATACACATGCATTAATTATACTATTAACCTAGTAGCAATAAATCCATAATAAAATACGTAACAAAATTAATTTAAATTATAAAAAAAATCAAATAAAAATATGGGGGTTTACACTTTCCTTCTTGGCTGAACTATTAAGTGCATTAATTCATCATCTTTTTTATCATTGAGCCTCCATAAAACCCTAGAAGAGCCCCTTCCCATTTTCTTTCTTTCCCACCATCCAAACTCTCCCAAATTATCCCAAACTTCTCCAAAACCTTAATCCTTCAAGGCTAGGAGCTTGGAGATCCAAGGAGCTCATGGAGAAGTGTCCAAGGAGGAGAAAATTGTGTCTAACTTGACACAAGAGCATTACACAAGAGATTTTATTGGAGAATCAACCACCCAATAGGTAAAACCTTGCATTCTTATAGTTTTGAATCCTTTTTCATGCATAACACCTTGTAGGAACACTCACTTTGGTTAGGGATGTCCATGGGAGGTGAGCAAGGCTCTAGACCTCATTTTTGTGCATTTGATTCGGGGATTTTGAGCCATCCATGGAGAAATCCGAGAGAGCCTCCAAGTGTTTAATGAAATGCCCCATAGGCTAGTTTGGACTTTGTTTTCAGTTTTGGGCATGGGTTTAGATAGGCTATTCATTGTCTAGGCTTCCTTATTGGTTTTCTTAATTATTTCTATATATATACATATATATTTGACCCACATGATATGATATATATATATATGATTGTGTGTGTGGGGGGGAGACATTTGAGTTCACGGTAAAATGAACTATTTTTGGGTATATCAAGAGTATGGGAAGAGGCATGTGAGAGTATCTAATAGTGTAATATGTTATAGTGCATGGTGTTAATATATGTTACATGTATATACTTGGTACCTGTGAGTGCCTATGTAGTAATGGACTCGGGCTAGAGTAGAGGGGAGGGGGTCTTGATTGGCAATGGCCATATCTTCCCAATGAGTAGGTAGAGAGTATGGCCAGTGCATGCCACCTGGGCAGTGCCCTAGGAGCAGAGATAAGGACCTGGGTTTGGGGCTGCCCTTGTAACAGTAGTGGTGGTGTGTGTGTGTATGTCTAAGAATGGGGTTTCAGTTAGGAGATGAGTGTGGGTTTGAGTTCCTATTTTGAGCATCTAGGTATGTGATGAGGGTTATGTTTATATAGAAGGTATCAGAGAGTATCACTGGTAAGGGGTCGGGCAATAGCAGGGCTTGCATTATTTGCCTTGGTTTCAACCATGGCCAATTGGTTTTGCAACTGCAGGGCTTGTTCTGCCTTAGCATTGCTTACAAGCAACCATGCTTGGATTTGCCTTGGCAGCAAGCAAGCAACAGGGCAGAGGCACTTGGCCATTACAGCATTTGGATGCTGCAGCATGTGGTATTTGGGTTGTGCCATTAGGAGTGAATGTCTTTGTATTGTGTTTTAGATAGAGAGAGAGAGAGTAAAAGGGGATCTTGCATTAGCATTTGAGTGTTAGCTTAGCCACTTGACCATGAGTGCACTTAGGTAGGGAACTCGAGAGTGAGGGCTTTGGTTTGGGATTGACCACTTGGCCATTGGCCCAAGTGTGAGGTAATGGGAGTGAAGTATCAGTTGGTATCAAAGAGTGTAACCCTGAGCTACAGTGTTAACCCTAGTATCCTGGTATCAGAGAGGGTGCCATTTAGCCATGAGTGATATGGGTTAGTAGGTGTTAGAGGATTTGAGAGTTAGTGTCAGTCGTATGTTAGTATCCTGATAGGTTTACGAATGAAAGGGAATGTTAGGATATCTGGTCGTTTAGTTAGGAGATTGGTTAGATTAGAGAGCTTGGTTGCCTGGCTTTAAGTTGTTTGCACTACATTTCTTTGCAGCAGCAGCAGTTTGCAGATGTAGCAAGCCCAATGCAAAGCCACAGCAGAGCATGCAGCAGCAATTGCAAGCAGTTGTTCTAGCTTTAGGATACAGGGATGCCATTGGGACAGTGTGACTTCAGAGTTAGTGTGAGTATCAAATAGGTTAGATGTTAGTTCAAGTTTTAGTAAAGTTTTGAGGTGGATTAGTTAGTATCCTAGTGTTATAGTTTAGGAGATCATATTATATCCTTAGAAGATAGAGTGTTAGTGTATTAGAGGTTTGGTTAGTTTCATTAAAGGATAGTTCAGTAGTTTTTAGCACCAGTATCTAGTATTGGGATAGTGTTTTATTGGTGTCCTAGGGTATCCATTTGAGTATCAGTTGGTTTTGAGTTTCCAATGGAGTATCAGAACATAAGGGCAGCAGGGGACTCAATTTGGCCATTGGCTCTTGGCCTTGATTTTGACTTGGGAGTGGTATCAGAGTCTAGGTTAGCATCCTGGTTGGAGTGAGGTCAGTAGGATAGTGTGTTTTGGTTCCAGACTTTGGGTACTAATGTATAGATGGGAGGTTGGTTCAGTTTTGAGCTTTTGGATAACACTTGAGCCTAAGCTCATAGCAGGATAGCATGCAACAGCAGCTATAGCATGTAGCAGCAGCAGCATTTGTAGCATTACAATCAAATACAGCAACTACAGTAGCAAAGCAATTGCAGTAGTAGCCCTGCTATAATAGGCAACAGGGGATGCCTTGAGGTCAGTGGGCTTTAGGCCATATGGCCATGTGGTTGGTTATTGAAGATAGCATATGAGTTTGGGGGTTTAGATGGTAGGTATTGTGAGTTACCTATTTGTGAGGATATCTAGATATTGTATAGGATATATCTATATATATATTGTTTTTAGTATTACCTATTAGCTAAGGTGGTAGATTAGCTATTAGCCTAAGGTTTTGGATAGAGTTACCTATCAATTTGGGTTTTAGGGGTTTGCCTTCTAAATGATTTAGGTATAGGTGTTTACCTATAGTCTAAGGTAATAGGGTATTAGCAAGGTAAATGAGGATTGGCCTAAGGTATAGAGTATTCCACTCTAGAGCCTAAGATATTGGCCATATCCTATATATGTATATATGTACTTGTATAGGGTAAGGTTTGGCTAAGGCTGTCTAAGTGAGGATAACTAAGTAGGAATGACTTGGTATAGGATACTGGACCTAGATTTGACCATGGTTGACCAAGGTTGACTATTTTGACTAGAAGTCAACTTTGAGTCAACATCTGACCTAGATTGGACTAGGAGTTGACCAGTTGACCAAAAGTCAATCGTGAGTCAACAATTGACCTAGTTTGACCTAGATTGCATATCACGTACTAGAAAATCATGCATATTACTGTTAAACCCTATTTAACACATGTATATCTTATCTATAGGTCTGTGATTACACTGTAGGCCTCGATTCATATTGACAGCTCAGGACAACAGGCGAGTACATTCTCTGATAGTTTTTATTGCTTTGATTTCTACAATATCTAATCCAGTTGTAGTGTTTTACTTGATTCTCGACACGAGGATACACATACTAGTATACGTTGGATCCTGTCATGAGATGTTATTCCCGATTTACCAAGTATATTGGTATATTGTTCGATCTTGCATATTGTACTTGTATAGACACCGATTTGGGAGTGGACATAGCTCCCTCTTTTTGAATCCCATGTCATAACGTGTCATGGTTGGATCCATTATACTATTCGGAGGATTTAAGAGTTATTAGAGGTTATATGACCAATACCCCTCCTGTTTACTACTTGTGCATAGCTTCACCCTCACCATACGTAGGGTGTAGCCTGACCTGATACTACTAGAATAATAGCTTTCTATTTTGGCCGGCCTGATCTCCAGGTTTACCTGTGCTTGTTCTTGTGCATAGCCGATCAAATGGAACAGCCAGATCTGGATCCAAGCCGATCACATAACGCTCTAATATCTTAAGGCACCGTTTATATATACATTGTACATCAGTTTTACTTGTACTGCTCTACATTCCAGTTTTACCTTATATCTCACACCATGACATGATATTCAATATACCTTGTACTGTTTTACTTCCAGTCTTGATATTTTGTGTTGTATTTTATTATAACTATTTTTTATAGTATTTGTCAATTCATTGGAACTGCTGTTGGTGTTTGTACTTAGTTCCAATCCTGACTGGATACGTTGACAAAATTTTACAGAGAACTCAAAGGATCTAGCTAGCCTAGAGGAGACACCAATAGTGCTTGAAATAGATGGCTAGAATATTCTCTGGTTTTGTTTTCAGTTATCTGTCATGGGTTGTATATAAATAGTACTTCTATTTGGGATGTAATGTTATCACTAAAACTTATTTCTCTTCTGGATTGTGTTCCAGCTTGATACTTGAGTTTGTAGAACTTATTCGAGATTGTATTATGTCTTTAGATTCTAAACTTGTGTTTGTGACTCTGCAACTATTTCAGTCTGCCTATTACATCTTTATCTCTATCTCATTCGTGTTTATCTTCCTTAAATTCATGTGATTGAGTTGTGATTATATTCCTCCGTGCGGAGATGACAGGTTATATACATTTGTGTCTTAGATGTTATATGTTTTAGATGACCTATACAGCATTCTACCGTCGACTCTGCAATGTAGGCTTGACGTATCCGCGTGCTCGTGCCCCTAAACAGGGTATGGGTCATGACAGTTCCTACTTTTGCACTATAGATTATATGGAGGAGATAGAGACCTTGGAGGCCGATCTTAGATTTTAGATTAGATAGTTCTTTTATTTTTAGTGGGTTTGTTCCTGAATGTCATTTTGATGAATTATTGGATTTGTAATTGAATAATTATTATAAATGAGAAAATATATATGATTTTGTTGTATTTGAGATTGACATTGAGGTCTAGACAGTGTACTACCATCGATGCTGCAGCGTAGGCTGACTTGGCTATGCACTTGTATCTTGAAAAGCGGGTGCGGATCGTGACAACTTTTATCATGATTGGCTACTGGGCACTTTTCTGCATTGTTAATACGTTCCAAAAAAACATAAATATTATCTTCCCTGATCCCTTCATATACGAGATTCCTAATAGACATTTCATATATAGAGCATTTGTCTTTCAAAAATTGATGCCATAACCATTTCTGCCATATGCTCAATATGTTATGTTTCAATTTTGTGACTAGATAAACGTCTTTTATTTTTGGATAGGAAGACATACCAACAGTGTCATTTTCTATAAGGTCACCTCTCATATTGTTGCCAAAGGAAACATATACTTCTTTCTTTATCGATAGCGTAGCGAATAAAATGCATTACCAGTCATGTGCCGCGAACATCCACTATCAAATATCTACTTGCTTTTAGCATGAGAGGGTTGAGGGTCCACCTAACAAATGAGTATATGAGTCTTAGGAATCCAAGTAAGTAAATTAGTGTCAACAAGCTTTCCAGTTCTGCAATACTGTGATATGTGCCCGTGTGTACCACAGTATGTGCATGTGATTTTTGAAATTGTGCTCTTTATTTCTGTGTTGACATTCTTGTGTGTCTTTCTTGAAAACATGTAAGTAAAAGCGTGATTGTGATAAGCATATTACCTAGGTGCTTGTCACTTTCCGTTCCAAGAATGCGTATTTTTATACAAGAATGCGTATTTTTATACAAGAATGTATATTTTTATACATGTACAACTCATGTATATTTATTTAGTATTTATCATGTATTATCCTGTATTTAAATTCCTTTAATTTCATGTTAATTAATTATCTACTCTTTAATTTTCATGTTAATTAATTTTCTGCAATTTTATTATCTGTAATTTTATTATCTGCATTTTATTTCCTACTTTTAACCTCTCTGTATTGCTTCGGGTTGGCCTTGGTTGGACCCGATTAAACCCGACCCAATAACCCCACCTACCACCCTTCCCTATTTAAAGCTTCCATCTCATTCTCTCTCCTCATAACTTTCATTCTTCACCATTACTTCTTCTTCCTCCTCTCATCACTTCTCCACTTACCAGCAGCAGCAGCAGGCAAGTGCAATCTTGCTTCTTGCTTGGAGAACCATTTTTATGGTTCATTATTCTTCCTCTCACGATCCTGAGAGAGTTTAGTACTTAGTATTTTTGATTTCGTTGGCTTGTTTCTCCCAGATCTAAGTGTTTGTGTTCTCGGTTGTTCATGGGTTTTGATCTCCCAACTTGGCGTGTATTCTCGGTTGTCCATGGGTTCTGAACCATGGGAACTTTATTTCTGGCTTGGGACGAAGGTTCCTGAGTCACGCACACGTTATTATGTGTCTGCGTGTATTTTGAGTCACGCACACGTCTCTACGTGTTTGCGTGTATTTTAGTCACGCTCACGTTATTACGTGTCTGCGTGTATTTTCAGTCACGTACACGTCTCTACGTGTTTGCGTGTATTTTAGTCACGCTCACGTTATTACGTACGTGCGTGTATTTTTAGTCACGCACACGTTATTACGTGTCTGCGTGTATTATCAGTCACGCACACGTCTCTACGTGTTTACGTGCATTTTGAGTCACGCTCACGTTATTACGTGCGTGCGTGTATTTTTAGTCACGCATACGTCTCTACGTGTTTGCGTGTATTTTAGTCACGCTCACGTCTTGACGAGCGTGTGTGAATTTTCAGTCACGCACACATCTTTGCATGAGTGCGTGAATTTCCTATCACACACACGTCCTTACATGTCAGCGTGGATTTTGAGTTACGCACCACCTTTGCATGCGTGCGTGAATTTCTTATCACTTTTCACGCTCACTCCTACTAGACTTGGCGTGACTTGTTGGCCTTAGCCTAGACTTGTTGGCGTGACTTTTGGGCCTTAGCATAGACTTGTTGGCGTGACTTTTGGGCCTTAGCATAGACTTGATTGGCGTGACTTTCTAACCTGGGTGTTACTATTTGCTCTATAACTTATTCATTTCATGGTGGCATGATAATTCTTCTATTATATCCTTACGCCTTTTGGCCTGAACTTGATAAAATCATGATATGTTAATATTGTTAATACAAATTGTTATGTGGAATGTGTCATGTGTCTTGATTGATCCATGGATACCCAGTATGACTAGAACTTAACTCTGAGGAGTTATAGGCTCGACCCCATGTAATACTAATTGACTTTCATGCCTTGTCACCATTGATATTGATTGTGACATTGACTAATAATTGATCATGCGTTCCTAGTTGGAACTAAGAGACTGGCTAGTCGTCTTATTGAATTGAATGAATGAGACACGTTCATGTAATGAACTATTGTACTCGATTAGCCGATCCCGAATATTGGCATACAGGCACATGCAGGTTTTAAATTATTTATTTATTTATTTAGTTATTTATTTATCTTATAAAAATAGCATGTGTACTTTATGGTCAAGGCATGATTACTCCGTGGTTAGACTTGATTGTTGCATTACGCTATGTAAGACCTACAACCTAGCCGCACGGGTATCGTTATAGAGTTGCACATATCGTACCCCGTACAAAAGTACTCATTTGAATGACCATGACCCACGGCATCGGACTTCACTCAACGTAGAGACTATTAAGTTAAATAAAATAATAATTGCATGGAAAGAATGGATTTCCGAGTTCTTACATGGCAGCCCCCTTGGGACTAGTAGTGCCCGACGGGCCGGCTGGTTCCCACATATACTGTAAATCTGTCACACGGGCAGGGAACGGTATCTGCTTATATTATTAAATTATACATGCTATATTAACGGCGGGCGTCCCGCTGGGACTCGTCTAATTACATGATTGGCGCAATTGATTGACTGGATAGACTAGCCTTGCTCGCACATAGTAAGAACTGAGGAATCCCTATTTGTATAATTCCAAGATAACTTGGGACTCACAATAGCAAGCCGTAGTAGTTGATTGGCCGTTCAAGATGATTTGTTTGTGTACTGTACCTACTCTGTTGCCTAACTGAGATGATCAGAATGTCAGGACATGACGGGCCAACTTCTGTCTTTGTTAGGTTGGAAGGTTGGTTCGAAGTGTCGTGATGTTATGTGAATCCTAGTAGATAGCAGAGATCTATTATCATATTCTCTTATTACTGGTTTAATCCTTCATATCGTCCTTCCTTGTGGTACTTGCTATTAGAGGTCTAACCTCTCTGGTTTTGTATGGCCAGATTTAGAGCCGGTCCCCGAGGATCCAGCTTACTTCTACCTCCAAGATGGTCAATACTAGGGGAATGATCACAGGAGGACTCGAGTGGGTTCCTTACTTCATCGCTCGTTTTGTTATTTACTTTATACTTAGCCGTTTGGCACCGACATGTTAGTCGAATTGTCTTACACTTACTTTGGCATAATTGTAACTAAAGTCAGACTGCAGCTGATAACAATTGTGTATATATTACTATACCATCTGGCTATATTTTGTAAAGCCAGATCTCAAGAATATTTTGACTAAGCGTTTGGGACGCCTTACTGCTTTATCTTACATGTTCTCTATTTTTGCTTCTTGTTTGAATGATTGAGACAATAGATGTGAAGTGACCATAGTA
>JANAVB010003815.1:0-11275 GCA_029216955.1 Iris pallida | reverse complement strand
TGGGCCAGAAAGTTCAACAGCTCGGAGGTGTTAGTGGAATCAACAATCCATTCGGGATGGCAATGTGGAGCCAGCTCCATGTCCTGGCGGACAACTTCGACCTTTTGCCACTCCTCCCACCTCTCGCAAGGCCATCACCTTCCAGCATTCTTACCACCTCCGACATCTTGGGTCGTTCCCCTGGGGAGCCCTGTGTGCAGAGGAGCGCCACTTGAATGAGGGACTCCACCTCAGGCTCCACATAGTTATTCAGAAGCTCAGGGTCTACCAACATGTCCAGCTTCTTCTCTTTCAGAAGTCCTTTCACCTGATGAGTGCATTATAATGATTAGAAAGCAGAACCAAGACTAGGACTGGAATAACTTAGGATACCAACAACCATCACTAGTCATCCAAGGCTCTCCAACAAAGTGGGAAATGCTGCTATTCAGCATAACTTTGGAATTCTTTTTTCCAAATTAAGAAAAAATAAAAGAAAATTGCCCTTTGACCCTTGTACCTTTAGAACTTGGTTCAAATTGGAAAAATGTAGTACAAGACGGAAGCAGGATAGGAAATGTTTCCTTGTAAAGTGTTAGATTTGTTTTAAATAAATCATTCATGTTTTTACACTTCTATGGGATAATTAATTTTTTTTTCATGGAAACTTTTACTTAATAAGTGAGGAAAGGAAATAGGAACACAATTTCCTTTACTTACATTATTTCCTACGAGTATAATTTGTTTTGCCATAGGATAATCACAATCAGTTTTCCGCAACGATTATGTTTCTTTCCTTTCACTCACTTTCTTCACAGCTAACACAACCATAACAGAAGTTACTTGATGAGGATATCGCACCAAAGAGGCTCAAATATTATTTGCGTCGTCGCTATAAATATCGAGCCAAAGTCGTGTCCATCGGAAATAATTAGTTCAAGTTTGCTTTATTTTTACCTTCAAATAAAGAGCATGTTGGCTCATTGTTTTTTTAATTAAGTAGTTTAGTCACACATCATAATTTGCCCTATATATAATATGCCTATTGCCCTATATGTAATATGAGACGGTGCAACTCAAACGTTAAGTATTAGTATTATTACGTAATATCTCAATAAGTGTAGACCTATATGTAATATGCATATTGCTATATATATGAGTCCATACCCTCTCTTGTGGGATCAAGAAGTTTATTATTTTCTTCATGGTATTAGAGCCAAAATTCTAACCCTAGCCGCCTCCCCCCCTCTCCCTCTCAAACTATAACCCTAGCCGCCTCCCCTCCTTCCTCTCTCTCTCTCTCCCCCCACTGGTGTCAGCCGCGCCCCCTCCTTTGCTGTTATCCTGCCGCCACCATCCCGCCTCAGCCATTGTTAATTTAAAAAAAGAGAATCGTTAGAGTCGAGTTCTTCAGAGAATAAACTGTGAGAGTTTTGCGTAAATTTTTGAACCTCGACAACATCATCAGGATTTATCAGAGAGCAAACTGTGATAGTTTGCGTGAATCTCTATTCCTAGCTTGGTATCCACATCAAGATTTAACAGAGAGCAAACTGTGATAGTTTGCATGAATCTTTGTTCCTGGCTTGTATGTTCCATCTTCGATCTCTGTCAAGAATGCGCGAGCTAGTATTGGCGGAGTTGATGTGAGTAGCGAGCTGTTCCGAGCAACGATAGTCAAATCAAGAACTTGAAGGGTGTCGAGCACTGAGGTGAATAGTAGTGCTAACACCACCAACATCGGAAACACAAAGACGGAGATACCGAGGATTGGTACGAGGGTTTGATCGATTCGACTTGTCGATCGAAGGCTGGATGGTTCGGATGGCTTACTCCATGTGGCGCAAGAAGGTCGTGAAGACGCTTAGGGGAATGCGGTTGTCAAAGCATCTCACTAACAACCCTCCAAAGACGGATGATCCCACATACGAGCAGGAGACAGATGATAACAGATTGTTCACACAGTTGATGAACTCGATGGAACCATCAATCGACGATGATTCAGAACACATTCGGTGAAGAAATTATGGAAGGTCATAGTGGCTCCGTATAATAGAAAACAAGATGTCTCGTATTTATGACTCGGTTGTCAGCGTCTACCGAGTTGATCAAGGGAACAAGACACATAAAGATCACTTCCAAGCCTTTAAGGCCCTGACTGATGAGGTGGATCGTGTGTTACCTCTAATGATGGATCTCAATGAGACGAGAACTCAACGCCAGCAACTATATGTCATGGCATATCTGGCCTCACTTCGTCCTAATTCTACATGTTCTCAAATTATAGCTGAGGCTGAGGTTCCAACTCTGATGGAAGCCTACTTTCGTGTTATACGAGCAGCAAAAGTAGTTGAGACTGATACGAGCGATACACACCTGTTGATCGATCTGCCTTGGAAGTTGTTCGGGGTAGATTCCGCGAGGGTGGCGGTGGTAGATGAGGTGGCCAGAATGCTAGACGTAATGGTGGACGAGGTAGTGGCGACCGTAATAGAGGACGACCGCGCACATGCTTCAATTGTGGTCAACCAGGACATTTTCAGTGGCAGTGTCCCAAGGCTAACGTTGCATCGAATGCTCATGCCGAAGAGCGTAACTTCAGATACCTATGCGGAATCGGATGAATTCCTAGCCTAGCAAAATGGTGGAGCCTCTACATCTGAATCCACAGCCGGATACTCAGCAACGTATGTAATAAAACCAAAGCAATAGGTGAAAGATTCGGGTGTGTCTGATCACATGACATGCAATGCAGGTATTTTATATGATTATGTATCTGTAGGTCGTATGACAGATATTACTGGTACAAATGATAGTTCTCTGAAAGTTCATAGAAAAGGGGATGCACGCCTCTCTCCAAGCTTGCCACTCACTTCAGTTTTACACATACCTGGAAATCCTTTCAGTTTATTATCCATTAGTCGGATTACTCCTGACTTGCACTGCTCAGTAATGTCCTTTTCTGATTGTTGTATTTTTCAGGACCTGAAAACTGAAAAGACTATTGGTAGGAGGCATGTGGCTGGAGGCATGTAACTGTTTGAATTGAGTTCGTCTATCGCCTGTGTCGGCGTGTCCCTCAACCCATTTGAGTTGAACTGTCGGCTAGGTCACCCATCTACCCAAGCTCTCCAAAAAATGTATCCATCACTAGATTTTCGAGTTCCGTTTAATTGTGTCATGTAGCTTAGCAGAACATCATCGTGCAACTTATCCGATGAGTTTGAATAAAGTTGTTTTAGCTCCTTTTTAGTTGGTACATTCTGATATATAGGGTCCATGCCCTACCGAGTCTATGTTGGGGTTCAAATATTTTGTTTCGTTTGCTGATGACTACTCACTAGTCACTTTTGTCTACTTAATGGAAAATCGTTCCGAATTATTTGATATCTGGTGAACCTTTTATACTGAAATAGAAACCCAATTTGGAGCTTACATTACGTTTCTTCGGAGCGACAATTGTCGCGATTATGTGTCTGGACAATTCACTTTCCATCTTGCTAGACATGGGATTATCCACCAAACTTTCTGTCCCTACACATAATAGCAAAATCATATAGCAAAACGTAAGAACTGTCACCTCTTAGAACTCGAGCACTCATATTCATGCCCATATCCCTAGAAAATTCTGGTTGAATGCTATTCTCATAACATGTTATCTGATTAATCGTATGTCATCTGTTCTCTTCAATGGCGTTACTCCTTTTTCTAGGTTATATTTCAATCTCATTCTATTTCCTCTACCCTTCAAAAATTTTGGGTGCTTGTGCTGTGTTAGTGATACTCTCACTACCCTTTCTAAATTGGATCTGAAGGCACTCATGTGTATTTTCCATGGGTATCCTGAGGATTAGAAAGGGCATCATTTTTTCTCTGACTTTGAGGAGGTATATCGTGTCTCAAAATGTTACCTACGTCGAATCTCCAGAAAAAGAATGTCCCCAAAATTTACCAAGATAATTTTCTTATGTATCTGATTCAAACCCAACAGCCACCCGTAAGGGTTCTCTCCCCTATCGAGCCAGTCTCGTCGTCCCACGGTCCGCGAACACCAGCTCCATCAGATTCAAATTCACCGGACATGCCTTCCCCGTAGAACAAGTGTCGTCATCAAAATCCTCCTCCGGCTCCACAGCTTCACCACCGCCTGATCTATCGACTCGTCCACGTCGTGCATGTCATGACCATCTATTGTATATTGACAACTACAAAGGGCTCGCAATTCATACTCAGTCATTGGTGGCTACTATTGATGGGATTCAGATCCCACAATGTGCCGAGGAGGGACTCCAACATTCTGGTTGGCATGTTGCTAAGGAAGAGAAGATGCGGGCGCTACGGGAGAACCGTACATGGGACTTGGTGGATTTGTCTTCTGGTAAGAAGGTTGTAGGTTGCAAATGGGTGTTCACTATCAAAGCAAAATCAGATGGCACTCTTGATCACCTAAAGGTTCAACTTGTGACAAAAGGGTCTTTTCGGACTTATGACGTAGATTATTTTGAGACCTTCCGGTTGCCAAGATGATCTCTGTGCGATTGCTCATGTCGTTAGCTGTCCGATATGATTGTTCCTTACTTCAGTTGGATATGAAGAATGTCGTTCTCCATAGAGATCTTGAAGAGGAAGCATATGTGGTACAAACTCCTAGGTTCGTTGCTAAGAATGGTAAAGTGTGCATCTACAAAAGGTATTCTACGGCCTCAAACAATCACCTCATGCTTAATTTGGTCGATTTACACATGTAGTTACCTAGTTTGGCATGTGCAAAACGAAGAAGGATCATTCGGTATTTTACCGATAGACATCAGCCGGAAGGATACCACTTGGTGTCTATGTCGATGACATCGTAATTACGGGAATGGCAATCGGGTATTGCCGAGCTGAAAATGTTTATGGACAAGCAGTTTCAAACCAAAGATATGGAGCATTGAAGTACTTCTTGGGTATCGAAGGCACACAAGATGAGCAAGACATTGTGTCTCAAAGAAAGTATGTTCTTGGCATACTAACTGAAGTATGAATGATGCAGACAAAGGGAGCAACATCACCCATGGATCAAGAGGTAAAGTTACTTTCCGATTGGGGGATACTAACCAATCCTGATCAGAATCATCGGCTAGTTGAAAAATTCAATTACTTGGTAGTTATGACTTGCACGGACATTTCTTTTGTTGTAAGTGCGGTGAGTAGATTTATGCCTTCTCCACGAGTTCCACATTGGCAGGATCTTACGGTCTCTAGCTCAGAATTCGGAAAAAGAAATTTGTATGGAAAAATCAGGGAGATACTCGTCTTGAGTGTTTCACTGATGCTGAATGGGGTGCGAGTCTTACAGATCGATGGTCTACATCCGACTATTCAGCATTTATTGGAGGAAACTTAGTACCATGGAAGAGCAATAAACAGAGTATGATCTCACGATCGAGTTCAGAAGTGAAATACCAAACAATTGTTCATGGCACGGAAGAGGGATTATATTTGCAATACCTCATAAAGGAGCTGGAAGAAAAAACAGGATCGGAAGCAGCAAATATGTGGTGTGATAACCAGTCAATCGTCCATATTGCTACTAATCCCTTATTTTATGAACGAACGGAACATGTAGAGATCGGCGTCCACTTTATCCGTGATGAATACCAAAAGGGTGTGATAACATTCATCATATGAGAACCGGAGATCAAATACCAGATATCTTTATGAAGTCTTTTTTAGGCTTACGTATTCGGTTTCTTTGTAACACGCTGGACATAATTGACATCTATGCTCCAGCTTGAGGGAGTGTGTTAAGTATTAGTATTATTACGTAATATCTCAATAAGTGTAGACCTGTATGCAATATGCCTATTGCTATATATAAGAGTCCAAACCCCCTTCAAGGGGTTTATGATTTTCTTCAGTGAGAATGAGAGATGTTGAGAAGACTATAAATAAAGGGCCTTGGCTATGTAATTTCTCACTAAATTAATAAATAAAAACTGTGTTTGCTATTAAGTGAATGCTCATACTTCTTTTCTAGAAGTTCTGTTATGTCTCTTCCTCTCTTTCTATCAAGAAGCCCCCCTTTCCCACTTCCAAACCCTAGCCACCACCTTCCCCTTTTTAAAATCCTCCTAGCCGCTACTACTAGTCCAAGCCCTATCATTTAGACTTCCCTGAAAAAGAAGGCATCAAAGAGCAATCATCCGCGTTCGACGGAATATTCCTTCGTCAACTTAGGAGCACGTAGAATCATATACAACTAGGACAAGCCTTAACATGTACTTGATATCTTACGAATCTAAAATCCATCATTCTTTATACAAGTATATCTGCTGCCAAATCCACAAATGGAAAAGTGAGTGCTTCTACTAAGAACAAATTAGATCTAATATTAATTGTTGAACTATCCAATCTAAAGAGATCTACTTTGCATTAATTTGATTTTGTCAATAAATATTAAAGGACAACATGCTTGCTTAGATTATTGCTAGTCTACTGCTGAAAATTCATGGTCTTTAATTAAAGAATCAAATAAAATCTTATATTTAACATTATTAACTTGGTTCTTGCACTGTACATGTTCTATGATACATGCATATAATACTCATAGGAATACAGTTTTCTTAATAAAGATACCTAGATAAGCCTACATATAAAAATAATACATAATGTTTCAATAATCCTAGTTTTACAATGTGTTTCTTGACATATTTGAATCAATTGCATATTATTACTCTTCTTGATTTGCTACATCATCAAAAATATGGAGTAAATAGTCAGTGATAGAACAAACGAAAACTTATCATTAAGACGAAGCTTCAAAATAGGACGAACAACTCCCATTCAATCAGCAATCACTAATACAGTCGTCCGGAAAATACAAAAAAAGCTGAATGGAAGAAAGAATTCAAGTAGCAATTATGCAGCTTGAAATTTCGATTACGAAGAGACCCCACTAATCTGATTAAGTGGTAATAACTTGGCCAATTAATCCTTTTTTATATCACTGACATACTGTCTTTTCAGATTATTTCCCTGTAACAAGCTCATAGTAGACACAATTGCACCTCATTGCTTCTCTTAGTTAATATTTTTTGGAGGAGTCGATGTAACAAACACACCCTGTTCACCTGTTTAATGCATCCCACTTCACTGTCCATGGGTATGCCGCATAGCTTAACTTGAAGTTGGGCAGACCTTAATGGAAAGACAAAATTTCTAAGATTAGATTTCGACTTTCTGTAAACCAAGTCCCCAGCAGCTCGTGGCTAGAATTTGCAAGGCAAATGCACATTAGTAAACCCTACACATGATCCTCATGCAATTCAAACTTTTGCAACCATTCAACAGCCCTAAAAACTTTTTCTAGTTAAAGGTTAAGCATCTAAGTTAGAAGGGACTGCTGTAAAGAATAACATTGAAAAAAAATGTTATAAAAGCATTCACTTTGAGGCACAAAACAGCCAAAGCAGAAATAACCCTGATGAGGAAGAATTGACACCACTACAACGGAAACAACCACCTCCACCATATAAGTTAAGATACAAGTCCCACATAAGGACTTGAATATATATTGGGTTGAATAAGGTCTCAAGAACTCCATATATTTCATGAGCTGACACATCAGTTCTCAGTAGCAAGTTCTTGAGGCCAATGATGTACAGCTAGCTATTCACATATCCCTTTTATTCTGGGGACAAAATGTTTCAAGATGTGTCATCTGTGAACAATTTCTATTCCTCATTAACATGTCACAAATTACCACCTGTTATTATAACCATCAAGAAAGGATGGGAAGTACGAAGCCTCCAATAGATTGTGTTTTGCATTTTAAGTATCCTAAAACTAAAACATATATATTGCTATTAAATGAGTGAATTCTCAGATTGGATGACATTCACGCCTTTGTACTAGGAGGTTCTCAAGCCACCAACAAGCCACGTGATTGTATAGCTTAAAGAATTACACAAACTTCAAAATGGTTGAGTGCCTCGCTAGTGGTATTATGGAAGTTTCATGAAGTACTATGATTCCGCCTGGAAACTTACCAAAAATTTGAAGACTTGTGGCCCACTGTTAAACTTATGTGATCATAAATTACAAATCAAGATATAATGGCATAACGAAACTTAAAACTAGTATCCAAAGTTTTATCTATTTTTTGGACATGATACTAAAGTTCGTAAAGTACTTTAGCATCCATCTAATCGCTAACTATGTTGCACGGATACTCTTCTAGAGGACTGTATTGGTGTTTGTATCCATATATAATACTAGTTCTTAAAGTACTCTAGCATCCATCTAATCTCTAACTATGTTGCAAGGATACTCTTTCGGACATGATACTATAAGTTAGAAAGTACTCTAGCATCCATCTAATCTCTAACTATGTTGCATGGATACTCTTACAGAGGATCGTATCAGTGTTTGTGATCATAAACTATGAATCAAGATATAATGGCATAAGGAGACAAAGTGTATCAAGTTTTTGGGACATGATACTAAAAGTTCGTAAAGTACCCTATCATCCATCTAATCTCCAACTATGTTGCATGGATACGTCTAGAGGACCCTATCAGTGTTTGCATCCATATATAATACATATCTGACTCGACTCTTCCTGGACACTCATTTTGGATATAGCTTTCCCATACCTTGGCTCCAAAAGAGAGCGAAACATGGTTGAAACTGATTTTGCATGGTCGTGACCATGCGAAATATGTTTAAAATATGAGAAACATTTCTTGTATCAAATCCTTTCTTAGAACTTTCTACAACATAGTTACTATCCAAAACATACATATATATAGACATTATTGAGATCTAATGTATAGAATGCATAATTCGTGGTATCGGCCGATACTAATACGGTTTGGCATGTCCCGATCTGATACCTATCGATACCCGATACTGACCAATACCGACATTTGGGGTCTCTTTTCCGGTCAATTCGGTAAAGAAAATTGAACTTAAAAGACTAATCAACAAGGGTGTAAAAGCATAGAAAGGTTATAAAAGCATGTAAAAAGAGAGAACTTATCTATCGTATGTAAATCAATCGGTAAGGGTGACTACTATTTCATTCAATTTCAAAACTACTAAGAAACAACGCCGAAAATATTAAAATTATGCCTAAATGTATAAAATATATTTTCTAAAATGTGAATAATTTATTCATAATTGTTTTCTTTCCGATACCAAAAAATTCGATACTCCGATCCGAAACCTCTGATACTGCCGATATCGCCGATCCCGATACTCATAGGAATGGTCCGATACCGATTCCCATACCGATACTTCGAACCTTAAAATGTATATAGATACAATTTATGTATATTGATCATATCCATACCATACCCATACCCTAAATTTTCTAAAACAGTCGTAGTCCGAATCCATATCGTGTCCGTATCCAAACCATTGTCCATGACTATAAAACCTAGATTTTGAACAAACATTGTGTCATGTCTGAACTCCATTCATAGAGGACAAGCAGACTTTGAGCAACTAGACACGAAGTAATGGTCTAAACAACAAAATAGATTTCCAAGCTCAGAAGCGGCAAGATATACTCGTCTTCCTAGTAACTGAAGGTTTTCTTCACTGAAGGATGTAGAAATTAAATAACACTAAACACTTTATTCCCAATTTTTCAGGACTGGGTTTTGAAGGTTGCAGAAAATGCAAAATAAAGTTTGAATTCTTTATTTTTCTTTAATGTTTTCTTTTACTTTTCCAAGCAAGCAAACACATCCAAAATATAAACACCGAACCGAGAGAGAGAGAGAGAGAGAGAGAGAGAGAGAGGAGAGAGAGAGAGACCTCATTGTTAAATACTGCAGGCAGAGTACCATAAGAATGCCAGAAAGGACGAGAAAATGAACTTACCCAGTCAAGCAACATCACATCATCATCATTTGCAAGCCGAGCTAGGTCAAATGCCCTTTGTCCTGTAATGAGCTCCAAAAGCATAATTCCATACCCAAAGACGTCAGTCTTCTCCGAAGACTTCCCTGTGGACAAGTACTCTGGAGCTATGTGTCCTATTGTTCCCCGAACAGCAGTTGTTACATGGGTATCCTTGTAATCCATAAGCTTGGCCAAACCAAAGTCCCCAACAACTGCCTCAAACTCCTCATCCAACAATATATTTGCGGCTTTGACATCTCGATGAATAATCTTTGGATCACAATGATCATGCAAGTAGGAAAGGCCCCTGGCAGATCCCAAAGCAATCCGTCTCCGAGTTTGCCATTCAAGCGGTGGTTCATTTGCAGGGCGCTCTACAAGAGAGAAAAGTTCAGAGCATTTTTGGAAAGAAGTGGATATGGATAAGAAGATCTTTACAACTCAATTGCTTCCATCATACCGCTAAATTTACATTCAATCCCAGAAACATAATCAACATATCAAGCTTGCAGAAAGTGACATGGAAATTTTGAAACACGGATTGGCATTTTTGAAATACAACACACCAATATATGTCACGTGTAAATATATGTTGCTGACATATAATTGATTAAGTTACAATCTGATGCAGATAATTGTTTCTCTTATAGTTTTAGGGTAGGATTTAGGCCTCAAAATTTGTCATTTCTTTTTCTGAGAACAGACATGTCATTTTCTAATGAGTTCATAGATGATACAAAATACATAATATCAAGCATTACGAGATCCGGTTACACTAACGTTATGCAAATTGTGTCAAGCATGTGAATCTTAGACCCACACCATTTCAAGTAGAACTGATTCAAATTAGAATTATTTTAACAATATAATATAAACTCCCTATAGTGGAATTTGGATTGTTTTATTGGGGGAAGTAGTTTGTTTGGTAGGTTAGACTTTTTTAAAACTATACTGAAGTTAGTATAAACAAGATCAGATTGGGTTCCAAACCTAAACAGAAGTTCCCACATTTGGTCATGACCATGGGTTATAATTACCTTGGTCCAGAAATATCATAATCATCCAAGTCTTTACGGTTCAGCTAAGGAGCAGCTTTAATGTGTGAAGCTCAAAAATTCACTTCAGGCTTGCCAACCTAATTGTTGAGAATCAATAAGGGACTTTTAGTCCCACATCGGAATATAAGGAATATGTTATATGTAGAGGAGCTAGACTCCCTATAAGTAGTGAAGTAGTCCATCAATAAAATCATCCAACCATTATTTCTACATGGTATCAGAGCCATAACTCTCTCTCTCCACACAAAAAAAAAAAAAAAAAAAAATTTAGCCGACCCCCAACACAGCAGCCCCCCCCTCCCACCCCCACCCCCCCCCCCCCCCCCCCCCCCCCCCACCCCCACCCC
>JANAVB010003814.1:0-25000 GCA_029216955.1 Iris pallida | reverse complement strand
ATATAAGATAACCCATTACCTATCCTAATTATTTCCTTAGCCTATGCTCTCATGTGGCAATAGCCAATACCTATTTGTACATATATATCTATTACTTATGGCACAAATACATAACCATACTTACCTACCTATAAATCCATATATGTATAACACATATAAATCAAAATTACCTATACCACATATCCTAATTACATGTATATATTTACCTATAACCCAAACCCCATCACTCAAACTCAACACAACTCACACATGTATATATCTAGGACACATTGACACAAGTATGTATTTATATCTATTACACACACACTCCACTCTTCTCTATGCTCCCTATTAGACAACCCAAAATCCCTAACCTATGTGCCACATGTGAACCGTTAGCCTATGGCCTACAGGCCCTGCTTCTACTACTCACCCAAGCCCTGAACCAAGTACACTACTACCCCAATGCACTGCCAAAAATGTTGTCCTGGCTACACTGCCTGCTGCACAAAGGAAGTGGACTCCCTGCAGCCAAGTATTTGCAGCAACTACTACTGACTGCAAACGAAAGCAGCCATTGCTGTATGCCATGGCTTGAAACTGAGCCACACCTTGTTATGGCAAGTCCTGCTGCCAACTGTAGGACACCGCCTACCCTCACATATGCCAACCCAAAGGCTTACTAAGGGGGTTCAATCCCCTGCTGCTCCTCAAGCCTAACCCCTATACTGTGACAGTAGTCACTCATACGACCATGAGTTTACACTGTCAAGTGATAGTGACTCACAAAGACACATAGTTGACTCAAACTGGATTACAGTCAACCTAATTTGAGTATTAAAAAATGATATCTGTTATGATCCAATATGACCCATCAAGCTAAAGTCAGAACATCATCACATATCGGTCCAAGAGGGACGTCATCAACATATGCTGCTATTCTGTGATTGTAATTGTCATGACCCGCATCTAGTGTAGGGGCACGAGAAGTGGGTACGCCCAGCCTATGCCTCAGTGGCGGAGGTAGAATGATGTCCTAGGTCACATGCATCTAACAATTATAAGGTACCTGTATAGTATATACTCTTTAAATGAAGGACAATACAGAAATGTACAGCTCAATTACAACTAAGGTAGAATTACGGTAAGATAGATAGATATGATATGAAAATCACCAAATGAAATACAAACAGGAGAAGAAGTCTAAGTGTCTAAGATAACATCTCCACAAAACAACATCCAGAATATATACATCTCAAAGTCTCAAAGCAAAGACAAGACAATAAAGTAAGATAACTAGTCTAGCTATCTAGCCTAGACTACTGGGGTAATATCCTCTGTAAGGACTCGGTCCTCCTGGGAGTCTAGCTCGCAGATGTCATCTATGACTGCTCCATAGTACATAGGACAAAACTCATCGGTGTCATCTGTAATATTTAATAGGTCCAGTCAGGACAGGAACGAGCACAAAATCTCAATAGTTTATATTATGACAAGAATATAAAGCATATAATAGAGTAAGATACATGAAGTGCTGAAAGAAATGTACATGAAAAGAGAGAGATAGCTGTACTGGAAATATCTACTATAAGTAAAGAACTACAAGTGACTTATGATTTAGGGTACAAGATAGGCATGTGAACGTCTTGATCAATGCATGATTACACTACTGAGTTGTACATGATTACACTATTTAGAATTATTCACATGACCATTTCTACTCCCCCATACCCCAATTAATACACAAGGATCTAGATATATCTAGATAGGTTATATTATTGTACATGACTTCACATGGGGGCTCATAAATGAGTGAACATGAAGTTATACATGAGGGCTCTGTGAACATGAGAGTACATGAATCACAAGAGTATACATGAATAGTAAAAGCACAGGAGTACATGACGAAAGTAAAACGCACATAACATTATGTACCCGATGCTCCCGAGGGGGATAACATCTCATGAAAAGATTCATATAGTACCAATCCGTGTTACCAATGTGACAACATCAAATAAAGTAATCTAGAGCAAGAATATAAGTCCTAGCAAGTATGAAATGATCAGAGAATGTACTCGCCTGATATCCTGAGTATATGATGAGTATAGATGTCCAGACAGAATAGATGAGTCCTATTTAGAGCAACACAGGTCACAACATGTCTATAATAGTAAAACTAAAGATTATAATGCATTCTACATGATTTCTAGGTTATCTAGGCCAAAGTCAACTCTTGATCAACTCTGGTCAACTTATAAAGTCAAACTAGGTTAACCAAGCTATTCTAGGTCTAAACCTAGTCTAACAAGTCATTGTAGACTAAAGTCAACTCTTGGTCAACTCTAGTCAATAATCCTAGTCAAACTAGGTCAACTCTACCAATCTAGGTCAACTCTAGTCTAATCAACCAAGTCTAGGTCTAGCCAAGTCTAAGCATACCAAAACACACATTATCCTGTCACTAGTACTCGTATTATATACATTACAACTCATTCTATATCACATACAATATGTATAACATAGAGAGGTAAAGTAGATAGGTAAATTGAGGGAGAAAGAGAGTTAGAATAAGAGAAAGATAAGTGGTAATGTGTGTATCTCAAGAGTTTACAGAGTGGACAGTGGTATCACATGTACAATTAACTAATCCCTACACATGTTTAGTTTTAAACTCAGGTTATTCAAACTGGGTTCTCAGTTTACAGGTAATTATATAATCAGTGAACTACAATATTAGATTCATAACAAATTCTTAGGTTATTATACAATTCACATTTCAGGTTAACATGGTATCTCAGGTTAATAGTGAATAGGTTTAACAGTGTACACATTCTCAGGTTTAAGAACCAAATTAGGTTTCAACTCATCTCAGATTATACAAATCAACTTCAGTTCAAAAACCTAATCCCTATACTCAGGTTCATAAAGTATCAAACAGTTAACATGGTATCAGTCCTCATTTGAAAGTATCAATAGAAACTCAATATCAAAATCAGTGAGTAATTACATACATATACAACTTAAATCCAGTTCAACATATACAAATCGAACCCAGGTTTTAGGAACTCAGAATACATATGAACCCGATAATTGCAAACCAAATATGATTTCAAAGAAACCCAATTTAAAACCTTAAATATAACCCAGATATAACATGGCACTTCAGTTACATTGTAGTAAAATACATTAGATTAATCATCAATTTAAACATTAAAACCTAAATGAAAACTCAGTTATATGCACAGTATCAGGAACTGCACCAGACATAAGAAAACCCTAAATTCACATCGAAAACCTATTTAAACATCAAATTAGTTTGTGTCAACAAGTGTCAGACATGTACACGTGTCATAGGTTTATTTTGTGTCCATAAAACTGGACACGAGGTATCCAAACACAAATTAAACACTGAAACCCAAACTGCACACAGACAGCCTCGTGCGGTGGGTTCGAGAGCTCGTAGACACGACACGAGCCACGACACACCTCGTGCTCGGGTTATCATGTAGCCCACACATAGGGCTACACCATTGACATGACACGAGATGTCTATGACACATATTCATGCGATACGACACGCATATCAAACGTAAATACACACACGCACAGTCACAAAACGAAACACGTGCATACACGTTTTTGTGTCCGACACGACACGAAAAGCCACAAAACATTAGGGACACGTTCGCAGATAATGCCCCTATGTGTCCTTCAAGTTTCATCCCTCCTCGTTGTGTGTCGTGTCCGCTACATGCCTCGAGCAGTAGGACACAGCACGCGGGCATGTGCAAGCAAGTTCGTGTCCATTTTGGACACGAACACGGCATAAAAATGTGCTCAGCAAAATGGATCTGTGACCAGCACACCTAAGGCTACAAAATCATATAATTACTTGCAGAAAATGAGAACAAAACATTCATTAAGGCATTTCATCATACACAAACCCTAGGACACTGATACGTGTCCGACACACGTATCAAATGGACACCAATTCCTACCAAACTACATCCACTAGTAAGGGATACCTAGATGGATGCAACTATGGAAAGAAATATGAGATTTGAATCAATTTGAGGGGTTTACCTATTGAGTGAAGATCTCAATCAAAAAGCCCAAAAATAAGAAATCCTCTTCCAATAACAATAGCCAAAAGAGGTCCAATCCCTGCAAGCAAGCTCCCTTCAACCTCTACTCCAGCAATGACTTCAAATACAAGTGAGTGGGATCAATTTGGTGGAGGAATGGTGAGATTTGACAATTTGGGGAAGAAATATTAGGGTTTCCAAAAGGGGAATTCTAAAAGAGGCAAGTGACTAATAAAGATATTATATAGGGGGTTGGGGTCTCCATATAGCTGCTATAGGGGGTCGGCCACATGAGATTAGGGTTAGGGTTTCTTGGAAAATAGGCCATGGGCCTAATGCACTAGATAGTTGTCTCAACCTTCTAGCTAAAAGCCCAATAACACATAGCACCCAATCTTCTTATGAAACCTAGCCACACTCAAGTCAACTTGAGTCAACTTAAGTTAGATTAGGGTCCCACATTATTCTACCATGCTAACTAAGTGACCTAAGTCGAAGTCAAACACTAGGCTAGTCTCTATGGTCTCAATTAGCAAAAGTCAAAAATTATAACCAACAATCAAACAATAATAAAATAATTTAAAAAAAATCATAATAACCGAAATATGCTCAAGGTAAAATATGGTAGTGACAGTAATTTTACATTTATTTGAGTCTAGGATTATGTACGCTTAGTAGCACTGAGTGTCTTAAACCTAGAATCACTTTTCCAAAGCTCCACCAAATAATCACCAAACCAAACAAAGCCCATTTGAACATCCCAGTCCAATTGAACATTCTGGCCCAAGAAAGTAGAATTTGGGCCGAACTCTGTCCTAGGCAGAGTTCGGGCCGAACTCTGGTTCCTAAAATTTAGGATCCTAATTTCTAGGGTTTGCTGGTTGCTAGTAGTCCAGCGGCCAAAAATTTGAATTTTGGGACAGAGTTCTGGCCAAACTCTGCCTCCCTGGACTAGTATATATAGGGCATGATTTCTTTCATTTTCATTCATCTTTTCATCTCATCTTCTCATCTTCTATAGCCTTATACATTCTAAGCCTACTCTTTCCATCTACTAGCCCCACAACTTCCTAAGCCCCAAGGTGCTCAGTGCAATTCAGCTAGAAGTTCTGTACAAGAGTTTGAAAGTAGTCACTTAGACAAGTCCGAGTTTCATCTCAGTAACATTGTAAGAAGTTGGCGTACTCTTCTGAGTAAAGACACGTGGTGTACCTCTATTTCATAAATAATGGATTTCAATCCTGAGCTATAGTTCTCAGGCCTGGACTAGTCCTCCACGAGGGAAATCAGGTTAAAACTGCTGTGTTTGCGTATGCTTTTCTTATCTCTTTTATTTTGCATTAATACTCTGATTAATTATTCTGTTGGTGAAAGAGTTAATTTTTATTTGGTTATTATCGACACATACTCTATTCACCCCCCTCGGGAGTTGCCTACACGTACTTCAATTGGTATCAGAGCTCTGTTCTCTCATATCGGATTAACATCCTAAAGCTGATCCATGGCAACCACACAACCTATCTTTATCAACTATGGTGAGGGACAATCCACAATAGGCCACCTCTATTTGATGGAACCAACTATACCTACTGGAAGACTAGAATGAGTTTTTATCTCAAGTCTCTAGACTTTGATCTTTAGACCATCGTCACTAATGGTTACAAGAAGCCTGCTAGAATTGCTGTCGAGGGGACTCTCACTGACAAACCCCATGACGAATATACCAACTAGGAAAACAAACAGGCTAGTCTAGATGCTAGGGCTATTAGTACTCTTTTTTGTGCCATAGACAGGACTGAATTCAATAGGGTCTCTACATGCTCCATCTCACATGAAGTATGGAAGCTTCTGGAGGTAACCCATGAAGGAACCACACAGGTTAAAGAATCAAAGATCAGTCGTATGATATAAGAATACGAGGCATTCAAGATGAAGCCAAATGCGATAATTACTCAAATGTTCACAAGTTTTCTCGACATCATCAACCCGCTATCTTCCCTTGGCAAAGAGTACTCCAACCATGAGAAGATCCGCAAGCTACTCAGAGGGCTACCAAAAATCTGGAACCCCAACGTGACGGCAATCATCAAAGGCAATGATCTCACCAACATGTCAATGGAAACTCTGATGGGCAAGCTGATAACTCATAAGCTCGATCTCAAAGACTTCGACGAACCTGCTCCAAAGCAAAAAGAAATTGCGCTTAGAGCTCATCGCTGAAGAACCATTCCAGAGGAGACAGACGATAATAATTCTGATGGTAATGATCAAGCACTCTTGGTACACAACTTCAAGAAGTTTCTACGCTTCAACCAAAGGAAGAAGGACCAAAAGGAAGACGATGAAGAACCCACTTGCTTCAGCTTGCAAGAAGATAGGACACGTCAGAAAAGACTGCCCTATAGAAAAGAAAGGAGGCAGATATGAGAAGCCGTATAAGAAGTCATCCTCACGAAAGTATGCCAACACTAGTATCTGGCATAAAAGCGTAGCTAGTGACTCAGACGAGGAAGATGACACTCCCCAAGACTCGGCCAACGTCTGCCTAACGGTAACATCTGATAAGGTAACTCGTGATCCTTTTGATGATTTCACTTTTGAGGAAATTGGTGATGCCTTTAGTGATCTGCTTGAAGATCACAAAAAGGTTATTAGCAAGTATAAACATGCTAAGGATAAAATCAGGACTCATGAAGCTGAGATCCATCGAATTTTATGCTTACTAGATATGTTAGAAACATACCTCCCACACAGGGCACCGAGGAGGTATCCAAGCTTAAATTAAGCTTACACGATGCCAAATCTATCATTAAGAATCAAACACGTGAGATTTCAGCTCTCAATAAAGAGCTTACTGAAGAGAAAAATAAGTACAAGGTTGCTACTGCTAGAATTAATGGTCTTTCTGCTAAGTATGATGTAGTGTTTGCTGTCTCTAAGAAATTAAAGATCAGACTGGACAAATAGGTCGCTCAACCTCAAACTCAGTCTCACAGTCACAACATATACACTAAAAACCAACACAGTAGAACACGTTATCACAATAATATGCATCCACGTACTACACGTAAACATGCTTTTATGAACACATATTCCCATGCAGCACGTAAAGCACCCACACGTAGTTATTATCATCATCCTACTGTTACACATAGTCACTATCATCCTGCCACTACACATAGTCACTATCATCATCCTGCACCCACATTTAGATATCACTATCATTCTGTACCAATACAAATATACATGCTACATGTACATACTGTGGTTTACATGGACACGTATCACCATAATATAGAATTAGAAAATTAGTTGATAAAAATCTATATGCATGGGTACCAAAAACTAACCGTTCAGGACCCTCAAAGATCTGGGTACCAAAGGTCACATCTACTTGTGGTGTAGGTGGACCTTCCTTTACTAACTAGGAGCAAATAGATTCTCGATAGTGGGTGCTCGCGACATATGACTGGAGATACTAATCTATTGGCAACACTATCGATGAAAAGGGAGGGATATGTATCCTTCGGCAACAATCTGAAAAGTTATATCATAGTAATGGTACTATTGGTAATCTTCCTTCTTCCGTCATTAAGGATTGCTATTTAGTGACCGAGTTAAAGCATAACTTGCTCAGCATTAGTCATCTTGCTGATCATGGATATGATATTAACTTCGAGAAAACTAAATGATGTATCTATGATAGACCATCTGGAGACATCATTTTTGATAGAATAAGAGAAGATAACATATACATTTTTTATCTGTCTAGAGTTACTAACAATGTAGAAAGATGCCTCTAGTCCCACAAAGACGAAAAACTATTATGGCACCAGCGTCTTGGTCATGCTAACATGGACACCATATCCAGACTATCTACCAAGAAGCTAGTAAGAGGACTGCCTGACATCATATTCAAAAAGGATACGGTATGTGCCGAATGTGAAAAGAATAAGGCTACCAAATCTTCTTTTAAATCCATCAACACTGTAAGTACCACTCGACCTTTGCAATTGCTTCACATGGACTTATTTGGAGCTAGTAGAGTAGACAGTCTTGGCGAAAAACTCTATGCTTTTGTTATTATAGACAATTTTTCTAGATTTACTTGGGTTTTTCTTCCTTACAAACAAAAGTGATACAATTTCAGTTTTCAAAGTATTTTCCAAAATGGTTCAAAATGGAAAAGGCTACATGATTACTCCATCCTAAGTGATCATAGTGGTGAATTCAAATATTTCAATTTTGAAAAGTTTTGTGAGTCAAATGGTTTTGATCATGAATTTTTGTGTCCTAGAACCCACCAACAAAATGATGTTGTGGAGCGAAAGAATAGCACTATTGGCGATATGTCCAGAGTCATGTTGAATCAATTTTTTCTTCTGAAATATTTTTGGGTAGAAGCTGTCAGTACAGCATGCCATATTTTGAATAGTATGTTAATTCGAACTATTTCGAAGAAAATCCCTATGAACTTTGGTTTGGTAGGACTCCTAATATTTCTTATTTTCGAGTGTTTGGTTGTCGTTGTTTTATCCGAAATACCAAAGACAACTTAGGCAAGTTTGATGGAAAAGTTGACGAAGGTATTCTTCTTGGATATGCTGCCAAGAGCAAAGGATATAGAGTGTTCAACAAACGCTCTATGATTGTTGAAGAGTCTACTAATGTCACATTTGATGAGAGTAATAGTACAGCTGCTATCCTCGATGATGATGTTGATGCTCATACTGAACCATCAACTTCTACACCTGTGGATACATCATCCGGAACCAGTTCTCTGGAGGGCTTACCAAATAAGTTCCAATTCACACCTTCACATCCAGAAAACTTGGTAATAGGTAAGGTATCAAAAGGGGTTACTACTCGATCTTCTTAAGAGACTCTATAGCTAGCACTGCATTCATTTCTTTGATAGAACCCAAAAACGTTTTAGAAGCTTTTAACGATGAATTTTTGATATCTGCAATACAAGAAGAACTCAACCAATTTGAAAGGAGTAAGGTTTGGGAACTTGTTCCTAAACCTATTAACCATTCGATCATTGGTACTAAATTGGTTTTTCGTAACAAAGTTAATGAGGACGGTTCAGTCACACGCAACAAGGCTCGTCTCGTAGCTCAAGGATATAACCAAATGGAAGGTATCTACTACGATGAGACGTATGCTCCTGTTGCACGACTTGAATCTATTCGGATGCTTTGTGCATGTGCAAATTTTTAAAACTTTAATTTTTTTCAAATGGATGTGAAAAGTGCTTTTCTAAATGGCTTTATTAAAGAAGAGGTTTTTGTAAAACAACCGCCAGGTTTTGAAAATCATAAATTTATCGACCACGTTTTTAAGCTTAAGAAAGCGCTATATGGCCTCAAACAAGCTCCCAGAGCCTGGTATGAACGCATTAGCACCTTCTTATTAGATAAAGGTTTTTTAAAAGGGAAAATTGACATGACACTTTTCATAAAATCTCTTGATGACACTATTCTGTTAGTTCAAATTTTTATAGATGATATCATATTTGCGTAAGCCAACTTCCCAATTTTTTTATTTGATTATGATTTACTTTTATGGTCATTTGGACCTTAGTAAGCATTATTTAGTTATTATATAGTTTTATTATAATTTTTAGATAATTTTTAAATATCTATTTTGTGAAGATTTATATATTTTATTAAATTTCATGATTTACCATATGGCCATTCGGGTTATTTTTGGGACCCAGTATTTTATTTAGGTCCTAGAAAGTCAAAAACTATTTTCTAAATTTTGTGGATTTTTTGGTATTTTCTGGAATTACTTTGATAATTAAATATAGGAAAAACCTATTTTCTTGGACTTCTGGAATTTATTGTGCTAGCCAAAGAGCAAATATTGACTCCAAATATTTTCTAGGGTTCATTATACTATTTTATATTTTCTAAAAAATTTCCATATTTTTTGGGAATTTTTAAGTATTTATTTATTAAGGTTTATATATTTTAAAGGCTTCCTATATTTATTATGAGGCCATTTGGGACTAATATGAGGTAAAGTATTTTTATTTATATTCTAGAAGGTTAAATATATTTTCTATAATTTTCTACAATTTTTTAGGAATTTTTAGGATTTTATTTGAGTTTATTTGGACTTAAAATAATTTTTAAAAGATTTTATGAATTAAATAAATAATTATCTAGTCATTCACCGGGGGGGCCCACCTGTCGGCGCCAACTGCTACAGTAACTGCCTCTTTCTCTCTCCTATATATATCTTAAAGTATTTCGTAAACCCTAATATTCACTTGCCCGTTTTGAGAGAGTTGCTCTTTGAGACCACGACTTCACGGAGTGATTGCCGTCAACACCGCCATGATTTTAGCGTGCCATTTTTTTATTCGATTCGTCTCAAGGTAAACTTTCTAAATATATAATTTATTTTCATATAGTTTGTTCCTAAATTTCTGGAGAATTCGTAGAGTGTCGGTTGTCCGAAACTTGACACGTTTTGGTGTTTTCGAGATTTCGGGAGGACCGAAAACTAAAATCATGAGCCGTTTGAAGTTTCGGAAAGCCAACACAGAGCTCTATGACATATATTTACCTAGAAATTAATTTTTTCAACTAGTATTTTAATTATTCTGTTGAACTCAGAATTGATCAGTGAATTACCGTTTCGGTCACGATTAGCCATAACGGCGATATCTTTTGACCAAAACGTAAATTTGCGGCACGGTTGATTCCAGCGCACTCGTGGAACTGAAATCTAACAAGAAGAATTTTCAAAATCTATAATTCATGATATTTGACTAGATAGTCAATGACATGCCTTGATTTGCGTTCCATGGTTTCCAAAATTGGAAACATGACTTTTGATGATGAAACTTGCATATTTAGATTATATTCAGATCATTATTAGGTTAAATTAGGTTCCTAAGTAATTTATTCCAGAATTAACTATTATTAGATTAGTAACCCATTAGCCACTTATTCTATAATTTTTAGAACTAGAATCATGGAATTGACTTGTAGTTTTTGTGCACGATTCGCGGTTCGATGTATGTTATAGGTTGACAGCGTCTAGATCAACAATCCTCTCATCCTCGACTCATGACTACGATTTGTGCAAGGATTCAGGCAAGTACAGCATTGCATTTATGTTTTGGTTCATTATAATGTTTTCTCTATCATTTCCTTGTTTGATATCCTATTGAGATATTGCTTGATATTCCATTGAGATACGATGGTGACACCATAGTTATTGTATCTTTCTTAGTGTATCATTGATCATTATTGATTGTTAGAGAGTCGGGAGGGAAAATACTCGGTAAGTACGTAAACAAACCCAACTATTTTGATTGTGGATAGCTATGTCATACACCCCACGTATGAGTTAGTCGTACCATATTATTGTGGATAGCCATCGTATGATGTACCGTATTAGCCCAGCCGTTCACGTATTAAAATTTATTTGACACACACATAGTTGTTCCTATTTTTTTTATCTAGTCCATTATCTTGTTAGTTCATATCTTGTTAGTTCACATCTTGCTAGTTTACATTTTGCCAGTTCGTATCTCGTTAGTTCATACCTTGCTAGTTTCATTCTGCTAGTTCATATCTTGCTAGTGCTAGTTTATAACATGTTCGTTTATCTCTTGCTAGTTCTTTATATACTCTTTGCCATCATGGTTTTCGTTGTTGTAATTTATTTTGGACTAACAACATTAATTGCAATATGGTTGTACTCTGCTCCTTTCCTGACTAGATCATTGTTATAGGTGAGGTTGACGTGCCTACTCTTGTGCTATGGACCATACGAGGAGGAGATAGAGACTCGAAGGCCAAACCATAGAAGACTAGTTAGTTGTGTGGTAGTTTTTTATAAATGTAAAAGCTTATATTCTTCTTCAAATGTAAAACTTCTATATTTTGTAAAGTTGATTTAGTTGTTGTGAATGAGTAGTTAGCATTTATGAGCACTTGTTTATTGTGGGCTAGACATCGTACTACCGCGGATACCGTGACGTAGGTTGTGCTTGGACACGCACTCGTATTCCGAAAAGCGGGTGCGGGTCGTGACAAGTTTTTATGGTGGCCCATAAAAGGTCATTTCGTAAAAGATTGCAAACTTGTGATAGTACTTAAGTTAGTTGTACTACTGCAAGCCTGTGACTAGGAAGTGCTCATTCACAATTAGGATTGATTTGATTTTAGGAGAATACCAGGACTAAGAGTCCCTTATTTAATTCTATTGTTAGGTAAATAAGGTTGCTACATAGGCCATGTAATTCTATTGTATTTTAATACGAAGGTATGATCCAAGGTGGTAGAATATACGTTTGGTAAGATAGTCCTTCATAGAATTCAATTTCTAATTTTGATCATTTTTTGTGCCCTTTTATCTTCTGCCTTCTTTAAACCTCGTTTTATTTTTAAAACTACTTTGCGATCGTGTTGTTTTCAAAACTGACACTTTTATTTAAGGACATATACTTACATTTTCTTATCATGATCGACTTGTTTGAATTTTTAGAAGCTCCTTAAAATTGACATAAATTTTTAGTAAAGTGACTTCATGTATACATATGGTTTTTGAATATTATAGAGACTACATCCTTTCGACATATGACTATTGATTTATTTCTTATTCTTTTTCCTTTATTTCTTGAACATTTTTATCTTATCCTTCTATTTTTGGAATGTTATTGGCTCCTAGCAATCTTTAAAACTTATTTGATTTTCTTCTGCTAGATTCCTAATCTTATCTAGATGTTGATTCTTAATCGTATCCTCCGAAATTTTGAGGACAAAATTTTTCTAAGGTGGGTAGATTTGTAAGCCCACTTCCTAATTTTTTTATTTGATTATGATTTACTTTTATGGTCATTTGGACCTTAGTAAGCATTATTTGGCTATTATATAGTTTATCATAATTTTTAGATATTTTAGATAATTTTTAAATATCTATTTTGTGAAGATTTATATATTTTATTGAATTTAATGATTTACCATACGGCCATTCGGGGTTATTTTTGGGACCCAGTATTTTATTTAGGTCCTAGAACGTCAAAAACTATTTTCTAAATTTTGTGGATTTTTTGGTATTTTCTGGAATTACTTTGATAATTAAATATAGGAAAACCTATTTTCTAGGACTTATGGAATTTATTGAGCTAGCCTAAGAGCAAATATTGACCCCAAATATTTTTATAGGGTTCATTATACTATTTTATATTTTCTAGAATTTTTCCATAATTTTTGGGAATTTTTAAGTATTTATATATTAAGGTTTATATATTTTTAAAGGCTTCCGATATTTATTATGAGTCCATTTGGGACTAATATGAGTTAAAGTATTTTCATTTATATTCTAGAATGTTAAATATATTTTCTATAATTTTTTATAATTTTTAGGAATTTTTAGGATTTTATTTGAGTTTATTTGGACTTAAAATAATTTTTAAATAATTTTCTGAATTAAATAAATAATTTGTTGACACAAAGTCACAGTCAACCAAATATTGACAACATTGACTAAATAATATCTGTAATAATTCAATACGACACACGACGTCTGCATTAAGCTTAAGACAGACGACAGCTCAGCCTCCGCTTCTCAGTTGTATTCGAGTCTGTATTTTACACTTTCTTTGAGTCTAGACTAATGTAATCTGAGTCATGCTGAGCTCTTGAAACTTAGACTATAGCCTACCCAATAATCCCAAGTTCCACCAAACCAGATATTGCCCAATGGTCCCCTTAGAACCACTCTGTGCTCTGGAGACAGAGTTCGGGCCGAACTCTGCCTCCACACAGAGTTCGGGCCGAACTCTGTCCCCTAGAAATCAGGAACCCTAATTTTAGGGTTAGCTGGTTGCTAGTTGTTCAACGGCCAAATATTTGAATTTTTCTACCCGAATTCTGGCCGAATTCTGCCTATAAAACACTATAAATAGGGCATGAATTCTCTCATTTCAAATCATCCCTTCTTCTCTTCTCTTCTTTCTTAAAGCTCAGAAAAGCCATACCCTTCCCATCTACTAGCCATAAGCTTCCTAAGTCTCGAGTGCTCAGCATCTCTCAGTTAGGATTCTTGTGCAAGAGTTGAAGAAGTCGCTTGGACAATTCCAAGCAAATCGCCACTGCGATCCTCTGTAAGAAGTTGACGTGCTCTTCTGAAGAAAAGGCACGGGTTGTAAACTATTATTTCACAAATAGTGGATTTAATCCTGAGCTAGAGTTCTCAGGCCTGGACTAGTCCTCCACGAGGGAAACCAGGTTAAAATCGCTGTGTTTGCGTATGCTTTCTTGCTCTTCATTTACTTTCGTATTTTACTCTGATTATTTATTGTTTGTGAAAGAGTGAATTTTTAATTGGTTATTTTCTATATAAACTCTATTCACCCCCCTCTAGAGTTGCCACCTGTTCTTCAATTGGTATCAGAGCTCTGTTCTCTTTACAAGGATTACATCCTAGAGCTGATCCATGGCAACCACACAATCCTTGATTTCCAATCACGGTGAAGGACAGTCCACTCATAGGCCTCCCCTATTTGATGGAACTAACTACACGTATTGGAAAACAAGGATGAGTTTTTATCTCAAGTCTCTAGACTTCAACCTGTGGACAGTCGTCACTGACGGTTACAAAAAGCCCGCCAGGATAGTTGTCAACGGTGATCTCATTGAGAAATCACATGACAAATATTCTGACGAAGAGAAGAAACAGGCAAGTCTAGATGCGAGAGCTATTAATGCTTTATTCTGTGCTATAGACAGGAATGAGTTTAACAGGGTATCCACATGCACCACATCCCACGAAGTATGGAAGCTTCTAGAAGTGACGCATGAAGGAACCACCCAAGTCAAGGAATCAAAAATCAGTCGTCTTACGCAAGAATACGAGGCGTTCAAGATGAAGCCAAACGAGACGATCACACAGATGGTCACAAGATTCCTCGACATCATCAACCCCTTGTCTTTACTTGGAAAGCAATATTTAAATCATGAGAAGATTCGCAAGCTGCTTAGGGGGCTACCAAAAATTTGGAACCCTAAGGTGACAGCCATCATAGAAGGGAACGATCTCACAACCATGTCAATGGAGACCTTGATGGGTAAGCTCATGACTCACGAGCTTGACCTCAAGGACTTCGAAGAGCCTGCTCCGAAGACTAAGGAGATCGCTCTCAAAGCTCATCGACAAAGGACTGAGCACGATGAGACCGAAGACGACAACTCGGATGACGAAGACCAAGCTCTCATGGTTCGCAACTTCAAGAAATTCCTTCACTTCAATAGAAGAAAGAAGGAACCACAAGAAGACGATGAAGAAGAGCCAACCTGCTATGGTTGCAAGAAGACTGGACACGTCCGAAAAGACTGTCCATTCTTGAAGAAAAGCAACCGCTATGAGAAGCCATACAAGAAGACCTCATCAAAGAAATATGCCAACACAAGCATTTGTCATGAAAGTGAAGCGAGTGACTCCGAGGAAGAAAAGGACTCTCCTCAAGATAAAGCAAATGTGTGCCTAATGGCAACCTCCAACAAGGTATCTAACGAAACTCTAGACGACTTCTCTTTTGATGAACTTGGCGATGCCTTCACTGATTTACTCGATGATCACAAAAAGGTCATCGGTAAATACAAACATGCCAAGGACAAAATCAAAAGTCTTGAAGACGAAATACAAAGAATTTCTCTATTACTTGATAACATTAGAGACACGTCACCCACTGATATCACTGATGAAGTATCCAAGCTTAAAATAAGCTTACATGATGCTGAAGCACGTATTGAGAAACAAACTCAAGAAATTACTACACTCAACACGTTGCTTGCTGAAGAAAGGAGTAGACACAAGATTTCCATGACTAAGATATATGGCTTAAATATTAAGGTTGATGAACTGCAAGCTGTTTCTAAGAGATTAGAAACCAAATTAGGAAAACAGGTTGCTCAACCTCAAACCCAATCACATGGGCACAACACCACTCAAGCTAGCCAACCACGTCATCCTCATGCAGAACGTAACCATGCTTTTATATACACTAACTTTCATAAAACACAAAAACCACGTGCACGTAAGAATACTTCTCATACTCATCATGCTGCACAAAGACACAACCAACATCACTCTACATATAGAAATTATTACGATGCCATGCCATATAGACAAGATCATCATGTCATACCATATAGACAATATCACCATGACATGCCATATAGACAACATCACCATGCTCCATATAGACAACATCACCATGCTCCATATAGACAACATCACCATGCCACTCCACAACACTCTATGCATAATCATCATCATCATGCTAATTCTGCTCATTACACTGCTTATAGACATCATCAGCATGCTCCTATTGTGAATAGGAATGCTACATGTACTTATTGTGGTTTACATGGACACATATCACCACAATGTAGAATTAGAAAATTAGTTGATAGAAAAGTATATGCATGGTTTCTGAAAACTAACTTTTCAGGACCCTCAAAAACTTGGGTACCAAAGGTCACATCTACTCTTGATGTAGGTGGACCTTCCCTCCTCAACTGAAGTAAGTGGATTCTCGATAGTGGATGCTCGCGACATATGACAGGAAACGCAAATCTTTTCGCATCACTATCGATGAAGAGAGAAGGATACGTATCCTTCGGTAACAATTTAAAAGGGCACATAATAGATGAACGATTACTTTGGCACCAGTCTTGGTCATGCCAATATGGATACTATATCCAGGTTATCAACCAAGAAGCTAGTGAGAGGATTGCCCGACATCACATTCAAAAAGGACACGGTATATGCCGAATGTAAATTGAACAAGGCAACCAAATCCTTATTTCATTCCATCAACTCTGTAAGTACTTCTAGACCCCTGCAACTACTCCATATGGATTTATTTGGTCCTAGTAGAGTAGCTAGCCTTGGTGGTAAACTTTATGCATTTGTTATTGTTGGATTTTTTCGAGATTTACTTGGGTTTTCTTTCTCACAAACAAAAGATAAGATTTTTGTCAAGAAAGTTCAAAACGAAAAAGGCTACATGATCACTCGAATCCGAAGTGACCTGGAGGCGAATTCGAAAATTCTGATTTTGAAAATTTTGTGATTCTAATGGTTTTGATCATGAATTTTCTTGTCCAAGAACTCCTCAACGAAATGGTGTTATGGAGCGAAAGAATAGGACTCTCGGCGATATGGCTAGAGTCATGTTGAATAAATTTTCACTTCCGAAATATTTCTGGGCAGAAGCTGTCAGTACAGCATGCCACATTTTGAATAGGGTGCTTATTCGTCCCATTACGAAGAAAACACCCTATGAGCTTTGGTTTGGGAGAACCCCCAATGTTTCTTATTTTAAAGTTTTTGGATGTAGATGTTTTATCCTTAACACCAAAGACAACTTAGGCAAATTTGATGCCAAAGCTGACGATGGTATTTTCCTTGGTTATGCCACCAAGAGTAAGGGATATAGAGTCTTTAATAAACGCTCACTAATTGTGGAAGAGTCAACAAATGTGACTTTTGATGAAGATAACAGTACAGCAAGTACTCTTGATGATGACGTTGAGCCATCAACTTCTACTCCAGAATACTTCTACCGAAACAAATTCTCTGGAGGGCTTGCCAAAGAAATTCTCTTTCAAGCCTTCTCATCCAGAAAATTTAGTGATAGGTGAAGTTTCACGTGGAGTAACTACCAGATCATCACTAAGAGACTCTATTGCTAGCACTGCCTTTATTTCACAAGTTGAGCCGAAAAACATTATGAAGCTTTTAATGATGAATTTTGGATTTCTGCTATGCAAGAAGAACTCAACCAATTCAGAGGAGCCAAGTGTGGGAACTAGTTCCTAGACCGGCTAATCACTCGATAATTGGTACTAAATGGGTGTTTAGAAACAAAGTGAATGAAGATGGTTCAGTCACACGCAACAAAGCTCGTCTAGTAGCTCAAGGATACAACCAAGAGGAAGGTATCGACTACGATGAGACGTATGCTCCGGTTGCTAGACTAGAATCCATTCGGATGCTTTGTGCATTTGCAAATTATCAAAATTTCAAATTATTTCAAATGGATGTGAAAAGTGCTTTCTTGAATGGTTTTATTAAGGAGGAAGTTTATGTAAAACAACCCCCTGGCTTTGAAAATTACAAATTTCCCGACCACGTGTTCAAGCTAAAGAAAGCGCTATATGGCCTTAAACAAGCCCCAGAGCTTGGTATGAAAGGCTAAGCAGTTTCTTGCTTGAGAAAGGTTTTTTAAAAGGGAAAATTGACACTACACTTTTTATAAAATCTTTTAAAGACACTATTCTATTAATTCAAATTTATGTTGATGATATTATTTTTGGTTCTACTGATGAAACCCTCTGTCAAGAATTTGCCAAGTGTATGCAGACAGAATTTGAGATGAGCATGATGGGAGAACTCAACTACTTTTTGGTCTGCAAGTGAAGCAAATGGCTAATGGAACTTTCATCTGTCAGTCGAAGTATACAAAGGACATGCTGAAAAAGTTCGATCTTGACAACGTCAAACAATCAGCACTCCAATGGCTACTTCAACCAAACTCGAACCAGATGAGAACGGCAAACCCGTTGATCAACGTAAGTATCGAGGTATGATAGGTAGCTTATTTATTTAACTGCTAGTCGCCCCGATATCATGTTTAGTGTTTGCCTATGTGCTAGATATCAAGCAAATCCTAAGGAATCACACTTGACCGTTGTTAAGCATATCTTTCGATACCTTAAGGGTACGGTTATAGTGGGCCTATGGTATCCCAAGTCAACATCATTTGACATCATTGGTTACTCTGATGCTGACTTTGCTGGATGCAAGGTCGACCGTAAAAGTATAAGCGGCACGTGTCATTTATTAGGAAAGGCCTTAGTCTCTTGGTTTAGCAAGAAACAGAATTCTGTCGCACTATCCACAACAGAAGCTGAATACATCGCAGCTGGGCGTTGTTGTGCACAAATTCTGTGGATGAAGCAAACCCTTGAAGACTATAATCTATCTTTCATGCACATTCCTATATTCTGTGACAATACTAGTGCTATTAACTTGACTAAGAACCCTATCTGTCACTCACGCACAAAACACATTGAAATTAGACACCACTTTTTGCGTGATCATCAGCAAAATGGCACGATTAACTTAGAGTTTATTGACACTGATCATCAGCTAGCAGACTTCTTTACTAAGCCATTATCCGAAGAGCGCTTAATTTCCTTTGTCGTGAACTTGGAATTTTAGATGAAGCTGTCATAAATTGAAACTCACCTGCATAAATATGATTATATTATGATTCTCATACGATGAACTTGCTATGGGTACAAGCCGAAAGGGCCCTTCTGACAACAAGGCGTAAAAGCCTAAGCGACACGGTGCACTAGTCCACAGGACTACCGCTAGCTGGGATCCGGCCCCTGCAGCTAACCCATGGCAACTTCAAACTATTGAATTATGATATATTTCCTTATCTATTATATGGTTCGTTTTGATTTCTTACTGCTGATTCACTATTTTTCAATTTCATCCTGCTATTTCTTTCATATTGATTGCATCTTTCAAGCTCTTTCTTTCTTATCTTACTTCGTTTCCCATACTTAGCCATTTTTTCATCTTCTGGCCTGTTTTTCAGTTCTGGAACAAGGATCCAGAACTCGGGCCGAACTCTATCCCCAACAGAGTTCGGGCCGAATTCGGTTCCCATATTCCAGAATCGGGGACAGCCACAGCCGTTTGATCAATTGTGATTCTACGGTCCAGATTTGCTCCGACCAAAGAAAACCCTCCTCTTATATTCGGATTTTCATCTCTCTCCTTCATTCTTACCACCACCTTCACCTCTCCAAACATATTTTCATAAACCCTAACCCTAGTTTTCTCTCCAAAGTGCTCCATTGCTTATCAAAATCAAGGAGAAGGGCTATTTCCTCATTCTCTTTCACTGTTCATTATTGATCTGAGGTATAACTTCTTCTCCCTCTCTATTTCAAGTTCTCTATTTGTTTGCAAATGGCTCCTCGCTTGCCCAATCGTGGGAAGAGGATCCGAACCGAGGGTGCTTCCTCTTCGAATCCTCCTCCTTCCATTGAGCAACCCGTTGAACAACAACAACCCCTTCATCCGTTGTTCAATCCACCTCCTTCCCGCGACCCTAATACTTATGACGACCGATTGTTTGTGTCACTAGATGCCTCCAACGAGTGGTTTAGTGACTTTCGGACTCGTGCGGTCTTCGCGAGACATCCCATAAATTTTACTATTTTCTCACAATTTGAATCATTGTTTCAAGATCTTTGCTTAAATGAGTTAGTGGCTTCAAAATTTGTTATTTATCGTAGCGCCATACAAATGTTCTATTGTAACTTGACTCACGATGCCACTCACATCTATTCTCCGGGTTGCCGATATTGATATTGCTTTTGATACTTCTGAGTTGGGCGAGTATCTTGCACTCCAAGATCTCGATATTTGGGATAAGCTTGTGGAAGCTCGCCAATTCCAATTTGTTGGTGAAACTTCTCTTGAAAGTTTTAAGGAGGAATTATGTGCTCCTAACATAAGTCCTCGCAAGCTTATGGCCAAGCACCTCAACCCGTATTTCTATGAACTTCATCGAATTATTTTTAACACTATTTTGCCAAAAGCTGGCTCCACCGATGAAGTTACATATTTTGAGATCTCTGCTTTGTATCATCTTCATTATCGCATTCCGTTTAATCTTCCACGTACCATGATGGACTGGATGATAAACTGTAGGAAGAAACCACGAGCCCTGGTTTATCCTTTGTATCTTCCTATGGTTTTTCGTGCGTTCATTGTCCCTCTCCATGATTTTCCTTTCTTGCCTGCTCCTGCATTCCTATCCAAGGCATGACGTCTTCAGGCAGTCGTTGCTTCTCCTGAGCCTTCTGAGCATTCTGATGATGAGGAGCCCGACGCCCCTCCACTTGGACAGGATGCGCCACCTCCTCCTGCCTCATGACTCCATCCAGACCATGCTGAGAGATCGTTTCGCATTGGAGGACGATCGCTGGACTCAGATGGACTATCGGACTACCCTGCAGATGAGTGCCCTCAGCAACTCGCTGCACGATATCCGGTATTCCATGTCTCGTCACCCCTCTATGCCCATTCCCATGGAGCGGGATCCTGGTCGCGCTGGTTATCGCATTGACGACCCCTGGGTCATGCGTTACCTGGATCCGGATGCTGCTATTGTGGACCCCAGCCGTTCATTCACTGATCATTCAGACTCTGCTGGGCTTTCTCGTGCTCCGTAATAGAGATTGGCTACTATCTGCTGCTGCTGATGATGATGATCTTAGTTGATGCCTTTTGATTTCTAGTTATTTAGTTTGTTTTTGGATTTATGTACTTGAATGTTCTAAACCTCTGGTTGTGTGTTTGACATTTGGTTCTGTGTGATGACATTTTATGCTTATCGTAGTTTTATATTTTATGCTAGTGACTCATTTTGATTATTCCTATACTGTTTCTTCTCTGCTTGGTGTGGTTGCATCACTATTAATTGTCTATATTGCAGTTTCTATGATATTCATTCATCTGCAGTCTATATTGCTAAATGCCAAAAGGGGGAGAACTATGTATATTCTGGATATATTTGTTTCTTTCGTATCTGTGCTTGTTTGTGCTTTTTGGAGATATTATTTATCAGGCCAACAGGTTCAATGCATTATTTACGGGGGAGCTATTGCTTCTAGCTCAGCACCGTTCACTGATTACGGGGGAGCTATTTTTCTAGCTCGGCATCGATTATGGGGGAGCTATGTTGCTATAATCAACTGTGTCCAGGTATGAATGTTGAATATACATATATTATTTTGCCAATTATCAATATGGGGGAGATTGTTGACACAAAGTCACAGTCAACCAAATATTGACAACATTGACTAAATAATATTTGTAATAATTCAATACGACACACGACGTTTGCATTAAGCTTAAGACAGACGATAGCTCAGCCTCCGCTTCTCAGTTGTATTCGAGTCTGTATTTTACACTTTCTTTGAGTCTAGACTAATGTAATCTGAGTCATGCTGAGCTCTTGAAACTTAGACTATAGCCTACCCAATCATCCCAAGCTCCACCAAACCAGAAATTGCCCAATGGTCCCCTTAGAACCACTCTGTGCTCTGGAGACAGAGTTCGGGCCGAACTCTGCCTCCACACAGAGTTCGGGCCGAACTCTGTCCCCTAGAAATGAGAAACCCTAATTTTAGGGTTAGCTGGTTGCTAGTTGTCCAACGGCCAAATATTTGAATTTTTCTACCCGAATTCTGGCCGAATTCTGCCTATAAAAATTCTATAAATAGGGCATGAATTCTCTCATTTCAAATCATCCCTTCTTCTCTTCTCTTCTTTCTTAAAGCTCAGAAAAGCCATACCCTTCCCATCTACTAGCCACAAGCTTCCTAAGTCTCGAGTGCTCAGCATCTCTCAGTTAGGATTCTTGTGCAAGAGTTGAAGAAGTCGCTTGGACAATTCCAAGCAAATCGCCACTGCGATCCTCTGTAAGAAGTTGACGTGCTCTTCTGAAGAAAAGGCACGGGTTGTAAACTACTATTTCACAAATAGTGGATTTAATCCTAAGCTAGAGTTCTCAGGCCTGGACTAGTCCTCCACGAGGGAAACCAGGTTAAAATCGCTGTGTTTGCGTATGCTTTCTTGCTCTTCATTTACTTTTTGCATTTTACTCTGATTATTTATTGTTCGTGAAAGAGTTAATTTTTAATTGATTATTTTCTATATAAACTCTATTCACCCCCCTCTAGAGTTGCCACCTGTTCTTCATAATTATCCAGTCATTCACGGGTGGGGGGGGCACCTGTTGGCGCCAACTGCTATAGTAACCGCCTCTTTCTCTCTCCTATATATATCTTAAAGTATTTCGTAAACCCTAATATTCACTTGACCGTTTTCAGAGAGTTGCTCTTTGGAGACCCCGACTTCACGGAGTGATTGCCGTCAACACCGACGTGATTTTAGCGTGCCATTTTTTTGTTGGATTCGTCTCGAGTTAAACTTTTTGAATATATAATTTATTTTCGTATAGTTTGTTCCTAAATTTCTGGAGAATTCGTAGAGTGTCGATTGTCCAAAACTTGATACGTTTTGGGTTTTTCGAGATTTCAAGAGGACCGGAAATCGAAATCACGAACCGTTTGAAGTTTTGGAAAGTCAATGCAGAGACCTAGGACATATATTTTTCCTCGAAATTAATTTGTTCATCTAGTATTTTAGTTATTCTATTGAACTCAGAATTGATCGGTGAATCACCGTTTTTGTCACGATTAGTCATAACGACAATATCTTTTGACCAAAATTTGAATTTGCGGCATGGTTGATTCTAACGCACTCGTGGCGCTGAAATCTACCAAGGAACATTTCCAAAATCTAGAGTTCATGACGTTTGACTAGATAGTCAATGGCACGCCTCGATTTGTGTTCCATAGTTTCCAAAATTGGAAACATGACTTTTGATGGTGCAACTTGCATGTTTATATTCCGATTATCTAAGTGATTTATTCTAGAATTAACTATTATTAGATTAGTAACCCATTAGCCACTTATTCTATAATTTTTAGAACTAGAATCTTAGAATTGACTTATAGTTTTTGTGCACGATTCGCGATTCGATATATGTTATAGGTTGACAGCCTCTAGATCAACAATCCCTTCATCCTCGACATATAACTATGGTTTGTGCAAGGATTCAGGCAAGTACAGTATTACATTTATGTTTTGGTTCATTATAATATTTCTCTACTATTTCCTTGTTTGATATCCTATTGAGATATTGCTTGATATTCCATTGAGATATGATTGTGACACCGTAGTTATTGTATCCTTCTTAGTGTATCATTGATCGTTATTGATTGTTAGAGAGTCGGGAGGGGAAATACTCGGTAAGTACGTGAACAAAACCAACTATTTTGATTGTGGATAGCTAAGTCATACACCCCACGTATGATTTAGCTGTACCCTATTATTGTGGATAACCATCGTATGATGTGCCGTATTAGCCTAGCCGTTCACGTATTAAAAGGTATTTCACACACACATAGTTGTTCCTATTTTCCTTTATCTAGTCCATTATCTTGTTAGTTCATATCTTGTTACATCTTGCTAGTTTACATTTTGCTAGTTCGTATCTCGTTAGTTCATACCTTGCTAGTTTCATTCTGCTAGTTCATATCTTGCTAGTGCTAGTTCATATCATGTTAGTTTATCTCCTGCTAGTTCTTTATGTACTCTTTTCTATCATAGTTTTTCGATATTCTAACTTATTTTGGACTAACAACATTAATTACAATATGGTTGTACTCTGTTCCTTTCCTGACTGGATCGTTGTTATAGGTGAGGTTGACGTGCCTAATCTTGCGCTATGGACCATACGAGCGGGAGATAGAGACTCGTAGGCCAAACCATAGAAGACTAGTTAGTTGTGTGGTAGTTTTCTATAAATGTAAAAGCTTACATTCTTCTTCAAATGTAAAACTTCTATAAAGTTGATTTAGTTGTTGTGAATGAGAAGTTAGCATTTATGAGCACTTATTTATTGCAGGCTAGACAGCGAACTATCGCCGATACCGCAGCGTAGGCCGGGCTTGAACACGCACTCGTATCCCGAAAAGTGGGTGTGGGTTGTGACAATTTGGGTCTATTAATGAGGGTCTATGTAAAGAATTTTCCAATTATAAAGAACGAGTTTGAGATGAGCATGATGGGGGAGCTCAACTACTTCCTTGGACTGCAAGTCAAACAATACTCGCAAGGCATCTTCATCAGTAAATCGAAGTATACAAAGGATATGCTGAAAAGTTTGAGCTTGACAACATCAAACCTATCAGTACTCCTATGGCTACTACAACAAAGTTGGAACCTGATGAAAGCGGCAATCT
>JANAVB010003813.1:2500-42270 GCA_029216955.1 Iris pallida | reverse complement strand
CATCAAATGACAGAGGAAGCCTGTTGACGGTGTCGTATGCTTTCTCAGGTCGAGCTTCACACACGCTTCACCCTCATGGCTTGTGGAACTCCGAATCATCCAAAGCCAGAGGCTATGCTCAGCAATAGACCGCCCTTGATGAATGCCGCCTGATTCCAAAAACCAGACCTGCATAGCGTCCTCCATCCTCCTGCACATAAGGTGAGTAATTATTTTGTACAAATAATTACAGCAAGCAATCGGTCGAAAGTCAGCAAGGGAAGTCGCCCCCTCCTTCTTGGGCACCAGCGTCAGGAAGGTGTGGTTCAGCTCCTTCAGGAGCTTGTCCGTCTCAAAGAACTCCTGTATAGCCTCTAGAACCTGGGCCTTGAGGGCACCCCAATGTCGCTTGTAGAAGTCGCTAGAAAAACCGTCCGGCCCAGGGGATTGGAAGCATCAGCCTGCATCACAATTGCCTCCACCTTCGCCATCCGGATAGGAGCCATAAGAAGATGTTGCCATACTCAGTAATCAACGTCTTCGTAGTCAGCTGCGGGAATACAGTGGGTAATCCGTTGACGATAAAGCTCAGAGTAGAACGGACAGCCTCCTCCTGGATAGCAACCTGGTCGGTCACAAGACGCCCATTCCTGTCTAGAAGTCTCTGGATGCAGTTCCGGTGCTGGCGAGCCCGAATGACATCATAGAAGAATTTGGTGCAACGGTCCCCATCCTTGAGCCAGGAGCATTTGGCCCGTTGGGCTGCACTAATCTCCTACTGGAGTCGCAAGGTGTGACCTCTGCAGCCATCTTTTCTCTCTAGCCGCCATCTCTCCACTCATCATGTCTCCCTGAAGGTCTGACTGCAGGTCTCAGCTCCGCCTCCTTCTCCTGTAAGGAGGTCCGGGGGAGAGCCCTCACCCAGTCTCATGGCGCGTTTGGTCTTCTTCAGCCTGTGAACCATACAGAACTGAGCTGTGCCGACCACATCCTGACAAAGCCCCCTCCCGCCACAGTCTCTCATAGCCAGGCGATAGGAACCAACTGTTGTCATACCTGAACGGACGGGCTCTCCATCTGGGTCTCTCCACGAAATGCACCAGGATCGACGAATGGTCACTGGTCCCCGCAGGAAGCCCCTCAACCACAGCAGAGGGGAATAGGCAGAACCAGTCACTGTTTCCCAAAGCACGATCCAGCTGGCATGCCACCTGCTAACCACGCCTTGTTGTGCCACGTATATGTGCCCCACCCTCTCTAGATCCCTGAGCTCGGACTGGAGAAGACAGGACTGAAAGTCTGATAGAATCTGGTCCGGGACCGACGCCCCCTCAACTTCTCTCCCCTGTATAGCGTGGCATTAAAGTCTCCCATAATTAGCAGGGGGAGAGATGACGATGCACCGCCAACATACTCAGCCTAATGATGTCCTGCCACAAGGCATCCCGCAGCCTCCTGTCATTGTGCCCATATACAGCACCAAGTAAGAATCGGAACCCACCTTGTTGGCGAAGGAGATAGCCACCAGCTGGTCAGTCATAAAGATCTCCTCCCCTCCCAACTAGCTCCGTTCCATCTAACCCAGATTCTCGCCATATCACAGAGACCAAGGTTGTGGAGCTGGACCCAGTCTGTAGGAGTTCTACGAAACAGGGTTTTTGCCCCCCCGATCTTAGTCTCTAGTAAGATCGAGATTTCACACTTCTTCTTCCTCAGCACCTCACTTATCTCCCTCCATCTTCCCAGAGAACACCCCCCGGACATTCCAGGCAAGGGCCGACATCTATTCCGCGGGTGGGGTCCCTGAACATCCTCTGAAGGTGCACCCGGGGAGAGTGCAACCTCCATATCTCTGGACTCCTCATCTCCATCCTCTTGCAGTAGAGGCTGAGCAAGGGCCGCTACCCATTGTGGGTCCCCCTGTTAGGGAGGCTGAGCTAGGACCGCTACCCATTCGGGTTGACCTTCCACACTCTCTCCGCCCCACCTTGTCCGCTGTCCTCACTATGCGACTCCGTTGCCTGGCGCTTCCGATGTATACCTGAAGCGCTAAAGTATTGTCCTCCCTTGTCGCCTGCCCTCCTGTCCCATACTCCTGGTGGTCATAGTCCTCGTCCCCGTATACTCAACCATCCCCTGCAAAAATCTCCGTCGGAGACTCCTCGTTTTCCCAGAGACGGGGGAAGGGTCTGCCTCCATCTCATCCTCCATCAAGCTCGCCTTGTCAACTACAGGGGTACTAACGACACCACCTGTCTCCTGCACTGCCTCCTCCGTCACCACCTCAGAAGCTCCTCCTCGCCTACAAGCACTCGAGAGATGCCCAAAGCAGACACACGTCGGGCATCTGGGGGAACCCACTCATACTCCACCTTCTGCATCAGGATCTGGCCAGTAGGGGTCCGGCACTTCAACTGCTCTGGCAGGTCCAGCCTAGCGTCAATTTCCACAAATATCGAGCATACATCAATCTAGTCCTGAAGGCGGTGGCATCGTCCGCCTTTATCGGCTTGCCAATGAGGCTGGCAAGTCTCAAAAAGGGGGACACTCCAGAAGCGAACCGGGAATTCAGAAAACCGAACACACACAGGCACCGCATTCAGCACCTCCTTCTCACATCTCAAGTCAGGGGTCCATTGCTTCAGTATGATGAGACGCCCATCAAACGTCCATGGCCCTCCCTGGAGGATCCGAGCCACATCTTCTGCCATCCCAAATTTAACGAAGTAGAAGCCGTTCTCCTTGGAGAAGAACTCCATGCTATCCTTCGGCCGCCAGACTCTATCCGCATAACCGCGGATCTGCCCGTAGAAGGGTTTGCTCCCCAACACATATAACACTAAAGTATTCTCCCAAAATGTCGTCACCTTCGCCACTTTCTCAGCCGAAAAGTCGGCGCAGAGCTCACCCCCAATCGCCATAGGCGCAACATACTCCATCGATGCCGGAGTCTTTGCAACCCCCACCTTGCACGCATCTGCCAAGGACACAGGCCGTGGGCCCAAACTTCGAGGCAGGATCGTCGGGGCCGGCCGGGCACTCACGTTCGCAGCAGTCCCTCACCCGATAACTGGGGCAGCCGCCCTGTTGACCCCTTCGCTCGAGGCCTCCACGAAGTCCTGGCTTGTCCCTCCCGTTCCCCTGAGTGCCTGGTCCACTGTTGGTCCTGTTCTCCTGGCTATCTCTGACCTCCTGTTCGATTCCTGCGTAGAAGCTGAGCCCCTCCTAGTCTCAGAGATTTGCGATCGTTGCCCACCTCTTCGTCTTACCCTCCGATTTTGGACCGTAGTCCAAGCCCCCTCCTCACTCTGTCTATCCTCCGTTCCAGCCACCGTGTCCGTAGATTTCCTTTGAGCGGTGAACACCATAGAGGACCCCCCCAGAGCAACCGCCGTCAATCCACCGGTCGAACCCGTGCTCGGTGGCCGAACCCCCAAAGCAACCGTCGTCCGCAGCCCTCCCCGGCCACCCCCCCACCTGGGGTGGGTCGCCGGCGTCCGTCCGCCCCCGGGGGGGGTTCGCCGGACCCCCCCGACCGCCCCTCTGGCCGCCAGCAGGCGGCAGCACACGCGCAGCAGCAGCAAACAGATTTTCGGCGGTCGGCCGCCGCCGCCCGCCTCCAGCCGGTCGCCGCCGGCCGCCGCCGCACCCCTTGCCCTTCCCCGGTCGGAGGTCGATTGGCCGCCTCCTCGCTTCGATTTGGTGATGCCCTAGCAGAGCTAGGGTTCGCTTCCGAAACCGTCATTTTTTTAATATATATATATATATATATATTATATATATATATATATATATATAAACAATCTAGTTTTCAGCTAAGTGATGCTAGTTAAAACTAGCTTGGTATATCATCAAACTCAAGAGCTAGAAGGTGGAATATGCATACAAGATATATGGATAATAACTAAAGGAGCTGTAATAAGTAACACATACGAAAGAAAAAGAAAAGAAGCACAAATACTCAATTTATGTTTGAACTGAAGGAACAATTTGATAATGATTCTGTCGTAGAGCGAATAGTTTGTTGTCGGTAAAAATATTAGTATTATTATATTTTTTAATATGAATTGGTATATTTTTAAAATCAATGTTGGCCATGCTTTGTTAAACGGTATTGTGTTATGATGCTGTCAAGACTTAATTTTATGTTGCAGCTAAATATTTTTGATTATCTTATATTATGTCAAATGCTACTGCTTGTTTTTTGCCATGCATGCTAGATTTAATATTAAGTTTTTATATATTTTTATAGTTTCTGACTAACAAAACAAATTGATATTGCTTTAAATTTTGTTATATGGTTTCTAATTGTAAAAAAGAGTAACAACCTATAATTAATTTAAATATTAAATTCAAAATTTAAGATTCTTCATTTTCCAATTTTTGTCATTAACTAACTAAAAAAGTAAGTTAGTATTTTAGTTCTCAGGACGTGCATGCAGTCAACAGTAGCTAGTTTTACTTCCTTCTGTAACATTTTTCATATTATTTACTAAATTAATTTTTACAAACGTAGCAACTAAATGGTAGTTTAATTGTAAATTGATTGGGTTACAATTAGTAGATCTCTCTTGAGTTCAATACTTATTAAATAGTCACCTTGTGTTTTGTTTTAAATAAATTGTATAGATGCCATATAGAACTAATATCGAACCATAGAAGGAGGAGAGAAAACCAATTAATAAAGTAGATAAAGGAAATTAACATGTGCTCCAAAACCTGTTTTACCGGCCAAACATAAAAAGATAGCCAGAAGAACAATATCTCCACAGAACAAACTGGTATGTCTTTCTGTGTGATATATAGCGGAGATATATATTCACTATTTAAGTATGCCGGAAAAAAATAATGTTTTACATTATTGTATTGTCAAAGTTTGAGAAAAATTATTGTTATGCATTACTGCAAACAAAATAGTGGAGTCCTTGACCTAATGGCTGTATATATGCTTATAAACTAATGAGTACACATGCATATGTGACTGTTATCGAATTTACTTAGACACTTATCCAAGATTTTGTGTATACTAAATGTATTAGTTGGTGGCACCTCCACGGTATACACATATAGTTAGGTTTAGTGCAGTTACCAAGCTATTATTACTAAATATAAATGACCCTATATATATATATATATATATATATATATATATATATATAATATATATATATTATATAGATATATAATATAATATATTACCTACATGAACAAGTTGCTTGTGTGCACTTACTAGTTTGAGCCATTGGAGAAAAATTTACAGGAGAAAAACTTCTCTGAGTAGCTAGTTAGGCCACCCGATACATAGTTATCCACCTACATGCATGAGCTTACTAGCACACACAGTAAAAGTCTAAATATGTCATTAAATGTCCAATTTATGTGTGAACTCCTCAAACCAATATATGCTACAACTTTTAATCCTCTACTTCATATGTTCATTTCGGCTGTGACTGTGAGTAAATCTAACCATGCTAACCTATTCCCATTACGCATACATTGCCATTAGGGTGAGTCATATATATATATATATATATATATATAATATTATTATAATATATATATATATTATATATATAATATATATAAAATCTAGTTTTCTGCTAACTGCTGCTAGTTAAAACTAGCTAGTGAATCATCAAACCCAAGAACTAGTAATTGGAATATGCATGCATATAAGATATATGGAGAATAACTAAAGGAGATATAATAAGTAACACACAGAGAAATGCCTCTAACTAGCTAGTTAAGCCACTCGATACATAGTCATCCAACTACATACATGATCCAATTAGAACATAGTAAAAGTTTATATATGTCATTAAATATCTAATTGAGGTGTAAATTCCTCAAATCATACATATACTACATCCCTTAATCCTCTATTTCATATTTATTTTGGTTGTGACTACCCTTAATTCTCTAATTCATATGTTCATCTCGGCTGTAACTGTAAACTTATCATGCTAACTTATTTTTGTTACGCATACACGGCTATTAGAGTTATCTATATATAATGACAAAGTTTTCTGCTAACTATTGTTAGCTAAACTAGTAAGATGTATCTCTAAGAAAGTTAAGAGAGAAAAGAATAACAGTTACTTAAAGATCTAATAAGCGAGAGTTTGTGCATATAATATTGTTGTAGTAAATTTTTATGGTTTCTCTCAACTCAATACTACAACAAATAAGGCCTACAATAGCAGTTTTTCTATAGCGTTCAAGTGTCTCCGCTATAGAATATTATCAACAATAGCATTTTTTCTGCAGTGCTATAAAACTATCTATCTATAGCATTTTCTGAATGCTGTAGAATCTATAACATTTATCTATTGCTATGTTTGTATGTCAAAGCAAATCTCATGTTCGAATCCTAGAAGAAGTAGCGTAGATTTTTATTTTACATGATAAAAAGTAGACTATAGCATATTTGGCGTGAAAGCATACAAATTTACAAAACCCGTGTCTAACATTTAAAAACCCATAGCCTAAACCCCCTAATATTCCTTCTTCCCCGCATAACTATCGGTCCTAAAAATTTTCCAAGGAGTGTCCTCCGATCTTATTTTCCAAATGGTGTGTGATTCAAAATCAGATACACCTACGCAAACACTTTTAACTTACGATATTGCCAGCATATATATCAATAAGGCTGTATCATAAACTATAGGCTGCAAAAATACACAAAGAGTTCTTCCCGCCAAAGGAGGATGTGATCATGCAGAATGAAGCTCCAACAGATCTCTATATACTAGTATCGGGAGCAGTAGTTAGTTGAACTTCTGAGACCAAGTCTACATGTACACTAGACATACTTAGATATGTGTGGATTTTGTTATTTTTGCAGGAAATGAGAGAAAATGCCAATATTTTTCAGCAAGTAAAGAGTTCTTTCACTTCTGACATAGACAAATTATGTAGCTTATGAATGTAATATGCAACTAATGTCAAGAATCCTTTCTTATCCAGGTTACTGAAGAGCAACTGCAGGTGAAATGTTAGGAAATAGAGGCCCTATTGGCAGGCAGCATCCATTTAGCATGCGGACAACTAAACTGTCACAAATCTTGAGGGTCAATAGAACCACATTCATTAATATACTTCAAGAGAAGAGAGAAGACGGGATTGTAGTTGTGAACAATATCTTATAGGTATATATATTCATAATCCAAGATTTGATAATTCCATGTACAATACAAAATGTTACCCATGTTTATAGTAGATATAGAGGATGATATTTCTGCAATCAACATGACAGAAACTGAGGATTCATAAAAGCTTGTATACTAAAGTGCAGCATATGGAACCAGAGTCAATCTAAAAGAATGGCTAGATGGAGGACCAACAAGAGGAGATAAGTGCGTCTCTGCACGACTCGGAGATGAACATCAGGTTGGAGGAATGCTAACTATGAAATTCGATGATGCAAATACAGTAGAATTTTGGTGTAGCGTTAGGTTACAAACATTTTGTACATCTTGAATTCTCTTTACATGAAAATTTTATTTTGGACTATTTTGATCACTTTAGGCGTACAACAACTTTTTTGTACATCTTGAATGTTTTAATAAAAAATGTATGAATTTATTTATTTGGCAAACTTTTTCTATATCTTGATTGATCGAAATGGAAGTTGCGATTGAAATTGTTGAAATCAAAATTGTGATTCAGCATTAATTTTTATGATGCACATGTTAATTGTATGTGATATAATAGGTTATTCAGATATAAAATTGTGTAGCAGATTTATGGCACTCAAATGCTATAAAAATCGACAGCGTTCAGAAATGCTATAATAAATCACAGTATTAAAGAACATATGCACAATCTACAACATTCATGAATGCTATTATTCATCAACAGCATTCAAGAACGCTTGACCATCCACAACATTCATGAACGCTATAATCAATTTATAACATTCACGAACGCTATAAACCATCCACAGCATTCATGAAAGCTATAATCCATCTAAAGCATTCAAGAACGCTATAATGTTATAGCGGGAGCAATTATAGCGGACAGAATACTCTATAGAAGGCTTTCTATAGCGTTCGGCACCATGCTATTGTAGGCCATATTGTTGTAATGCAATAAAGTTATTCTTTCCTTGCCCCATGGACGTATGCCTATTTTGGTCGAACCACGTTATATTGTGTGTTTTGTTTTCTTGCTATTTATTCGGGGTTTGTGCCTTGTTTTATCATCATCATGATGATTTTTTAGAATTGGTATCATAGTGCAAGGGGGCCCAAGGAATTTTTAATCTAGGTCAACGATAGATGACGGCATTAGACCAATTGGTATCTTCTTAGATCATGATTCTTGAAGTCATTGGTTCATAATGCTAATAAATAACATAATTATAACATCAAGTCTGAGGTAGAAAAGTTTAACGGTAAAGGCATATTCTGTGGGACAGAGTAAAAGATCATTGTGAAAGAAGGATTATTCAAGGTCATTGTCGATTATGGGAACAAACCTAATCATGGGACAATATTACAATGCACGCAAGAACTTTGTCTAACAAATATGGTGATGTACAACATCATGACAAATTTTTGCATCAGGATTATGGTTGAAGCTAGAATGCTTATATATGACAAGTCTTTGTCAAATAAGTTGTACCTAAAGAAGCAACTCTATAATTTACGTATGAAGGAAGCGACCCAAATTCTACACCATATGAAGAACTTCAATATGGTGGTAAATAATCTTTTGTATCCTAAAGTAAACTTAGAGGAAGACCAAGCACTATTACTCATATTTTCATGCCTCAGTTCCAAAGTAAGTATGAACATGATACGTGAAATAACCAGTTACGTATCAAGTTGACTCAAATCCATACCAATACGTATATGCTGCCTAAGGTTGGATATTTATATCATAAATCTCTATGACTAACCAATAAATACTATATCTAGCTCAAAGTAAGCTTCAAGTAAATAGTGCACAAGATTGAAGGACTTCTTGACCGCATCCACTCAGAGGTATGTGGGCTATCACCGGTTTGGTCAAAGAGAGGTGTTGAGTACTACTTCATCTTTAGTGAGGACTTCTCACGAAAGTATGGATTATTTTCTCAAACGAAGTCATAAAGTACTGTTTACTAGATTATGAGAGTGGAAAACCACCATGGAGAAGCAAAAGGGAAAAAACATTGAAGTATATGCACGCGAACATATAATAGAGGTGACTACACCTCAAAAAATTTCATGAGTATTGTAAGGAACATGATATACAACAACAATTGAAGATTTAGTATGTCAAAAGAAATTGGGAGTAATAGAGCATATGAACAAGACTATTAGAGAGAGAGAGAGGAGTATTTTTCTACATATAAGCCTTATAGAGGACTTATATGGGAGGAAACAATAAATCATGTTATCTGGTCAACAGATCACCATTTATAGTCATTGATCTTCCAATCCCCAAAGAGGTATATCGAGAGGAGTGCCAGTCAGCTATGATTCATTACATGTGTCTGGGTGTCTTTGCATATTCACTTGTGAATCATGGATAGAACCAAGCTTGAGTCAAAGTCGAAACATTACGTTTTATCAGGCTATACATAAGGCACCAATCAGGTAATTACGGTTTCAAAGAAATGGTTTGGTTTGTGTAGCATTCGCTACGGAAAGACCTAAGTGGGACAAACAATCGGCACCTAAAATCATAACATGAGTTAGAATGAGGTTAGATATATTACAAACACTCTATAATGACTTAAAAATATTGAGAATTTTAGGAATTTTTCTAGAATTTATTAAAATTTATTTCAACCAAATTACGGCAATGGGGCCTCGCCGACAGGAAATTACCTCACCTTCCAGCTCAAGAACGCCACTCTCCTCTCCTCCTCCCCCTTCGAGAACCTTCTAGAAGCAGCAACAGTCGAAATGCGTCCCGACCCCCCCCCCCCCCGCTGTCGCTATGGAAGAAGTGGGCAAGGACGTGCATTGCATCCTCAACCAAGATTCTTAAGGTAAAGACTGAGAAATTAAACCTCCATTAGTGATTTTTTTTCTGATGTTAAACTCCATTGAGTACACACCCGTTCCTTCCCAAAGAATATGATGCAATTTTCCTCCTCCTCTATGGTTGAATTTGGAATTTAGAATAATTTCAGTGATAAAAGGATATAGTAGCTGAATCTGACTCAGCTTACTCTATTATCTCAATCAAAGATCAATAATCAGTAGTAGAATTGAGCTAATTAATGACAATGACAAACCATACTTCAAAGGAAGGTCAGCCTCCTTCATGTCCAATATTTGTTTTGTACGCCTTACTCTTTGCTGAGTTATTACTAAATTCAGGTCATTGGATGGAAACCATGGAGATATCTAACAATTCCTTTCATCCCTCCTTATTTACTTTCAGAAAAAACTACGGTAATTTCTAAAGGCACTCCACATTTTACTTCAGGACAGTCCACTAGGACTGTCAACAGTCCTAACATTAAGGAGGACGGCCAACTTCGTTTACAGTCTATCTTAATATTCAAATTCTTTAGTTGACAGTCCTAGGACTACGCTGTCCTGGAGTAAAATGTGGAGTGCATTTAGAAATTACCTAACTAAATCATCTTCAATATATGTCAGATGATTTATTAGAAAGGCATAGTATCTTCTCAATGTTAAGATCAAGACCAACTGTAAGAAAATATGGGGCATATGGGGTCCGAAGGAATGGTCGGAGAACTTAGAATGGGAGGATGACAACATTAGAACTTCCCTCTTGTTTCTTTTAGAGAGATCAATTGAAGACTCAGTACTCTCGACAAAGCCCTTCTTTAGAGATATCAGTTGAGACTTGTACTCGCGACAAAGTAAAGGTATGTAGTATCCTGCCATTCTTTCTCTTTTATTTCCCTCTACTTTCACTATACTGAAGTAATAGTAATTTTTCTGGTCAAAAAATGCAGAACATAAAAGATGAATGGACATATACAATTTACCTGTTCCCACCAATTTGAAAGACGAGATGTATTCTTCTTCAATGTTGTACCTGGAAATTGCTTCTTTGACCGCAGAGATATATAGCCAGTTTGGGCTGATGTTGTTATGTATTTATGGGTTCATAAGATGAAAGCACATGAGCAATGTGCATTGGAACTTTTATGGAGGGTTCCATATAATTTAACTGAGAAATATTTTGGGTTCTTTGTCTCTGTGTATCTTTTCAAACAAATAATGGCATACTAGGATCTCTGGTTGATCTTTGTAGTAGTTATTGAAAATATAATTATAGTAGAGGAATATAAATGTATGACTAAGAAGGTTTCTTTCTTTTTTTCTTTTTTTTGTCTACATTTGTTTATGGGTAACAAGTTTATTTGCAGGTTGTACACATGTGAGAGTAGTCTGGTTATATAACCTGCTGATAACTTGCCTGCAGAATCCTGCTATGGATATAACATCGATACTGGACTCAGTTCCTCTAGTACAAGAGTTGATCGATCGAAAAAGATCAGTTAAGTGGTTTCCATTATTAAGACTGACTTAATTGGTTTCGCTAAAACAAGACTAGTTAAGTGGATATAGCATCGATACTATTAAGGCTTAATTGGTTTCGCCAAGACAAAGACTAGTTAAGTGGTCACACTTTTAAAGTAAGTAACCATTCTAAGAGCAAGTTTTCCTGATACTCATTATACAGAACTTAACTATTTAATCTCAACATTGTAACTAGTTTGTTCTTTTTTTTGTCTTTTTCCCCTTGTAGTTCCAAGTATTATAGTTGAAATGAGTGAAATTTCTCAGATGATTTTTATTGATGGGCTCCTGCCACTACTTATAGAGTGTACACCTCCTCTTCACAATACAACTTCCGATGTGGGACTAAAGTCCCTTATTAATTCTCAACACTCCCCCTCAAGATGGGCGATAGATATTAATCATCCCCATCTTGTTACATAGCTTTGACAGACTCAATGAACTAAGACCCTTAGTCAGACAGTCTATAACTTATTCTTCTGAGCGAACATGGTCAATCTTCAGTATCCCTTGTTCCAGCTTCTGATGAAGAATCGATCGATCTCGATGCGCTTCGTTCTGTCGTGCTGAACTGGATTGTTAGCTATACTTATTGCAGCTTGACTATCGCTCAGAAGACGTAATAGTGCTCCCTTGTCCAGCTTCAACTCTGTTAGCAGTGCTTTATCCATAGCAATTCTGACACTCCCAGAGCTATTGCCCTGTATTCTGCTTCAGCTGTCGACTGTGCTACCACTGGCTGTTTCTTGCTTCTCCATGAGACTAGGTTTTCTCCTACAAAAACACAGTACCCCATGGTAGACCTTCTGTCGTCTATGCAGCTTGTCCAGTCTGTATCGCAGTATCCCTCAACTTTTATGTGTCCATTCATCTTGAACCATAGTTCTTTTTCCGGCGTCCCTTTCAGATATCTCAAGATCTGAAACATTGCTTCCATATGACCCATTCTTGGATCATGCATGTAGCGGCTCACTACACTCACCGCAAATGAGATATCCGGACGAGTGTGCCCCAGATAAATCAATCTCCCTACAAGTCTTTGATACCTTTCACGATCAACAGGCTCTCCTGCTTCTGCTCCCAGCTTGCACTTCTGGTCAATTGGAGTTACTGCTGTTTTGCATCCTAGCATCCCTGTCTCCTTTAGCAGATCTAGTACATATTTTCTCTGTGAGAGAACAATTCCATGTTCGCCGTCACACACCTCGATACCCAGAAAATACCTCATCGCTCCTAAATCCTTCACCTCAAACTCCTTCGCGAGTTTGACTTCAGCTTAGTAATCTCGACTTCATCACCACCAGTGATTATTATATCATCCACATATACAGCAAGTATAGTAATATGGCCTCTTGTATGCTGGAAAAAGACCGTATGATCTGTATTTGTTTGATGGTACCCCATGTCTGTAACAGCCTTTCTGAATCTGTCAAACCAGGCTCGAGTAGATTGCTTGAGTCTATATAGTGAATTCTTTAGTTTACACACTTTACCATACGACGTCCCTCCGTATGATTCTGTCGCATAGCACCCTGGCGGGGGTTCCATGTATACTTCTTCTTGCAGGTCTCCATGGAGAAAGGTATTTTTCACATCTAACTGGTATAGCTTACACCCATATTTTGCTGCAATGGAGACCAGAGTTCTTACCGTGCTCATTTTTGCTACTGGGAAAAATGTCTCATCATAGTCAAAGCCATATGATTGGTGTATCCTTTTGCAACCAACCTCGCCTTGTACCGCTCTACTTTTCCTTGTGGTATCTCCTTTACTATGTACACCCATTTGCATCCCACAGTTTTCTTTCCTTTGGGTAATAGAACCAGCTCCCATGTCTTATTTTTCTCTAGTGTCCCAAGTTCTTCCATCATTGCAGCTTTCCACCTTAGATTTTTCTTTATTCCTGCCAAACTTAGACAAAGAAGTAGAGTCTAAAGATGCATGAAGGCTCGATAATTTGGAGAAATGTTAGAATAAGAAAGAAGTTGGCAATGTCATGTTCATAATCATCATAACGACGAGGAGCCTTACCCGCATTGATGCGAGAAGATCTCCTTAAAGGAGCAATAAGTGGTGGAGAGGAATACCATCAGAGTCAGAGAGATCCGCATCGGAATCAGAGTGATTCAGTGCGGGGACAACATCTTCAAGAGCGGGGCAGGAGTAGACGAGGGATTGGTATGGTAGGTACTGGACTTGGTACAGGACTTGGTACAGTAGGCACTGACACTGGGCACGGCTTTTCCCCCTGCGTAACAATGTATCGTCTTCTTCATCGGAGTCACTGCTATCTCCCCTTTCGTCAAGTTATCCACGACCGGGCACGGGACCGATCCGAGTACCACGTTTGGGCTTATCTCTTCCTCTCACGTCTAACACCCTCCGTGTTAGGTGTGTTACCAAATGCTGAACCTTCATCTGAACCATAGTACGGTTCCAGTTCTCGGAATGTAACGTCCATGCTTACAAACAGTTTCCGCTCAACGGGACTCCAACATGCATATCCCTTCTGAGTCGCCGTGTACCCGACAAAGACATATTTAACCGCTCAAGGATCCAGTTTACCAACTCCCAGCCTATTATCTTGGACAAAAACACACACCCAAATACTTTCGGTGGAACTGTGTAAGTGGTTACACCAGTAAGGATTTTCAACTGTGTCTTCCAGTCCAATACCTGAGATGGCATTCTGTTGATGAGATAAGAGGCCGTCAAGATAGCTTGTCCCCATAAGTGTTTTGGGACATTCATAGCCAGTATCATCGTCCGTGCGACCTCCAGCAGGTGTCTGTTTCCGTTCGGCCACACCATTTTGTGCCGGTGTATAGGCACATGAAGTTTGGTATAGTATTCCATGAGTGGATAAATACTCAGCAACCTTCTTATTAGTATACTCCGTCCCATTGTCAGACCGTAAGCACTTAATTTTAGTACCATATTGTGTTTCTACCCGGCGATAAAAATCTCGAAATGCCTCAAAGACGTCACTTTTATTCTTCATAAGGCAGACCCAAGTCACGCGAGTATAACAATCAATAAAAGTGACGAACCATCGAAAACCGTTAATACCGGTTGTAGGACAAGGGCCCATACGTCCGAATGTATCATGTCAAATGCAGCTGAACTTCTATTCTCGGAGCTCACATACGAGCTTCTGGTATGTTTTCCCAACTCACAAGCATTACAAAATAACTTCTCTTTATTAGCCCTTTGATATAAGGACGGATACATTCGACTAATAACTTTAAAGGAAAAATGTCCGACACGCTGGTGATGGAGGAGCAATTCGTCTTCTACACTGCTACGTGAAGCGTCCGGTTGTGCGTCTGCTACTAGAGATACCAATGCTTTATCCAGTCCGATCCTGTCCAAGTACCATATCCCCTTATGCCATGTGACAGTCCCTAGTCGCCGTCCTGTCCCCTTCTCCTAAAAAGTTACCTTAGGAATGTCAAAGAAAATAATATAGTTTAGATCAAGGATAATGGCACTAATAGATATAAGATTGACAGAAAAAGAAGGAGCATGTAAGACATTGTTGAGAGAGTAAGGGAAGGGGTGCATGCGACAGTGCCTTTACCATTACAGGTCTGGAGGTACCATCAGCAGTCTGAATACTCTCCGGCAACGGTAGGTGAGTATAGTCCTGAAACTCACCACGGGACCCCGTGACATGGAGAGATGCCCCAGAGTCCATAATCCAACCTGGATGATGGACAGAAGCAAGAGCACTGCAGGTATACCTGTGCTAGGTTGGGAAAAGCAAGTGATTTGATCCTCCGAGGTAGATGACGCCCCATGAGTGACATGACTGTCGGCCGAACCCAGCTTTGTGCCTCGCAACTTCGCAAGGAACTCCCGCTCATGCGGGGGTTATTTCTGCCAGTTGATTTTCTCCCCCTTCCTCCGCCAGATGTGCTTTGTGTCCTCCAAAATAATCCCCTTCTACCAGCATATCCTCCTCTACCACCACGACGTCCTCCACGTCCCCGTCCGCGATCACTAGACTGACTTCGCAGGGGTTTTGGACAAAATCTGATGTAATATCTGGAGTCACCACATTTGTGGCATACACCACTCACAGATGGAGGATGAGTGAAGGAAGAAAGGGCAAACTTTTCAACCGCGGCTTAGTCCCCCTGGAAGGAGCCCTTATTGGGCATCAACTTCAATCGGACTTCTTCCTGTGTCATGACAGCTATAGCTTCCTCCAAGTCTGAAGCGTGTGGGTTGGGACAGGAGAATATTCCTTCTCTGCTCAAACACAGGGTTGAGCTCCTTCAGGAACTTCATCATTCGCTATCGCGAAATATAAGCCAGGAATGTCTGAAAATACTTCGCAAATGTCGATTTGACCTGTGCATCGTCCATCCCAAGAGGATCATAGTGATCCAGATCAGACCAGTACTTCATCAACAGGGCCGCGTACTCATAGATGGTACGGTCGTCTTGGGCCACCCTATCGAGTTCATCCTGAAGTTGGAAGACCCGCATAGGGTTGCCCGAGCCTGAGTACATATCCTTCAAAGTCCGCTATATATCAGCGGCAGTCTCCATCGCCTCGACATTGCCCGACACTGGTCGGTCAAGGAGGCTGTCAACCACCCAGCTACGACGTTGTTGACAATCTCCCAGATAGCAAACTCCTTTGAGGAGGGATCGGATGGCGCCTTCGTTTGGCCATTGATATAGCCAACCAAGCCACGTCCCTTCAGCGTCCGTATCGTCTGCCTCGACCATTTCAAGTAGTTGGACGTTCCTTCCAACTTTGTCTTCAGCTTTTCCAACTTTCCCATTTGTAGAGTGACGAATCCACATCAGTATGGGTCACCCGTGGGGTTGCCTCGGTTAATCTCTTTGATTAGATCTCATCAACCAGGGCCTTCATGTAGCATCCAGTTTCCCAAATGAGGGTAATTTTGAAATTTTGTTTATAATTATTTTAATAATGATATTTAATTCATGATATGATTTTTGATAATTTTAAATCATTTTAAAATTATTTAAATCAATGACTTGTGGTTTTGACGTTTTGCTAGTGAAACCCTAGAGACTGTTTGACCTAGAGCCTAACCATGTGATTATGATTTTAGTGTCATTTTTGGCCTAAGAATATTTTTTGCATTTGACCTCTGTGAATTATTTCGATATTATTTTATTATTTATGATATGTTTTGGGGTTATTTGAGTCGGGTTCGAATTTTAACTCAATCCGACTTGAAACAGGGACCCGGGGGTAGTTTGACTCTAGTGGGACCCACACACTAGTTAGGCATGGCCCACATGATATTAATTTTAGTCCACATGATAGAAATATTTTAGTTAGAGGTTAGAATAATTATTATGGATAAGGTTAGTGTGATTAGAGACTTTAGAATGACTAATTTAGCCCCAACCAATTAGTCCTTTCCTAATACTCATAGAATAGGTTAGTGGGGGCATTTTAGACCTTACCATAATAGGACAAATAGTCCATATGGCCAGCCACTTTGGGAGAGGATAGGCTCAAGTTTCATTATTCTCATCCACACTCTCTCTTGTTCTTCCCCAAATTCCTAGAGAGCAATCCCTAGCAATTTCTCCACCAAATCCTTCCATTTCACCACCAAATCTTCTTCTTTCCTTCTCCATTCTAGCCAAGGAGAAAGCTACCCAAGTTTGGGAGGATTCGGAGCTCGTTCGTGTCCTTTTGGAATCTTTACATGTCGGTGTCGCTCCGGGAAGGCTTTTCTTCGATTCGATCTACCGGGAGGTATAAATCCCTTCTCCTTTTTATTTTCTCATGCATATAGGTCTATTTTGAACCCATAGAAATGACACCCATGGTTGTATCTCCATTTTGTGTCCATTTGGAGGTCATAGGAGTGCCCTTTGTGTTGTGGTTGTGTCCATGTGGGAAAATCCCAAAATTGGACACACACTGTGTTGTTGTTATGTATGAATGAATTATTACATATTTAATCTCATATTTTTGTATTGGAGATGTGTTTTATAGTGTCTCATATATATATATTAGTGTAGAGAGTGATTTCTTGATATATTATGTTATATACTTGTGTTCTTTTGTCTCAAACTACCTAAATCCGTCATGATTTTTATCCACGTTTTTAATTTCAGCCCTAACTTAGAAATGTCATAACTTCTAGCTCAAAGCTCGGTTTAATCTTCCGTTTTTTTTAAAAGAAGCATATTGAAGTTAGCTTTCCAAAAACATGTATTAATAGGCCTAATTCTTTCTGTAACTTTCTGGAGAATTATTTGAGTGTCATCTGTACGAAAGACAAATGCGTTCTCGGTGTTTTCGAGATTCCGGGAGTTTCCGGAAACGAAAACACGATCCGTTTGAAGTTTCGGAAAGCTAACACATAGATCTATAACATACTTTAATCCTAGATTTTAATTCATGCTGAGATGGTACAGTATTGATTATAGTAGGAGTTACTATTCGGCATATGCATTTTGTGCACCCTGTGTGTGTAATATATTTCTATTTGATTTTAACCCATGTTAATGTATATACATTATGTAATTAAATAGAGAATGCAAGCATGAGTAAATGGTTAAATAAATAATGTATGAGATGTAAGTATCCTATCTAATGTAAGCATGTATAAGTATGGCTTGTAATGAATATGTAGGTTCCATAGTATGTAATATATGGTGCATATAGTAGTGCAAGAGAATAAATGAATGATGAATGAATGCAAGCATGAATGTAATGTAATAATAGATGTAATGTATGCAATATACAAGTTAATGAGATATAATGTTCTATGTTAACACAAATCCTATATTACCTCATGTACCCCTTACACTATGTTGACACTATCACACTTGACACTTTGTTCACTTACACTGTGACACTCTTTGATATGTATACACTATGTATGCCTATTTAACCCTCACTTGCCCCTTTGCCATGTTCACATATACACACATAGCCTCTTAAATAAGTATTTATGAATATAGTTAACTTAGCTATGTATGTATATTATATATATGTTAGCATATTGTGTTGTAATATATAAGTTTATATAACCATTTGAAATGCCATGATTATAGACCTAATGTTGAATACCAATATATGCATGTGTATATATGTGTAGACATATATAGCTTAAAGTAATAGATTACCTAGTGTATATCCAATGTGAATTCTTGCCTATTTGAGTATTGAATAATTGCATGCTATATAGAGTTGGGTGTATATTGGCTTGTATAGTCTTGTATTAATGTGTGCTTGCTAGGATAGTCTTGGTTAGGCCTAGTAAGACTTACTGGGTTGGGACATGACCTAGTTTGACCTAGTTTGACTAGTGCAGTTGACCAGAGTTGACCAAGGGTTGACTTTGGCCTAGTTTGACCTAGATTCTAGATGTAGAATACGTTGTAGTGCTTTATATTACCCTTCTGGACATGTTGTGACTTGTGCTGTTCTAATTAGGAACCAGACACCTCTCCTCGGACAGTATCTTTACCTTGGACATTCAGATATCAGGCGAGTACATTCTCTGACATATCCTGTTTAGAATTATTTTCCTGCTTTAAATTACTTTACTTGATACTGTCACGTTGGTCACACGAATTGCTTTAAATTACTTTACTTGATACTATCACGTTGGTCACCTTCACGTATCACTCATTTTATGAGCCATGTGAAGTTTTACGAATCTTAACATAACTTGAACAGATCCTTGTGTATTGATTGGGGATGGGGTGTAGAAATAGACATGTGAATACTATCCAAGTAGCTGTAGTCATGAATCACTCTCTTAGCTGTAGTCATGAATCCTATGCCATTCACATGTTTATATTTTACTCTGACTCACTAGTCACTGTTAGTTCTCTGTGTATAGTAGATATTTTCTATTATAGTTCTCTTTCTCTGTTTATATACTGTATTTCCTTCAGATCATGTATCTTACTTTACTGTATGATTATATTTTCTAACCTGCTATGATCTGTTGAGATGTACTGTGCTCGCTCCAGTCCTGACTGGACCGTTGATAAATTTTACAGATAGCCTGGAGGTTGCCTGCTAGCCTAGAGGAGACAGTAGAGGTTGCATAGATAGCTAGGGTTTTTGCTTATAGTTTATTTTCAGTCATCTTGAGTTGTTTATGGATTACTGTATTTGAGTTTTGAGATGTATTCTGAGTTTGTATCTTAGACACTTAGACTTCTATCTGTTGTATCTCTTTTCGATTTCATATTTTATCTATCTTCCTTTATGCTCTACCTTAGATGTGATTGAGTTTACATTCTGCTATGTCACCCCATTCGGAGAGTAAAACTGTTTAGTCTTATACTGTTAGATGCATTGAGACCTATGACAGCATTCTACCGCCGACACTGCGGCGTAGGCTGGGCGTTGTTACGTTCTCGTGCCCTAACTCTAGGGTGCGGGTCGTGACACGTTTTTAGTGGTGGCCCATGCAGGTCGAGATTCGCATTAGTACGATTTCGTAGTAGCGCAACGGCTTAGTTGTACTACTATGAGCCTGATATAGGATATATAAATTAAGATGTTAGGATGAGAGGATACTCAATCACTGTTAGGATTCCTTGAGAGATTCCTGGGATGATCCTTGAGAATCTCATTTTGAATTCCGATTTAAACTTCTTTTCCTTGTTTTGATTCACCTTTTTCCTTGATTTGAATTTGATTTTGTGGATTCATTGTAGAACTTTGAATCCTGGTATTAGTTGATGATTTTGATAAAATTTTGTAGTTGTTGATTTAATTTTGTATTTAGATTAATATTTTCAAATCTAAGGTACTCAATCACACTTAGGATTCTTTGAGAGATTTCTGGGACGACCCCTGAGAAACTCATTTTGAACTTCAATTGGAATTCCTTTTCCTCTTGTTTGGATTCACCCTCATTTCTTGCTATTGAATTTAAGCTTGATGGGTTCCTCTCGTTTGAACCGATGAGAAGGAACATATCTTCATTATTCTTTCTCGCCTTATTCTCTTGCATTCTTACCTCTTATCTTAAACTCTGTTCATTACATTAATTACCCATATATTGTCGTCCCTACCAGAGCACTTCGAAACCCTTGAATCTTTGTATCTTTTGCATGGGAAGGCTAAGGAAGTGACATAAATTATGTAGCTCAGAGAAGACGTAACTGGTTATCAGATGACTAACTCGATCTTTATTATTTTGTGCATTTACACCTCTTGAACTCCCACTTTCTAATTGAGATCCTTGACGTTCCTTATCGTGACTTTGATATTCGGAATGTAATTTAGCTGTTATCCTCCAACAAATCTTATATGCAAGACCTAGACGAGCTCACCTTCGTATAGGTATATCATGTCCACTAAAACCCGTCTTCTTGTACTCTATTTTCTTGATATGATTTTCTGGTCAACTGGCTAAACTATAACCTCTACCATTATACTAAATTTCTTCTTATTTCAATTAGAAATCCAGCCTTGACTCAATTCTTTCGACCCGACATGTGACTGTGTTCTGCTTGTTTCCTTAGATGCTTAACCTTGTACCTTATCTGATTACTTGACCCGTTGGTTAAGAAACTTGGACTATGTAATTTTCATCATTACCACTCTTATATCTTGTGCTGCTAAATTAGCCTTAGTTTTGTAAGCTTAATTTTCGAGCTTGGTCATGACATATTTTATTGGGTGGCCACCCACTAACATATTATCTAATCAGAACCAGTACATGATGGTCTGATCAACCTATTACACTTTGGTTCGCTTTTTCATGTATCAATCTACGAGAATGGAGACATAATTAAACTTGACCCTAGAGTCTCATTCACGACAGCCTTGACAATTCTCCTTGAAATCTTTTCATCGTCTTTGAACCTCGTATTCGTACTCAGTCGAATTAAATTTAATCATGACCTGAACCTCCATCATTGGATGCTCGTGCTCATACTTTAATTTTATTGATTTCCCTTTTGTCCAAATCTCGTTTTATCCGAAATTGATCAACTTAGATCGTGTCAAGACAAAAATCTATTTGTGATTTGTTGTGCCTAAATTTTCAATTTTTGCCATTTTATGGAATAGTGACCTTTTAATAATTTCTTAGTTGCTTGTTAATGACCAATTTTTATAGGATGGTAGACAGCCCTACAACCTTGATGATTGTTGTTCTCTTACCTTCCCAATTAGGACACCCTAGATTGTTGGTGTGTTGATACCATAGTACTGTTTTGACCTAGAATGATTAGTGTACCTAGGTGAGACTTCCAACTGCTACGGTATGCCCTGACCTTGTATACTATTCCTTCAAATTGCATGATTTAGATAAAAAAATTTAGACCTTGATTGTTGGGAAATAGGGACGTCACTCCATTAGTATCAGTTATAGATATATGGGTTAGTCCTTGATGTGGGGATGTGTGTCTATAAACATGTAGCTTAGGAGATTTAGGAGAGATTATAGTATCAGCCTTGATATGATGTACTAGTCTTTTGTTGAGTATAAATGTGTTATGAGAGATAGGGGCCTATATGTCTTAGTAATGCATCGTTCCTATGGTAATAGAATGTACTAATAGATGGTTAATAGGAAGATAATAGTTTGAGCATACCTATAGCCTATGATCAGTTCCTTTTCATCCTTAGTTAAGACCACTTTAAAATAGGTCCAGTCCCTTGGATATAGGTTCCAGTCCATATTCTATTGAAGTTCCATTACCGCCATACAGCAGAGCAGTATTGGAGGTATTCCTAGATTGACACTTTTTAGATGTCTGTTTATTATTCCAGTATTAGGAAGTGTTACCTTAGGTATTGGGTAGGTTAGAGGCTCTAGAAGGAGTACTATCGATCTTAAATTTCGAGAACGAAATTTTTCTAAGGTGGGTAGAGTTGTAGCACCCAGTTTCCCAAATGAGGGTAATTTTAAAATTTCGTGTTTATAATTATTTTAATAATAATATTTAATTCATGATATGATTTTTGGTGATTTTAAATTATTTTAAAATTATTTAAATCAATGACTTGTGGTTTTGACGTTTTGCTAGTGAAACCCTAGAGACTGTTTGACCTAGAGCCTAACCATGTGATTATGATATTTAATGTTATTTTGGCCTAAGGATATTTTTTGCATTTGACCTCTTTGAATTATTTTGATATTATTTTATTATTTATGATATTGTTTTGGAGTTATTTGAGTCGGGTTCGAATTTCAACTCAATCTGACTTGAAACAGGGACCCGGGGGGTAGTTTGACTCTAGTGGGACCCACACAGTAGTTAGGCATGGCCCACATGATATTAATTTTAGTCCACATGATAGAAATATTTTAGTTAGAGGTTAGAATAATTATTATGGATAAGGTTAGTGTGATTAGAGACTTTAGAATGACTAATTTAGCCCCAACCAATTAGCCCTTTCCTAATACTCATAGAATATGTTAGTGGGGGCATTTTGGACCTTACCATAATAGGACAAATAGTTCCATATGGCCAGCCACTTTGGGAGAGGATAGGCTCAAGTTCATTTCATTATTCTCATCCACACTCTCTCTCTTATTCTTTCCCAAATTCCTAGAGAGCAATCCCTAGCAATTTCTCCCCAAATCCTTCCATTTCACCACCAAATCTTCTTCTTCCTTCTCCATTCTAGCCAAGGAGGAAGCTACCCAAGTTTGGGAGGATTCGGAGCTCGTTCGTGTCCTTTTGGAATCTCTACGTGTCGGTGTCGCTCCGGGAAGGCTTTTCTTCGATTCGATCTACCGGGAGGTATAAATCCCTTCTCCTTTTCATTTTCTCATGCATATAGGTCTATTTTGAACCCATAGAAATGACTCCCATGGTTGTATCTCCATTTGTGTCCATTTTGTGTCCATTTGGAGGTCATAGGAGTGTCCTTTGTGTTGTGATTGTGTCCATGTGGGAAAATCCCAAATTTGGACACACACTGTGTTGTTATGTATGAATGAATTATTACATGTTTAATCTCATATTTTTGTATTGGAGATGTGTTCTATAGTGTCTCATATATATATATATATTAGTGTAGAGAGTGAGTTCTTGATATATTATGTTATATACTTGTGTTCTTTTGTCTCAAACTACCTAAATCCGTCATAATTTTTATCCACGTTTTTAATTTCAGTCCTAACTTAGAAATGTCATAACTTCTATCTCAAAGCTCGGTTTAATCTTCCGTTTTTTTAAAGAAGCGTATTGAAGTTATCTTTCCAAAAACATGTATTAATAGGCCTAATTCTTTCTGTAACTTTTGGAGAATTATTTGAGTGTCAGCTGTACGAAAGACAAACGCGTTCTCGGTGTTTTCACGATTCCGGGAGTTTCCGGAAACGAAAACGCGATTCGTTTGAAGTTCGGAAAGCTAACACATAGATCTATAACATACTTTAATCCTAGATTTTAATTCATGCTGAGATGGTGCAGTATTGATTATTAGTAGAAGTTACTATTCGGCATATGTATTTTGTGCACCCTTGTGTGTAATATAATGTTCTATTTGATTTTAACCCATGTTAATGTATATACATTATGTAATTAAATAGAGAATACAAGCATGAATAAATGGTTAAATAAATGATGTATGAGGTGTAAGTATCCTATCTAATGTAAGCATGTATAAGTATGGCTTGTAATGAATATGTAGGTTCCATAGTATGTAATGTAGGGTGCATATAGTAGTGCAAGAGAATAAATGAATGATGAATGAATGCAAGCATGAATGTAATATAATAATAGATGTAATGTATGTAATATACAAGTTAATGAGATGTAATATTCTATGTTAACACAAATCCTATATTACCTCATGTACCCCTTACACTATGTTGACACTATCACACTTGACACTTTGTTCACTTACACTGTGATACTCTTTGATATGTATACACTATGTATGCCCATTTAACTCTCACTTTCCCCTTTGCCATGTTCACATACACACACATAGCCTCTTAAATAAGTATTTATGAATATAGTTAACTTAGCTATGTATGTATATTATATATATGTTAGCATATTGTGTTGTAATATATAAGTTTATATAACCATTTGAAATGCCATGATTATAGATCTAATGTTGAATACCAATATATGCATGTGTATATATGTAGACATATATAGCTTAAAGTAATAGATTACCTAGTGTATATCCAATGTGAATTCTTGCCTATTTGAGTATTGAATAATTGCATGCTATATAGAGTTGGGTGTATGTTGGCTTGTATAGCCTTGTATTGATGTGTGCTTGCTAGGATAGTCTTGGTTAGGCCTAGTAAGACTTAATGGGTTAGGACATGACCTAGTTGACTAGTGCAGTTGACCAGAGTTGACCAAGGGTTGACTTTGGCCTAGTTTGACCTAGATTCATGTAGAATACATTGTAGTGCTTTATATTACCCTTCTGGACATGTTGTGACTTGTGCTGTTCTAATTAGGAGCCAAACACCTCTCCTCGGACAGTATCTTTACCTTGGACATTCAGATATCAGGTGAGTACATTCTCTGATCATTTCATATCCTATTTAGAATTATTTTCCTGCTTTAAATTACTTTACTTGATACTGTCACGTTGGTCACACGATTGGTACTATATGGATCTTTTCATGAGATGTTATCCCCCTCGGAAGCATCGGATACTGCATGTTTTGTGCGTTTCACGAATCATCACGTATCTCTATGCTTCCTCTGATTCACGAATCGCTTGTGACACATGTACTCTCATGTTCACAGAGCCATCATGAATCACCTTCACGTATCACTCATTTTATGAGCCATATGAAGTTTCACGAATCTTAACATAACTTGAACAGATCCTTGTGTATTGATTGGGGATGGGGGAGTAGAAATAGACATGTGAATATTATCCAAGTAGCTGTAGTCATGAATCACTCTCTTAGCTGTAGTCATGAATCTCCTATGCCATTCACATGTTAATATTTTACTCTGACTCACTAGTCACTGTTAGTTCTCTATGTATAGTAGATATTTTCTATTACAGTTTCTTTTTCTGTTTACATATTGTATTTCCTTCAGATCCTGTATCTTACTTTACTGCATGATTATATTTTCTAATCTGCTATGATCTGTTGAGATGTACTGTGCTCGCTCCAGTCCTGACTGGACCCGTTGATAAATTTTACAGATAGCCTGGAGGTTGCCTGCTAGCCTAGAGGAGACAGTAGAGGTTGCATAGATAGCTAGGGTTTTTGCTTATAGTTTATTTTCAGTCATCTTGAGTTATATTATGGATTACTGTATTTGAGTTTTGAGATGTATTCTGAGTTTGTATCTTAGACACTTAGACTTCTATCTGTTGTATCTCTTTTCGATTTCATGTTTTATCTATCTTCCTTTATGCTCTACCTTAGATGTGATTGAGTTTATATTCTGCTATGTCACCCCCATTCGGGGAGTATAAAACTGTTTAGTCATACTTAGATGCATTGAGATATGACAGCGTTCTACCGCCGACACTGCGGCGTAGGCTGGGCGTTGTTACGTTCTCGTGCCCTAACTCTAGGGTGCGGGTCGTGACACGTCATCTCTTCTGCCGTCAGTTTACCACTGATAGAATCTATGGCGTCTTCAACTGTGAGTAGGGAGGTCTTATTGTATCCCTAGTCGTCGTCGTCTGTTAACTGCTGGGTGTTCTGATCTCGGGTGTCTATGTCATCAACTATAGAGACCAGGAGGGAACAACAAGGGGCCTCCTCACAGAAATCTTAGGCATACGAGCATTAGATCCGCATCATGATGACGAGGGTAGATAGTGCAAGCATAACCAATTAGACCGTGACTTCGTACATGATCGATATTTCCAGAACTAGAGTAGGAGCTATGCGAAAATAACAAACTTTTGCAGGCACTTCCAAAGAAGGTGCAAAAAATGGGGCGTGCACAGCAGTTCCAGGGGCGCTGCACAGCAGGTCCGGGGGGCAGGTCGGGGCGCTGCAGCAGGTCCGGGGCGCGCACAGCAGGTCCGGGGGGGTTCAGGTCCGGTTGGGGGCGCTGGAATAGTAGATCAGGGGGTGGGGGGGCTGGCGTCAGGGAGGAGGGGTGGTCAGGGGTACTGCACCGCAGGTCCGGGGGGGGAAAGGAGCTGGAATAGTGGATCGGGGGGGGGGCTTGGGGAGGGGCTGGCGTCAGGGAGGGAGGAAAAAAATTTTTTGGGAACCTGGCTCTAATACCAAGTTGAAATGAGTGAAATTTCTCAGATGATTCTATTGATGGGCTCCTGCCACTACTATAGAGTGTACACTCCTCTTCAAATACAACTTCCGATGTGGGACTAAAGTCTCTTATTAGTTATCAACAATTATCTTATTTATTTGTTCTTTCTATTTCTTTTTTGGAATTATAGGTAACTCCTCCAGATGAAGGCTCAACAGGTACCAGTGTACTTCCATCCATCCATCCTTATTCAATTCCTGATCATTATTGCAATGAAAGTAAATGACATATGGCCAGGGCCGGCCCTGGGGCAAGTCTGACAAGTCATCGGGCTTGGACAACCCCCCTCCTTAGGGCAACCCTCCAGGCCTAGGATTTCAAATTATGACGGTATAGGCTAGGTTGGGGATGGGCTGGCTGTGGATACACTCATATAAAAAAACATATTGCAACAAAAAAAAAAAAATCTTTTTAGATGGGGGCTGGAGCCCACCCCAGCCCCCAGGTAGCTCCACTCATGCCCCCAAGTCCCTAAGTTCATACCTCTCCCCCAGTAGAGCCTCTGCGGTCCATCCCAATTCCTCTCTGTCATTTGAACTAGCAATACACTATGTACACATTTTGAGTAATCCACTATGTACACTTTGAGTAATCCACTATGTACACATTTTGAGTTATGGTCCACCTCAACTCCTCTTTGTCATTTAAACTAGCAGTCCATTGTGTCCATATTTTGAGCTCCTACCGGAAAGATCTCGATTGCTCAAGGAGAGGAACTTAGAATCCGAGCTCCACATCGCTGTCGAACCGAAAACTTCGACGCTGCTACCAACCCCACTCGCCATCAAATTTTTAATATCTTCTTTTAGGTCAAGGACAAGGGACAACTAAATTTAACTCCGGCTAGGACAACCCAAACCCTTGGACAGGCCTTGCATATGGCAGTACTTCGTGCACCGATACACGTATGAGAACAAGTTTTTGTATCAGCACATCCATTCCCAACACCCATCTGAGACCTTTATGACCATTCACTCTTCTCTTTCTTAATCTCTAGAATGGCAGCTCGGATCACTGTGTTCTTTTTATGCTTTGCAGTCATGAAGACTATAGATGACCAGAGTGGCCTTTGGTGCCTGGAAACATCTTCCAAATGTTTTTCCACAACAATATTGCCTACCATGACTTCTATCATCACGAACACCATCAATTGACAACTGATATTAGCTTGACTATACATAGTCATACTCAAATTTGTACAGATGTCTGTATAGGGATTTAAGATAATGTTTTGAACTTTTACTGTTGCTTGTCGAGAGTATTTAAGCTAACTTGGCCAAAGTAACTTAGTGAAAAAAAATACAAATTGCTTGAACATAAATAAAAGGATTGGTCATGCAAGAGAAGTGGACTGCAACGAGTACTAGATTTAATGATGAGAAATACGATAATAAATATGAGAAAATGATGGTGGCTACAGCCGAGATCGATAAATCGTATGATGGATTAATTCGGATGACGGAGCTTTTCTATCGCATGGTATGTCTTCTATTTAATTTAGGATATATTTATTTAATTTTGAACATATTTGTTCAAGTATAATAATAATTAGGCAAAATAGCAACTTGATACCCTCAATTATTCGACCTTTCAACTTGATACCCTCAACTTTGATAAGTACTAATTTAATACTCTCCTCAACTAATATATTCAACTTGGTACCCTCCGTAACTCCAACGTTAAATATTTTATTATTATTATTTCCTAAATTGCCTTCCACACTCCCCCCCCCCCTCCCATGATGTCCCCCCCCCCAACCGTCGTTGCCATCCCCTCCGCCCTCAAGCCTTGTTGTGACCCCCTAGGCCCCGCCGCAACCGCGGCTTTGCCGAGTCCCTCCCCACCCCACCCCACCACACAGTCGCCTCCCATTTCGCACCCGTTGTTGCGGCCCCCGCCCCTTAGGCCTCGTCGCCGCACCCCGTAACCCTGTCGCACTGCGCCTCCAGCCCCCCTCTCCGTGCACCCCGTCGTACGCCCCCTGGCCGTCGCGCCCCACATCTCGCGACCAGCGCTCCCCTGCTGGCGGCTGTGCCCCCCTCCGGCTGTCGGCACCAAAGAAGGGGGGTTGCCAGAGAGAGAGGGGGGTGGGGGAGAAAAAAGGTTAGGACAATTTTGTTATTTTTTTTTCGGTTAACATCGTTAGGACAAAAATGAGAGGAGGGCATTAAATTTATGCATATCAATGTTGAGGTATATTAAGTTGAAAACTAGAATAGTTGAGAATATCAAGTTGTAGTTTAGCCTAATAAAATATATATTTTTTCAGGTGGAGAAGGGAGAGGGTTCTACTATGATAACAGTCTTCCTAGCCACCTAAATATGGACAAAGAGCTCATCGACGACAAGACGTCCAAGAGCTATACAAGTATTATAACACAAAAGTAACTTTATGCTTTAGAAAATATATGTAGATTATTATAGACTTTAGGTTTATAATATTAATTAGTTAGTAAATGTAGGACGAGTAATTATTAGTAAGCTTATGGAGATATCAATGTAGGACTAGTATCTTAGATTTCATGAGGAGCGACGCAACTAGCTCAAAGAGAGGGAGAGGGAGGGTTATACATCCTCACAGCCATCCCACTCCGCCATACGATAAGCTATGGAAAATCGTGACTAGTGGTCTTCATAATGGTACATACTACAGTAGGGCGTTATGTTGCAATGCAAAAGTCCAATGCTCCTTCCTCTACTAGTGCGCATTCGAGAGCCACTAACATTCGTAGGATACAATACGAGTCCATGAAGTCCTTGAACGACAGATTGTGTCTCGTTGATACGACTTACTCGAGAGGATGTCATAGGGGGCAATCCATACCCGTCTCCAGATTCCTCAGATGGATGAGTTGGCGTTTACGACACGTTTTGAGGCATTCGAGCACAATATTATAGAGATGACACAGACGACGATATCTCAGTCAGATGTACAGTGCATTGCGTGAGACGCTCGAGCACAATACTAGTAGATTGGTCAACACCATGGAGGGATTTAATGGAAGATTACTGCAAATGGAGCAGTATCGCCTTCCAGCGACGACAAAACGATATAGTGATGTCGCCTCCACCAACAATGTAGTTGCAATCGGAGCACTTAGCACAAATCGTCGAGTCAGTCAGGAGAACTATTCGTGATCATACTCCTCTCACCAGCCGTCCTAGTTGGGTATATGTATTAGATTATGTATCGGACTGAGTGTTTGGTCTTTGATTTTATGTATCAGGCGTTGTTGTATCAGACTGTTTTAAAAACAAATTAAGATTTGTTATACTTGTTTTTCTTTGTGATTCTATGATTCTGTAGCTTTTTTTATTATGTGTCATGATGTATTCATATGTGATTCTAGATTCACATGTATGTATGTGAATATGCTATTAAAAAAATTTGTATTTAGCAACGTCTTAGCGTCAGCGTCGCTTAGCAACGTCCATCGACGTAAGTATATGTCACTACCTAGTGTCATAACGTTCTACTGGTATCAGAATATCATTGTACATTGCAACCGTGTATCAAGATGTCGCTACCTGGAACTTTAGTGACGAAGTTCATCCTCACTAACTGGAATAAATACGTCGATGTATGATGCGGGACGTCGATGTATGATGCGGGACGTCGCTGCTGTTACTGACATGGTCTCCCCCTTCACAACTAGGTGGAGGAGGTCGTCATCCCGACGATCTGTCGGCAGTACTCAAACTTCTCCCTCGGTAGAACCTTCGTGAGCATGTCCGCTCCATTGTCATCAGTATGAACCTTCTCAAACGTCGCGTCCTTCTTCTCAACCACATCCCGTATTCAATGATACCGAGTCTCGATGTGCTTGGACCGACTATGAAATGTATGCTTCTTCACAAGGTGAATAGCACTTGACTGTCGCAAAGCATAGTATACTGCTCCTTGCTTCAGCCCCCATTTTCTGCAACAGCTTCTTCATCCACAGCAGCTCCTTGTAAGCCTCCGTCGCCGCAATGTATTCCGCATCCGTCGTCGACAAGGCAACACATTTTTGCAACCGTGACTGCCACGATACCGCTCCTCCGGCAAATATCATCACATAGTCCAAAGTCGATCGTCTCGTGTCTACATTTCCAGCCATATCAGCGTCGGTATACCCCAACCAGCTTCGGCTCGTCACCACCAAAAGAAAGTCTCCAATCGGCAGTGCCCTGAAGGTATTGTAGAATCCACTTGACCGCACTCCAATGTATCCTTCCAGGATTTGAAAGATACCTGCTAACAGTGCCAACTGCATGAGCGATGTCTGACCTCGTACATACCATATCATACATAAGGCTCCCCACAGCTGAAGCATATGGAACCCGCTCCATATCTTCCTTTTCGTCCTCGGTAGATGGATACTGCTCCTCAGTGAACTTAAAGTGAGCCGCAAGGGGGCAACTCACTTTCTTCGACCCGTCCATCCCGAAACGCTGATACCCGGTGAATGTACTTCTTTTGGGACAAGTGTAGCAGCTTGGACTCTCTCTCTCGGCTGATCTCCATCCCCAGAATAGTCTTCGCTGTGCCCAAATTCTTCATAGAGAAGGTCGCGCCCAGTTGGCGCTTCAACTCCGCTATCCTAGTGGCATTCCGACCCAATAATAGCATATCATCAACATAGAGCAATAAAATGATGAAATTATCCTCGACAAAATATCTCACAAATACACAGTGATCCGACGTCGTCCGAGTATAACCATGCTCCCCATAAACGACTCGAACTTCCTGTACCACTGCCTCGGAGCCTGCTTCAGACCATACAAGCTCTTCCTCAACCGGCAGACCAAATGTGACTTGCCCTTCTCACAGAATCCCTCTGGTTGCTCCATGTATAACTCCTCATCAAGATCACCGTAGAGGAATGCCGTCTTCACGTCCATCTGCTCGACCTCCAAGTCGAGACTGGCTGCCAATGCTAGCACCACCCGAATAGACGAATGCTTGACGACATGCGAAAAGATCTCATCATAATCTACGTCTTTCTGCTGACAGTAGCCTTTAACTACCAGCCTCGCTTTGTATCGAGGACGAGTAGCATCATCCGTCTGCTTCACTCTAAACACCCATCGATTCTTCAAAGCCTTCTTGCCCTTTGGCAACCGTACCAGCTCATAAGTGGAATTAGTGTGCAAGTAACTCATCTCCTCCTGCATAGCCTCCATCCACTACTGCCTGTGTTCGTCTTTCATAGCCTCTGCAAAAATTTCGGGCTCTCTTCCGTCAGTCAATATCACATACTCACCCGGTGAGTATCTCGTAGATGGTCGACGCTCTCTGTCTCTCCTTCTCAATGGAGCCACTGGTGCTGGCTGTATACCGACATCCTCCTCCCCTTCAGGAACTGCCTCCCCGACATGCTCATCCTCCTGAGGGACACCCTGACCACCATCAGCAGGCTGATGATCAAGGTTGGGAGCAACTCCATGTACTGGCTCCCCCATAATTGGATCATCTGCGATGTCCTCTGAAAACTGCTCAAAGCGAAATGACTCTAACTCAGGCAATTCCTCAGCCTCATAAGGCGTCTCGGAATCCTGAGTATTGGTCATGGTCTGATCCTCGACGAATACCACGTCCCTGCTTCTGTAAAGCTTTCTTCCCACCGGATCGTAGAGTCTATAGCCAAACTCATCCCGACCGTAGCCGACAAAGATGCATCGTCTCGTCTTCGGCTTAAGTTTGGACCTCTCGTCCTTCGGTACATGCTCGAAGGCCTTACAGCCAAACACTCGCAGGTGATTGTATGACGGCTCTTTGTCGTACCATACTTTGTCAGGCACATCACCCTGTAAAGGAGCACTAGGAGACAAATTAATAACATAAGCAGCTGTGAGAAGAGCCTCACCCCAATAACTGCCCGACAAGTTTGCTTATGACAGCAAACACTGCACCCTCTCCATCAGTGTCATGTTCATGCGCTCTGCTACACCATTGAGCTGAGGTGTCTTGGGCGGAGTCTTCTGGTGTCGTATCCCCTGCTCTCTGCAATAATCTTCAAAGGGACCGATGTATTCGCCGTCGTTGTTGGACCGAACACACAATAACTTTTTGTCCGTCTCTCTTTCAATAGAGGCCTGAAACTCTTTGAAAGTAGGCAGCACCTGATCCTTGGTCTTTAAGACATAGACCCAAACCTTCCTGGAACAGTCATCAATAAAAATTACAAAGTAAGAAGCACCACTAATAGATTTTACCTTTATAGGACCGCAGACATCCGAGTGAATCAACTCGAGCAACGCCGACTTCCTTGAACTTGGGTGACTTTGGAAGGACATCCTACTTTGCATCCCAGCTAAGCAGTGAGTGCACTTCTCCAAATTTGTAGACTTGAGCCCTGGAATCACCTTCCTATTCACCAAGTAGCTCATCCCTTTCTCGCTGATATGGCCGAGCCACCTGTGCCACAACTCGGTAGACGCATCACTGACGGCGTTTACCTTCTGTGCTCCCTGTGCGCTCCCCTCCATATAGTAGAGACCGGACTTCTTACTTCCTCTGGCAATCACCATCGAACCTCTGGAAAGCTTTCACTGACTATTCCCGAAGAGACTGAAGAATCCCTCGTCATCCAACCTTCCAACCGACACCAGGTCGAAACAGATATCAGGGACATGACGAACATCTTTGAGAACAAGAACTGCACCTGTCTTCATACTCAAATGCACATCTCCAACGACAACCGCCTTCGACACATCTCCATTGCCCATCTTCAACACTCTACAGTCGCATGTCGTGTAAGTGGCAAAATAGTCCCCTGTTGAGAGATATGTGCGCTGAAGCCCCTGAGTCCACCAGCCAAGAATTATCATCGCAGGCAAGGTTTGTGATAACCTCATTACCTACGACGGTCACATCGCCTCTATGTATTAAAGCCGCTGTTGTAGTGTTCTCATCTTGCTTCCCCTTGTCGCCCTTCTTCTCTCTCTTCCAAGCGAAACAATTCTGCTTGATGTGGCCCTTCTTGCCACAATGGTAACACTCCGAGTCCTCATAACGTCCCTTGGACTTCCCCCTGCTCTTGTCTCTGCCACCACCTGGACCCCTGCTTTTGTCCCCTTCTGCGGCTCTCTGAAATCAATACCTCTGAGTGGTGGGATGTGGATGAAGTGCCCTGAGAACGTCTTCGCATCTCTTCATTCAGCACTCCGCTCTTGGCAAACTCCAGACTGACCACGTCCTCTGGAGCAGAAGCGATCATAGATACTCGTACGGTCTTCCACGAGTCTAGCAATATACACAGCAGCCATAGTTCCTAAACCTCGTCGTCGAACTTGACTCCCATTGAAGATAGCTGGTCAACCATACACTAGAAATCACTCAAGTGATCCGTAATAGACGTCCCATCTTTGTACCGCAGACCCATTATCGTTCGGATCAGGAACAACTTGCTTACCCCGGTCTTCTTCGCGTACAAAGATTCCAGCTTATCCCATAACGTCTTCGCGTGCTCGATATTGGCAACGTGGTTGTACATGTTCTCGTCAACGAACTGCCTGATATATCTGCACACTTGTATATACTCAAATTTCCAGTCCTCCTCGGATTTATCACTGGACTTCTCGGATGCAAATACGGACAGATGCAGCTTCTAGACAACAGCAAATCTTTCATCTTGCTCCGCAAATAGTGATAGTTGGTGCCGTCCAGGTTCACCATGCGCACCGGCTTTGCGTCCATCTCTCTTCTCTAGTTTTTCTCTCAACTCCTAACATCCTTCTGAATTCCAGAACCTGGCTCTGATACCACTTTGTTGGAAAAGAAACGCGGAAACCTTTTCCCAAACTAGAGAGTACCTGCGAGAGAACCAAGCAATACAACGCACGAACCAAAACAAAGCACGCAGACACAGAGAATTTTTGACGTAGAAAACCCTTGCAGAAAAAACCACGGGACGATCGGAGTCCAACCTTGAGAAGCCTTCACTAATGAAATAAAGGAATACACCTTCTACAAACTCCTCCCGATCCAAATCGGATCCCCACAACACTTAGAAGCAAGAATAATGATTACAAGGCTACGAAGAACAAGGGCGGCGAGTAGATATTACCCGAACAGGATCCTCCTTCGAAAACGGCCTTCAATCCTCCTTCTTCTCTCCCAAAGTTGCAATGGCACTATTGCCTCTTTTTTCTCTCTTGTTCTTTAATGTTGTGTTATGATTAGGGTTAGGAATAACCATGTATAAACCCCCTAATCCGCAATAAAACCTGGGCCGTAGGATACGATCCAATGGTGATCAATCACCCTGAAAAATGCTTCAGCCCCGACACTACAGAGTTCGGCCAGAACTCTGTCCTAGGGCAGAGTTCGGCCAGAACTCTGTGTTTGCAACCAGCAAGGTTCTGGAATCAGAACACAGAGTTCGGCCAGAACTCTATCCTGGGGCAGAGTTCGGCCAGAACTCTGTCCTGGGGCAGAGTTCGGTCTTCCAGCAGCTCCTCTGGCAGCTCCCGAGTATCTCCGTCATCTCCGACTGGCCTCGTCACCTCCCCGAGCTTCTCTGACACACAGACGACGCTTGTCGCACTCCGGGGTCTTCTCCACATAGGTTGGGAACCCCACCCACTCCAACACCTGGCTGGCTTGCCATGTCATTTACTATAGAGCCGCTATGTTGCCACTTAAAAGTCGTCGTTCTGTCGCCAAACTAGCAAGTAGATGACGTCGCTAAAATGTTGTTGATTCGGCAACGAAACAATGACTTTTGTAATAAGTCGTAACAACGGTATTCTTCGACAAATTTCAGATCGACTAGCATGTACGTAGCTTATCCTCCACGTATCTGATGGCATCGCTAATGCTTATTGGCGATGATTTTTATGGAATTAGTGACATTTTTTGGTGTCGCTAATCTCTTTTATTTTTATAGTGTGAAATGTCAAACTCGTAGTTTAATAATTTTGGTCGAGATCCAATTGATTCTAATATGATGATGAAGTTAATTGTCTCGGTCGAGAACTTTTAATAAAATATGATGAGAACTTCTGAAGAAAAGTCCCTTTTACTCGGGCCTTCGGCCCAAGTGATAGCGGAATCTCCTGGACCGCGATGGTGCGGGCACTCTTGGACTGAGATGGTGTAGAGCTACGGGCCGGGTGAAATGGGCCTACGACCTAGTTCATAAAGTCTGAACTAACATAGTTAGTGTTGAGTACTTTTCTTCTTTTTTTTATATATTTCTGTTACATAAGCCACTTGGTCTTTACATGATGTGAGCACAATTTTGAAGTCGCTAAAGTTTGAATATACAAAGAAAAAGAATAAGAAGTAAATGCTACGATATAATGCAGGAATAAGAATTCATCTCGCTGGCACAATTGATCAATGGAGTAAATGGAATCACATTCCTAATGGTTTGTGGCAGTAGTAAACATAATTGATGCTTGGTATTTCTATTGATGGCAAAGTAAATAAAGAGAATTGTTCTTTATCAGCCACACTTATCTCTAAAACTTAATCCTTAGTAGTTTAATTATTATATATTCTACTAAGTGAAAGTCATCATTGTAGCAATTCATGATCGCTTGTTCAATAACCATTACTTCTTCAACCCCAATAGTTATAGTTTCAGCAATTGATGATATCATTCTGATTACATTAACTCCATATCCATGTGTTGTGGTCAAAGACGGAGTCAAAATTTTAGTTTATCTCGAAGAACTTAAAACCAATGTTTTAAAAATCGGACCGGTGGTTGACCCGGCTAAGGCACTAGTTCGGGTCAGATTGGTTCAACCAGTTGGTTCAACCAGTGGTTCAACTACTAGATTAACTTAAGTGGTCCAAATTAATCCCTTATTGCCATTAAATTTTTACAAAAATACTAACTTTTAAACAAAACCGGAACAATACTGAACCGGACCGGAAAATAACCGGTTCATGGGTGAACCGGTTGAATCGGCCGGTCCGATCCGGTTTTTAAAACATTGCTTAAAACGTCTTTAAAAAAATTAATACAAAAAAATTATTTATTTAATAGTAAGTTAAACTAAATATTCAACACTTAATTTTTGAGAATGTCATTATAATCCAAATGGAAAACAATAATCTTTGTTGCCATTCAGGATATTTTTACTCAATAATTTTGGCTAAAAGTAAATTGAATCGAAGTGAGTTACTTGGTGTTTAATGTCTTGTGTAGCCAAGGGCGGAAGCACCTTTGGACTCGGGTGGGCTTCAGCCCACCGGATTTTGTTTTTTGCGATGTCCGAACTTTGTACACTGTTGTATGTTATTTGGATCTATTTTTTTCAATTTATACACACACACACGTCCGCACCCCATAGTTCGATTCCGAGACCGTGTCTAACCAAATAAGTTATATCTCTTCTCTCGACCATCAATTTTTTTTTTTTTTACTTTTTACTTTTGCTTTTTTTCCTATGTATTTTTTTTTCAGAGTCCATCTACACTCCACTCCCCTCCAATACATGACAGCCCACTCCAATTAGAATTTTTAGTTCCGCCCTTGTCTGCAGCCACACATTGTATAGTTGTGATGGTGCAAATGAAAACCTAGTGAGTATTATAATTAACAACCTCTAAAATTTACTTTTGCTTGGTGTTGATGGTGATGATTCTTCTTCTTTTTTTTTGCATATTAACCCACTAGCATGAGCATATAATTATTGCCAGTTAGGTCACAGTGCATTCCAAAATTAGAATAGTTCAACTCTTAATCGCGGCGAATCGTAATTGATCATGATCCCTTGGTAGAAAATTTGTAAATAAGAGGAGCGCAAGTCCACATCCCCCTTTAATTATTCACCTCTCCACCCATAATTATTTATCCATTGCTTTCTTTGGAGGGGCCGGCATCTTTTCTTTGCTAGCATGACTACACGAACCTTAATTTACTAATATTTTAATCCAACTCTAGGGAAGCCAAGAGGACGGAATTAGAAATTCAAGCTGTAGTAGACTAGGTGTGGACTGACTGGTATCAAAAAAACCAAAACAAAAAATGAAAAAAAAAAAAGGAATTTTTTTGGAAGAAACTGGAGCTTGCCCCAGAAGAGTTTCAAGCTGGTGAAACTCATCTCTGCATAATCACGGGTGACACACCACCTTGAACTGTCATTATAAATTGACAATTTTCTTTTCTCCCTTGTAAATTACCATAGTAAAGTGATTGTTTGGTCACGTTAAGATTAATTAGATTTAGTATTAAATATTAATTATACTTATGATATATTCTTTTTCATATTATATATATATAATATATATATATATATATATATATATATATTTCTTCTCCTACTCCTACACGGATATGGATCCGTTCTCCATATATATAATATATAACGGATCCATATCCGTGTAGGAGTAGGAGAAGAAATATAATATATAAATATAAATATATTATATATATATATATATATATATATATATATATATATATATATATAATCTGGAAATTGCTGAGAAATTCAATTTCGGGGTGGGCTTTTATGAAATGTCCACCCGCTGGATGAGTTTATGAAATATCCAGAATTAAGTATTTCACGTTAAATATTCCAAGATTTCCTTTTAGATGCCACTCGCTGAAAACTGCTATTTTATAATACCGAAACTATCCCTCCACGCGAATTGGTCATCTATATGTATTTGAATTCAAAAAACTCAGATCTGGATTGCGATTTTCGTCTTCTTCTTCTTCACGGAAAATCTGAATTTCATTGCTCTCATCTTCAGCAGAGATCGCAAAGATCGTTCGTAGTTCGGGGTGCTTTTCTTCAGTCGAACTCAGATCATCGCTCGTCATCATCATCACCATCATCATCATCTTCATCGTGGAGACATTTGAAGTTTTCCGACGATTAGGTCAATTGTGGAGAGAAGATCTTTCTTCTTCTTTTCCATAAGAATTATAATCGTTTGAAAGAAGAACGAAACTCTTTATTCCTGACAAAATTTTTCTAAAAAAAATATTCTCCGTGTTAAAACTACGAAGAATGACCATTCCCACCACGGAGAATGACCATTCTCCGTGCTAAAATGACGGAGAATGACTATTCTCCGTTTTAAAAACCACGGAGAATGGAATTTCCGTGTTAAAAACCACGGAGAATGACAATTTTCTATGGGTTTTAACATGGAGAATGTCATTCTCCATGGTAAAGTGACGAAGAATGGCTATTCTCCGTCATTTTAGTATGGAGAATAGCTATTCTCCATGGTTTTAACACGGAGAATGGTCATTCCCGTCTTTTTCATATGGAGAATGACCATTCTCCTCCATGTTAACACGAGATTGGTCATTCTCCGTGTTAAATCACGGAGAATGACCATTCTTCCTGTCGAAAAAGATGGAGAATGACCATTCTCCGTTGTAAAAAATGACGGAAAATGTCCATTCTCCGTGTAAAGATCACGGAGAATGATTATTATCCGTGTTAATATCACGGAGAATGACCATCTCCGTGGTAAGTGACGGAGAATGGCCATTCTCCGTCATTTTAGTACGGAGATAGCTATTCTCTGTGGTTTTAAAACGGAGAATGGTCATTCTCCGTCTTTTTCAATACGGAGAATGACCATTCTCCTCCATGTTAACACGAGATTGGTCATTCTCCGTGTTAATATCACGGAGAATGGTCATTCTCCGTGTCGAAAAAGACGGAGAATGACCATTCTCCATTGTAAAAAATGGCGGAGAATGTCCATTCTTCGTGTAAAGATCACGGAGAATGATTATTATCTGTGTTAATATCACGGAAAATGACCATTCTCCGTGAATGACAATTCTCCGTGGTTTTGATACGGATAATGACCATTCTCCGTCATTTAGTACGGAGAATGGCTATTCTCCGTCATTTAGTACGGAGAATGACTATTCTCCTGCGTTTTAACACTAGAAATGGCCATTCTCCGTAATTTACCACGGAGAATGGCGAGTTGAAAGTTTGGAAAGCGATAACTTTTGACTGGAAGATCGAAACGAGGCCCGGTTTGTCGCAAAATGAGCATATTTCCTAGGAGCCTGAAAGTAACCGATTCTCCGTTAGACGGACTTTTGAAATTTCAGAATCGTAAAAAAATAATGTTTTGACCTCCGCTTTGATATGGAAAGATTTGGAGAA